>OZ022245.1:19390928-19851501 GCA_963978895.1 Erpobdella octoculata
GTCATAACCAAAAATAAAAATGAAGTTTTTTATTTTATAATGTCAAGACATCATTCTTCAAAAATCCTTATTAATAAAAGCGTGAACATTCAAAATATCCAGATATGGTAATTGTCGTGGCTTGGCATTGAATGATTTCTATAATGTAGAGATGGGAATTGAACCGAACACGCACAAAACTAGAACCCTACTTTTTACCAAATCTAATCTTGCTGTCAACCAAACCAAACAGAAACCGAACTCTATTTTCTCTTAACTAACCGAACCCAAACAAATCCATTACTAATCCAATTGAATCTAAATAATTTTCACCAATGTTAAGTTTCACTATCGGTATTGAAATAATTTGAACTAAAAATTATTATTTCCTGTATTTAATACTGTTATTGCATATTTTTGAAAGTCTACACAGAACAGTTACACTGCTATTTTTACTTTCTTCATATTTCAGTCTTTACAAGAGCATTTTGTTTGTTTTGCCCTTTTTGGAACTGGTTTGAATTTATTAAGTTTCTGAAAGATGCTGAAAATTAAAATGAGTAGCGATAAGTTTGAAAAAGGCACTAAAGAAACATGCAAGATCTGAAAAAGTTAGTTACATAAGGAAAGACGCGCTTGCTGCCCCAACATGTCAAAAAATGATAGTTATCCTCTATTAGTTGTTTGATTCCAAAATAACTCAAACATATTTAATGAATAACTGGAAAAAAATTATAAACTTGAAAAGTGTATTATTTCAATTCAAAGACATGTGGGATCAACTGATAAAATCCAGCATCAACGACAGATACAGTGGGGACAGTTCCAAAGAAATTGTACTAGATAGCAAATCTCACCAGATATTGTACATAACCAGACATTTGCTATCCAGTACAATTTCTTTGGAACCTAAATTTGTCTGCATTCTTGATCACTCAATGCTAAATTCTTGATTGGGATAGTGTGGGTACATCTAATTCTACTTCAGCTATGTTTTGAAAAAAATTGATGCTTTACTCATTGACAAGGACACTTTTAACTCCAGCTTGGCTGCAGATTTTGTTATCAAATACTTTTTTTCAGAAGTGTTAAGTAATAATAGTAATAATATACCATATGTTTTGCACTAGGTCCCTTCCCCCAACGAGCATCTCTTTAGTGGCCAGAACTTTGAAAGAATAAAATAACACTAATCAGCCAATTATTGGCTAGTACCGATTCTCAGCTGATACTGATTATCGGCAAAAAGGGAAGATATTGATAACAAGCCAATAGTCAGTGCACCTCTAGTTAAAATGGCAGTTTAACTACTTTTTTAGTTGTTAACTAAAAAGTTTCACTAAAACTAGTTACTTTCCTTCAAAATTTAAAAGCCAAATAAAACTTTATGTTTTCAGTTCTTGGGTTTACACCTTAATATATTTTGCTTATAATTATTTTTCTTCAACTCTTCATCATGTCAGTATAAAGGACTTCAAGTGTGAAGCGCGTGCGAGTCCGCTATAGTTGAATCGGATACCTAAGCCGGGAGGTATAGGAATCCGAGCACGGAAATCGCGATTTCTCAGAAACGGTAATAGCCAGCGATCTGAGATTTTACAGGTACATGGGGGTCCACTTTTGGGCTATAAACGCTTGGGGATTTGATGTCGAATATCTCCGGAACCACGTGACCTTGTAAAACCAAACTCAAAAGGAACATCGAGTTTGAATCGCAGGGTCACGTGACTTCCGGTTCCGGAGTTATGAGCGCTCGAAAATGGGCACCCCGGATTCGGCACTATTTTTTGCGCCACGCTACATCCACCCAGAGGTGTCTGTGGGTCCATTTTGAGCGACCCAACCCAACCCACCAACTGACATATCCAACCCAACCTAACCCACCACAAGATAGAAATTCCTGACCCAACCCAACCCACCAACTGACATATCCAACCCAACCTAACCCACCACAAGATGGAAATTCCAGACCCAACCCAACCCAACCCAACAAAAATTCCGAAAACATTTAAATTAGCGTATACAATCTATATATATAAAAGAACATGTCCTGACTGATTGATAATCAACACCGAGCTCCAACGCCTCATCCTAGGAACGTGAAATTTGGAACTTATATTACTTTTATAGCGTAAGCACCCACTAAAAAAGGATTTTTGAAAATTTTGCTCCTGAGAGGATGAAACTGGAAAACAAATGTTTTCTAAAACAACTTATATCTCGAAAACCTAAAACGAAAGGCTTTTGAAATTTGGTATCTAAATTCTTCTTAAAAATTGAGAAAATATGTTTCCACATTTTTTGAAAATTTAGTTTCCAGGACCTCAAATATGGGCTGGAAAATAGCATTATTTGTTTTTTAAAGTAACAGCTACTCAGAAAATTATAAGATATGTGTTTCATTATTTTTCGAAAAATTAGTTTCCAAGCTTTGAGGTTTTGTGCCCGTTAAAACTGGTTGAGTCTAGGCCTCGACTTTTTTGCGTATGAAACGGGGCAGTTCGAACCTAAATAACAAGCCAGGTCTGAAATTTTCTGTCTATGAAATAAGCCGGACCGGGTCTAAAAAAGGCCGGGTTGGGCACTATGGATTAGAGTGCTGCACAGACCGGGCCAGGCCGTGATTTTAAGGTCTTCAGACCGGATGGTCCAAATCTGATGTCAAGGTGGGACGGGCCGAGATTTTTCGCCAAGTATATAGAAAGTTTAGGCCTGTAAAAACGGGCCAGGCCCAAATTAGATGGGCCGTGTCGGACCTGAATTTTTGGCTTATGAAGTGTACCGGGCCAAGTTGTCGATGGACCGGACGAGTCGGGCCGTAAAAATCGCCCCATGCAGTACGCTACGGTGGATGCGTTTTTTCTTTTTCAAGCGAATATCTCGAAAACCACAAACAAAAGGCTTTTGAATTTTGGAATCTAGATTCTTCTTAAAAAATGAAATATTACGTGTTTCACCAATTTTTGAAAATTTGGTTTCCAGGACCTCAAATGTGGGGTGGAAAATAGGGTTATTTTTTCACCCAACGTATATCATTATTTTTTGAGTAAATACTAAATACTAATTTTTACATGTGTAGCAAATACAGTTTTTAAGTAGCAGTTACTCTAAAAAACAAATAACCTTATTTTCCATCTCACATTTTAGGTCCCGGAAGCCAAATTTTTAAAAATGGTAAAATAAGTTTATTTTTATTTTTTGAGAGAATACTAAACACTCATTTTTAAATCTGTAGCACTTATGGTTTTTGAGTAGCAGTTATTTTAATAAAATAAATAACCCTATTTTCAACCCACATTTGAGGTCTTGAAAACCAAATTTTCAAAAAAATGGTGAAACACGTATATCTTTATTTATTGAGTGGATACTGAAAACTAATTTTTACATCTGTATGATTTACAGTTTTTGAGTAGCAGTTACTTTAAAAAAAAAACAAATAATTTTATTTTCCACCCCACATTTGAGGTCCTGGAAACCAATTTTTTTTAAAAATGGTGAAACACGTATTTTCTCATTTTTTAAGAGGAATCTAGATACCAAATTTCAAAAGCCCCTCATTTTTGGTTCTCGAGATATGTGTTGTTTTAGAAAAAAGTTTGTTTTTCAGTTTCGTCCTCTCAGGAGCAAAATTTAAAAAACCCTTTATTAGTGAGTGCTTTCGCTATAAAAGTATATATATATATATATATATATATATATATATAAGAACATCTCCTGACAGACTGACTGACTGATAATCAACGCCAAGCTCAAACGCCTCATCCTAGGAACATAAAATTTGGAACTTATATTAATTTTATAGCACAAGCACCCACTAAGAAAGGGTTTTGAAAATTTTGTTCCTGAGAGGATGAAACTGAAAAACAAACTTTTTTATAAATCAAAAATGAGGGGCTTTTGAAATTTGGTATCTAGATTCTTCTTAAAAAATGAAAAAATATGTTTCACTATTTTTTGAAAATTTGGTTTCCATGACTTCAAATGTGGAATGGAAAATAGGGTTATTTGTTTTTTAAAGTAACAGCTACTCCGAAACTGTAAATGCTACAGATGTAAAAATTAATATTTAGTATCTACTCGAAAAATAATTGTTTCACCATTTTTTTGCAAATTTGGTTTCCAGGACCTCAAATGTATGGTGGAAAATAAGGTTATTTGTTTTTTAGAATAACTGCTACTCAAAAACTGTAAGTGATACATATGTAAAAATTAGTATTTAGTATCTACTCAAAAAATAAAGATATAACTATTTTATCAATTTGTAATAATTTGGTTTCCAGGACCTCAAATGAGGAGTGGTAAAAATAATTTGATTAAAACGTCCAAAAACTGAAAGTGTTAAAGTTTTGCAACTTGGTACCGAGATTATTTTTTACAAAAT
The DNA here is from genome assembly GCA_963978895.1 of Erpobdella octoculata. Lineage (NCBI taxonomy): Eukaryota > Metazoa > Annelida > Clitellata > Hirudinida > Erpobdellidae > Erpobdella > Erpobdella octoculata. The sequence continues at coordinate 19,395,289 of OZ022245.1, forward strand.
AACAAAATACATGTTTTATTAATTTTTGAAAATTTGGCTTCCAGGACTTCAAATATGGGGGGAATAGTGTTCTATTATTTTTTAGAAAAACTGCGACTCTGAAACTAAAAATACTACAGATACCAAAGCAGACGTCATAACCGAATTCAGCAAATCAGAAAGCTCAGAAGAAACCAACTAAACCAATCAGCAAAGACCGTACAATTCAATTGATATGCCTGGAGGAAGAACGAAGGCAGAAGTAAAAGATCTGTCGAACGATATTGCAGGATTGCGGCTATGTGAAAGCTGTGTGAAGTGTAATGAGGAGAGGTTGAAAGATTTAATGAAACTGGAGGAGAAACGAACGTTCGCTGAAGAGATCAAAGAGGTGAAACAAGTCATGGGCGAGGTGAAGACACATCTAGAGAGAAGTACAAAAAATGAAAAAATACTGCTTGAGCAGAAGGAACACATCCAAGAGTTAAGAATAAAACTAGAAAGTTTTAGCAAAGATTCAATAGATAAACTAGAAGAGTCCAGAGCAACAAATAAAAAGTGGTCAGAATTGTTTAAGGACAGGGTTGAAGTATTGACATCAAATGTCAAAAGTATCCAGCAATCTGTAGAAGATACAGGTACAAAAATAAATATAGCTGCAGACAGACAGAGAAGAGTAAATAACATTGTAATATATAACATGCCAGAGAATGATAACAATTCCAGAACCAAGGATAAAGAAAATGTGCTGAAACTGTTAGGAGACATCACTGAAATACAGCTAGAAAAAGATATTAGCGATGTGTACAGACTTGGAAGTAAAAGTGAGCTGCAAAAACCCAGGCCTGTTTTGATAAAGTTTGCAAATCAGACAATTAAGAATTTGGTAATGGAGAATGCACCAAAATTGAGAGGATCAGATTCAACAAGGAATATTATGCTTGGAAATGATTTGTCTAAGGGAGATAGGCAAGAATGTAGGAGATTGTTACAGGAAAAGAAGGAGGAAATCGGAAGGAAAGAGGATGTTAGTAAGTGGATCTTTAGGATTAAAGGAAAGGTTGGAGATTTTCATGTAGTAGCTTTTAAAAAACAAAATTTACAGTAAAGACCAGCCAAAGTAGAGTTGAGAAAACTAGATTAAATGTTTGGTGTAGAAACAATGATTTGAGAAAAATGAAGGTAGTAAAACAGATGCAGAAATATGTTTCAGTGTTGTTGTCAAATGTGGACTCTTTATCAAATAAATTCATGGAATTGCAGTTGCTTTTGGGGTCTGCAAAAACTCTGCCAGATTTAATATTGCTAAATGAGGTCAATCCTAAAAATTTAAGATTTCCACAATCAATTTCAGAATACCAGCTGAAGGGATGGCAAATATTATCTTCTGGGTTTCAGAAAGATGGTTGCAGAGGATTATTATTGTATTATAAAGAGAGTCTTTCAGTAATTGAAATAAATATGAAAATAACATTTCAGGAAAAATTATGCATTAGATTGCTAACTTCTAAAGATTTTTTGAATATTTTATTTATTTATAGAAGCCCAAATAGTTTATCAGAAAACAATGAACTTCTTATTGACCTGCTAGAAGAATTCATGTTGTTGAAAGGTAATCATCTTCTGCTGGGAGATTTTAATTTTCCAGAGATAAATTGGATGACTTCGAGCTGTCAGGGTTTACATACAAGAATCGAAAATAGATTTTTGAAGTTTTTGGATGACAGGTTTATGATTCAACACATCACGGAGCCAACCAGGTTTAGACCTGGCCAAACTCCACACTTATTAGATCTTGTGGTAACTTCAAGAGAGTCTATAGATAGTATCAGATATCTTTCACCATTGGGAGGCAGCGATCACTCGATTATTTCGTTCAATGTTTGTTTGGAGATTGAAAGCAGCTCTGGTTGTAACAGTAACAAACGACCTTGTTATGATCTGGGAGATTATACTGGTTTCAATGATTTAATTGGTGGAGCTCTGACTACGGTGCTTGAGGATGATATTTCTGTGGAAAATAAGTGGTCGATTTTCCGAGATACGTTGATGGAACTTACAAAGCGATTTGTTCCTCACAGAGCTAAAAATAATAAATTCCGCTTTAGAATGACACAGGAACTGCGTACACTTATTAAGCTGAAACATCAATGCTGGAGACAAGTTTATAGATATGGGGCGACCGAGAAACTAACTGAGTTTAGGAAATACCGTCAAAAGGTGAGGGTTTTGTCGGCACAACTTGAAAAAGAAAACCAGAACCTTATTGCTGCAAATTTTAAGACTAATCCCAAGAGATTTTGGAATTTTGTGCACAAAAAAGCTAAATGCAGAAATTCACCCGGCATGTTGACTGTTGATGGTTCTGTTCTCACAGAGGGATACGAGAAAGCGAAGACGTTTGCAGAATTCTTTGCCTCTGTGTATGTGAGTGATACAGGTTCGGGTTTGACAAATATTCTGCCTTTTAGTCCTGGAGTACCTGAGGATGGTATGGATGAAGTAAAGATAGATTCTGGAATGCTTGGCAAAAAGCTAAGAGAACTTGATGGTAATAAATCGGCTGGACCAGATGGAATTCACCCTAGGGTTCTGAAAGAAACATGTGCATCAATTAACGTTTATTTAAAGCATATATTTGAATGTTCATTGCAATCGGGAGAAGTGGTGAGGGATTGGAGATCCAGTTGTGTTGTTCCACTGTTTAAGAAAGGTCGTAAAGATATAATATCCAATTATAGACCAGTGGCATTGACATCGGTTTGTTGCAGGATTCTGGAGTCAATCATTAAAGATCATCTGCTTGGATATTTTTTGAAAAATAACTTGTTTGCCAGGAACAAGTTTGGATTTCTTCCTTCACGCTCCACAACTCTACAGATGCTTGGTTTCCTTGATGTGCTTTCTAAGGCTGTGGATGTGGGAAATGAAGTTGATGTGTTATATACTGACCTGGAAAAGGCCTTTGACAAAATTCCGCATGAAAAATTGTTATATAAGTTGGAGAGATACAAAGTGCATAAACAGATTCTAAAGTGGATTGAAAACTATTTGAAAGACAGAACGTTTAGAGTGAGACTAAATGAAGAGCATTCCGAGGCTTTACGGGTGGAGAGTGGTGTTCCTCAGGGTAGTGTGTTGGGTCCTGTATTGTTCCTGATTTATATCAATGACATTTGTACTGTTTGCGAGAATATGTTTCTTTTTGCGGATGATGCTAAAATATTTAAAGTTTTGAGCAGTAAAGATGATTGTAGCAGGCTGCAGAATGATATCAGTAGAGTGGTGGAGTGGTTCAATAGATGGCAGATGCAGGTGAATATTGGAAAATGCTGTCTTCTCCATGTTGGGGGGAAGCATTTCATAAATAAATATCATTTGATAGATTTAGATGGCACCACGTGTGAGATACCAACAATTGAATCAGTCTCGGATCTCGGTATTATTATGGATTCAAAACTGCAATTCAAAGAACATATTTTATCTCGGGTAAAGAAAGCCAACATGATGCTGGGCATAATAGCAAGAAATTTTAGAAAATTGTCAGATGAAGCCTTTATTACTCTATATAAAGCCTTGGTGAGGTCCCAGCTAGAATATGGAGTACAAGTGTGGAACCCATATAGGCAAGGATTGATCGATGCAGTAGAAAGGGTGCAGAGAAGGGCGACTAAACTGCGGCCATCCTGTGTGGGAATGCCATACGAAATGAGATTGAGAAAATTAAAACTTCCGACATTGAAATATAGAAGAACCAGAGCGGATTTGATTTTATTATTCGATTTGTTGGCTGGAGATCTAAGGAGCTTGGTTTGTCCGTCCCTGACCTTCTGTACGTATGAAAGAACCAGAGGCCACGATAGAAAGCTGGTGACATCAGGAGCACACAAAGACTGCAGGAAGTATTTCTTTGGTAATAGAGTTATTCAGGAGTGGAATAGATTGCCACAGTCGGTCGTGTCAGCTGGAGATAAATATACTTTTAGGATATTATTAGATGCTTTTTGGGGTGAAAAGGTTTATGAGTTGTGAAGACGGGGGTTTTAGATGTGTTTTATGTTTAGTTTTTGATCTGCCTCTAATTGCGTGACATTTTGCAATGTTTTTGGTTTGCTTTGAGGTCGTGTTGGGTTTTAGATAGGTTTTCTGTTTAATTGACACTATGTTTTCGGTTTGCATGTGATGTCGTGCTGGTTTTCTGATTACTTTTGAATTGATTCATTCGTTAGTGGTGTTGACAGTTTTCTTTTTTTTCGGTTCGTTTGTGGGGTCCTGTTGTACTTTTTTTTTCTGTTCGTGCGGTTTTTTTTTTATATTATTATGTTTTATGTTTAGTTTTTGATCTGAATCCATATGTGCGACATTTTACTATGTTTTTGGTTCGCTTGAGAGTTTGTGTTGAGTTTTAGATATGTTTTCTGTTTAATTGACATTATGTTTTCGGTTTGCTTGTGATGTCGTGCTGATTTTGGATATGTTTTCTGATTACATTTGAATTGATTCATTGGTGGTGTTGACATTTTTCTTTGTTTCCGGTTCATTTGTGGGGTCGTGTTGTGCATTTTTTTCTGTTCGTGTGGTTTTTTTTTTTGTTTGTAATTCGGCAAGGAGTTATTTAACTCGTGTTGACAACATAATAAATAAATAAATAAATAGATATACAAATTAATTAGTAACTAGATACTACTTAAAAGATAAAGTTACAATTTTTCAATTTTTATATGTTCTGGCTTCCAGGACTACAAATGTAAGGCGTAGAAAAGAATTAAATTTGCTTGAAAACTCAATAACTGAAAATGTAAAAACCTTAGAATTCAATATTACGGTTTATATAAATTATAAGATATGTGTTTCATTATTTTTTCGAAAAATTAGTCTCCAAGCTTTGAGGTTTTGTACCATTAAAATTGGTTGAGTTTAGGCCTCGACTTTCTTGCTTATGAAATGGGGAGCGGGAAAGCGACCGGGAGTGGGAGAGCAAGCGAGAACTGGAAAACGACCGGGAGCGGGAGAGAAAATGGAGAATTAAACGGAAGCTAGAGAAAAACGATAAAAAAACTCTAAAACTCCCGAGCAACGCCGGGTAACCCCGCTAGTATATATATATATATATATATATATATATATATATATATATACTAGTTTGTGTTTCAAAGGTTATAGATAATGTATGTGATTCTTCTTCCAGTCACGTCCTTGAAGTTGACTGTAATTCCGTTTTTAAAGGCTTTACTAACTGATCTTAATTATTTAGTTATTACTGTTATTATTATAATTATTTTAATTTAAATATTTTTTATGTTGTTACATTTGTATATAATGAATTTAAATTTTATTTAAATTGTATTTTAATTCCTTTCAATTAGTTGTATCTTTTACCATTTAGTCACTGCATTTTATTTTAAAAAGTTAAACGGCTCTGATGATGGCAAAAAATTGCCGAAATAGATCTATTAGCCTATAAGATTATGGAGTTTGTGTTTGGGAATAAATTATTTTTAAACCGATTTAGAGTATTAGAAAAAATTAAAAATAAAATCGATTCAGCCAAGTGCGCCACTTTTTTCAATCGAGTTTGCCTAAAAGAACATATAGCGCCGAAGTATTCAAAAAATATATATATATATATATATATATATTTATATATATATATATATATATATATAAATATATATATTTATATATATATATATATATAATTCCCGCTCGCTCACCCGCTCCGCTCATTTTGTTACGGATTTCAATTTTTTTTCTCTATATTTGGTTCCCCTTGACTCTCAAGGTTGTGTGAAAATTTCATTACAATCGGATGAATGGTGTAGCAATGCATAAATAACATACATATATACAAACATTCATTTATATATATATATATATATATATATGTCTCAGCTTCAGACTCGAACCCACGACTGTCGGATCGGCAACACCGCCTTGCATCATGCCAACTACCTTACCATCTCTGCCACTTCCACCGCCAATAAAACAGTGTTAAGCGCTTTTGTTGGGGTATGTTGAACACAACACTCGACTATGAATGGGTACGAATCAATGCTCGATAGTATATATAAGTTGTACGGCTTACAATCCGTCACTAGCTAATTTAATAGTTATCGAAGATATATGTTTTATAATATATATTATAAAGAAACATAGCGTTGATATGTTTTTACGAGCCATATATATCAGAAACTTGGATGGCTTACAATCCACCACGAAATAACGCAAATATAAATGTCTCAACTTCAGACTCGAACCCACGACTGCCGGATCGGCAACACCGCCTCGCATCATGCCAACTACCTTATTTGTCATCAACTCATTATCGTGTTTTCATCCCAAGATCCTCTACTTTACGGAATATAGATTCATTGAATTGAAAAAAAAGAGACGTGGATTGTGTTTTCTTCTGCCTTCTAAAGGTAACAAGGATGTCTATCAGAAGCGTGTCAATGCCACTGAAGTGATTATATTTTTATTTTCAATGCGGTATTCATCAATTTATATAGTACACAAATCTCTGCACGGCAAAGCTCTTCCATACCTGTCTTTAGCTCATGTTGCCAATGTACCGGGTCAACAGAGGCTCAGATCAGCATCCAGGGGCCTCCTCACTACACCACCGGTTCATCGTGCGATGCTCGACGGAAGATCCATCGACGTGATTGGGCCTGAAATGTGGAACAAACTCCCTGTCCACATCATCTCTACATCCAGTTCAGCCAGTTTCCATACAGCACTAAAGACATTTCTGTTCACTAAATCTTTTCCCTAACGTATACAGTGGTCTTGAAGTTCTTTTAAAAAACATACGCCATTTTAATAAAACTCGGATTCATTATCATTATCTTGTGAATGAATAATTGACCTCAAGTTGTTGTTTACCTTACCAAAAAATTTTTTGCTTGATTAGAATAAACCTGCATCAATTTCATATTTTTGTGGAGTGTTATATGCTAATTTGAAAATAAAAGATATTTTTCATGTATTAAACTAGTTTTGCAAAGATAATATATTAAATAACCTGATGCCATCCTGTATGGTTCAACCTGATCCACATTATTAGAATATACAACTTCCCAGAAAGACATACTGCGATAAAAAACATTATCATTTTATAAATATCTAATTAAAAAATATTAATTATATCAATTATTTAAACATTTAGTTCTGTTTTCACATCCCATTTCTAGACAACAAGCGAATATGATGTTTCTTTTCAGAAAGTTCAAATGTACCTTGAGCATAGGTGAACTGCATTTCATGCAATCTACAGAATAGGGCATTCATTGAAATAATGGCAAAAATACTGTAAATAAGGTGAACCGCATTGCATGCAATCAACAGAATGGGGATGATGGCTAAAATCCTGTAAATAAATAACCCATGTGTGTCTTCGCGTGTTGTCTGGCACATGTGATGTCTGGTTTGCTAGAGGTCTCCATGCATGTATTGCTCTTTCTATGTGTTTACGTGATGTAGGCTTAGGTTAAAAAGTAGCCTGTGTGCTTGTCTATATACAAAGGGCCAGCAAGTAGTGGCAAAAAAGCGAGACAACTGCGGAGAAGAGAGAGATTGTAGTTAGTTATAACTTAGGTAGCACGTAGCGTGTTTTTTTAAATAATACTTTCTAATGTTTGATATTTCTATGTTAATAAACTTCCTAACAATTCTGTGGGCCTCTGTTGTTGAGTTTGAGTCAGTGACCTTGGAGCATGGCCACGGATAATTCCCCAGGGATTTTTTGCATGGGTCATTATTCTATCAGTCTAATTTAATGACACCATATACTGTGTTTAAAAAAATCTCAGGGTCAACTTGCAAAACAGCAAAAATAGCATGAAACTGGAACTATTTTTAATTAACAGAGAGTGAAACTCTCAAAGTAAGGACTGGAAGTCTGAAAATTATTAACTGACTCATCTTTGGCGCTCTTGTAGCTGTCGGACGCGTCAGTCTATGTGGCACGATTTCATCGTTTTTTATCGTATTTAACCTTTTTTGTTTCCGTCAAATACCGATTTTGTTTTCTACTTTTCCGGAACAATGCACTCTAATGGATTACGAAACTAATTTTTGTCTCAAATATTCGCCGTAATAATTTCTGGCAGTTTTTTTTTCTTCCTAAGAAGAGTCGCCATGGTTTCCTTGGTCCCGGCTTGTGAAGCTGCGCTGCTACGACCAATCCTAGCGCGTCATTTGTATACACGTGACCAACTGCTACAGGCTAAAGGAAGCGTCTGGTGTTCAATTCCACCATTTACAATCTTTAACATATCTCGGCTTGGTTTGCGCCGCCACCGTGGCTCCCGCGCAGGCAAAAACAAGCAGAGAAACATCAAAATAATAAAGATGAGGCGCTTAAATTACCGCGCTGGTGGCAGAGCGTTCGCCTGTCGATCGTTAGTTCGGCAGTTCAAGCCTCACCGGCGTCACCAGCGTAACTCCCTTAAGCAAGGAGTTCACTCGCATTGCTAAAGGGGTAGGCGATCTAATAATCACGATCTAAGCAATTACACTCACCAAGTTGTGGACCAAACCCGGAGACGGCTAATCAATCGATCCCACAACTCACAGAGAGTGCAAGTACTGACCAAAATTAACCCTACTCGATTCATGTTCCCGAATCTGATAAATACAAGCCTGAGGGGATCAATAATTGGTAAAATAGATGAGTTGTCCACCATACTAAAACACAACAATATCACTGTTGTATGCTGCACAGAGACATGGCTCTCGATGGAGATCCCAACCCAAACAGTCAACATAGATGGATTCTCGTGTTATCGAAAGGATCGATCCGATGGGAGGAGAGGTGGCGGAGTGTTGATGTTTTTTCGGGACAGTCTTGCGAGCAGTCGCCTTGAGTCAATGGAGGAGGATCAATTTGAGGTGATATGGATGCTAACAAGACAGTTTAGAATGCCAAGGGAAATATCCCATATCCTAATAGGAGTTGTATATCACCCTCCAGATGGTGACAACTGGGCACTCTCACAGTACCTGCTCAAATGCCTCGATCAGGTCGTTAAACTTCACCCCTCGGCAAAAATCATATTAACGGGCGACTTCAATCAATTTCAAGACTCGTTGATCACATCTTTCCCACTCAAACAGGTCGTGAAATCGGCAACAAGAAAATTTGCCACTTTGGACAAAATATACACAAACATTCCAGAATGGTATAATAACCCGGTAATTTTGCCACCCGTTGGAAAATCTGACCATAATGTTGTGATGTTCGCCCCTTCATCTTCAATCACTCCAGAACGAGGCTCCGATAAACTTGTTACTATTAGAAGCAGGAGCCGAAATGGGAGATCGCTGTTCGCGCAGGATTTGAGGGGCATCGACTGCTCAACGATGACGTCCATGCAGAATTGCTCCGAAATGCTACTATTCTTCAACAGCAGAATACACGATCTACTCAACCAACATCTGCCCACATACGAAATAAAACGTCATTCAACTGATAAGCCGTGGGTCAATGACACCTTCCGAAGACTTATCCGCATACGACAACATGCCTTCCTCCAGGGCAACCAGGAAAAATACAAATCCTACCGGAATAAAGTCCAGCGCTATGCCAAATCATTGCGAAAAAAATACTATGAAAACAAAGTGGATGGCCTCCGACGTGCTGATTCCCGCAACTGGTGGTCGAGGGTTAAGAACGTCGCAGGAATGTCGACATCAACCAATGGATCCCTCACTAGATTGTCTAACAAGAACTATGATGGTGATATGATGAAACTCGCGAAAAAGATCAACAAATTCTTCCACATGGTCTCCAGTGACATTCAGCCATTGAACTCTGATATACTGAAAACGATCCCTCCTGAACAGCTGGACATCGCGCCAATTACAATCAGTGAGGAGCAAGTGGAACGGAGGTTGATGTCAACAGGCGTATTCAAATCGCCAGGACCGGACGGCATACCCAACTGGATACTCCATGACTTGGCGTCTTATATCAGCGGACCAATAACTGCAATTTTCAATGAATCCATAGCTGAATGAGTAATTCCTGACATCTGGAAGCAGTCAAATGTAGTCCCAGTTCCCAAATCGACTCCGCCGAGGACAATTGAAGACGACCTGCGCCCAATCTCACTGACCCCAACTATTGCAAAACACCTGGAGTGGTTCATTGGCCAGCGGCTCCTATCGGCTGTATCGGACAAGCTAGACTCCCAACAATTTGGTGCTCTTAAAGGTCGTTCAACAACGCATGCACTCGTCGATATCGTCCACAATTGGAATGCAGCCCTCGACGCTGGATCCTCCGTCCACGCCGTCTTTGTATACTACGCGAAGGCTTTTGATCATGTTAACCATTCCATTCCGTTGTCCAAACACATCTCCTTGAATGTTCCAGCCTACATCATCAGGTGGATTTACTCATTCTTCGACGGGAGACGGCAGCGCGTCAAGATTGGAAGCATATTCTCAAACTGGATGACATTGAATGGAGGAATGCCCCAGGGCACCTGGTTGGGTCCCTTGACGTTTGTCATCCTTATTGACGGATTGAGGTTGGACTGTCTGCTACCCAAGTTCATAGATGACACGACGGCATCCGAAATCCTCAGGAAAGATCAAAGCAGCGTAATGGAGAACATCTATCAGCAACTGTTGAATTGGTCAAAATTAAACCACATGAATATTAATTCCAAAAAGACAAAGGAAATTATCCTTGGCACACTGTGCAAAAATCCTCCTCCTACTTTGACAATGATGGAGCAATCATTGAGCGTGTGACATCATTTAGGCTTCTAGGCGTGAATATCTCATCCACATTGAAATGGGACGATCACGTTGCGGCCATATGCTCGAAAACCGCCTCTAGGATGCACTTTTTGAAAATCCTACGATGATCTTGTGTTTGCCAGAAGGACGCCTTGTGCTTTTACATAACAGTCATCCGACCCATACTGGAATATGCTTGTCCTGTATGGCACAGCATGCTAACAAAGAAGCTGTCATCCAAAATTGAATCGCAGCAGATACGGTGACTTGAAGTACGACGCTGCTCTGATGACTGCGGGGATCTCCTCACTACGCGACAGGAGCGATAGGCTGACTCGCGATTTCTTCCAGTCTGTTCGTCAAACATCCAGCTGCCTTCACCACCTCATGCTGGCTCGGCGAGATCCAGAACCTCTATCGATGCTGCGAAATGCTTCAGAAATATCCGGTGCCTTTCTGTAAAACTAAAAAATTTCAAACATCGTTCTTGCCATATTCTGTTAAGAACTTTCAATAATTCAATATCACCTTCTTCCTATCTTCGATCTTATATGTTTATATATATATATTAATACATTATATACAAAATAACTGGTGATCTCATAAATTCAGTCAATAGAGCAATGAACTGTCTTGTTAATAATTAAAATTGCTTATTGTAACAGTTCATTTCATTTTAACATCGCATTCTATAATCTACTATAACTCTTATAGTGTGATTCTCCACTGTTGATCAATGAACTTACAATGATACAGTTCGTTGTAATATAATACTTGATCTGATTTGATTATATTTTATTCTATCTGTTTTTATCTTTATCCTATATTCAACTTTATTTCACACTAACATTTCATATACTATAATTCATATTATGTGATTTCCCATTGTTCCAATCCAGCTTTTTAGCTGCAATACAAATAAAAGTTATATCTAACGTTATATCTCGGATATAACTGACAATCTGCTAATATCACAACAACTGATTCCAGGAAATTGGATTCAATCCCACAATGACCCATCCCATGAACAAATAGATTCAACACAACTGATCCAATGGATAACTTTACATTTAAATTCTTGTGTTCCAAGGCAATAAACTTTTTAATAAAAAGTGTTTTGACATTAAGGCCACTTCATATCCAAATTTGAGGTGTGCTGAACCTCATTAGCCATATTCGCCAAACTGGTACTCATTTATCTGCAAACAAGAATGAAAGGCTGAGTTAGTCTGTAGCCTGGGTAGTGTGGATTTATTCCTTGCTTAATAGAATTACATCTCATCACAACAGAGATTTTAACCCACGGCAGCAGGATGGTACTAACATGCACCCCACAAGTGGACCGTAACGCAACTGCTGAAGAATACATAATACAGTACAATTATAATTTTTTATTAAACAACAATCGAGTAGAAGTCAGAATCTAAAAATTTCATAGACGAAATAAGATCATTATAATCTACTAGACAAAAAATTGCCCAATGTATAGCTAAGAAATAGTCAGAGTCACATAATATTCACGCATGTTAAAATTGAACAAAACGTTGTAACAACAATGTGTCAACGAGCTACGTGACCATATGACTCTTCAAAAATAATTGTGCAGCAAAATAACAAATGGTCACAACAACGCTTACATCAGCAGCTATACTACGATTCGTCAAAAAAAAATTCAAACTGAAGCAGCTAATTGGTTCCCATCATAGATATGCTTAAAATCAGACGTTTTATCAAATATCTAATTAATTCATTCTCATAATTAAATTCAAATTCCAACACAATCACTCATACCAAGAACACAAAATTCAAATAAAATTAGCTGACAATATAGAATCTTTTAGTACAAATAAACAGCCTTTTAGCAACGCTCTCCCCCAGGTCGGTGTTCTAGTGATGCCGTCCAATAGGTCAGTATTCAACATTAATAAACTCAATCAAACCAATTTTATGTTTTTCTTTTACTTAACTGATTTTAGTCAAATTTTGTGATTTTATCATAGATAAGTAACACTATTATTCATCTTAGAATGATGTTAGAATGATGACGTAATTTTGTCATAAATTTAATAATTTGATAAAATGTTAATTATTTTAAGCACAACTATGGAGGTAACCAATTTAAATAGCTTTGTCCAATCAAAGCTTCGTGCTTATATCAGCAATGTTTTGACTATGTTTTGTTTCGATATCGAATTGCTTGATTTACATTATTAGATAGTCACTGTCACATCCGTGTCTGAAACACAGCGTGCATGCAAATCCTCATTGTATTATAGCTACATGTGCGTGTGCTTTTTCTTTATAACTGCTATATTTTCCTTAATTAAAGTATCTATTTTTGATTTGATAGAGTAATAAGTTTCTTGAACCTCCCAGTTCAAACATTCTTCACTGGTCGCGACTATTATTAGAGTGATAGTCGTGACATTCTATTTTGGTGGCAGCGGTGGCATCGTCAAGTTTGGTACGATCGATCAAGTTCATGAGATTCGTCAAGTTCGGTGGAAGTCATCAAGTCGGTGAGATTCAACAAAAAATCTGTCAACTTTGCCGGTATCCAGTGGTTTTGGCAGGATCGGCGGACTTCGTCCGGGATCAGCAAAACCAAGCAGGGGTTCTAAGAAAATCAAAGTTTCAAGGAAAATCAGCATCGGGTGATCGACGATTTCCTTGTTGGAGAAAGAGTCCAGACAGGAATACAGTCCATTCAGTTCGACCACGAGGCGACATCAGTTTTCTCTAGGTGGGCCAATCCACATCTCAAGGTTAGAGATTTGATCGCTGCCAGATTGCCCACACAAGTCTTTTTATTCTTCTCTGTGTAGGCTTCTTTAATAAGATGTTTATAACTCCTACTGTTGAAGAGACCGCTATGCAAGATAGTTCGAGCAGGATCCTCAGTGAGGGTCATTATTAATTTGTTGATGATGCCGGCGAGGCGCTGGTGGCTGAGCAGTAGAGCGTTCACCTGTCGATCGTTAGGTCGGCAGTTCGAGCCTCACCGGCGTCACCAGTGTAACTCACTTAAGCAAGGAGTTCACTCGCATTGCTATAGGGGTAGGCACCTATAAATGACTGCCTTTGTAAGAACCCTTTCTCGTCTTTGTGCAAGACTTGTCTTGGAAAAGGCGTGTGCTAAATGTCGGTAAAAAAAAGGTAGTGAAGATGCTAATATTAGTAGAAGCTCAAAGTTATAAATAGCTGAGCATAAGTTAGCATTGCGAGAAGCAGAAATGGCAGCAAAACAAGCTAATTTAGAACAAAAGCGTAGACTCGCTGACACTGAGTTAGAACAAGAGCGTATACTTTCTGATGCTAAGTTAGAAGAGGATAGGGCGAACCGAAGACTCGCTGAAGCTAATTTAGAACAAGAGTGCAGACTCGCTGAAGCTAATTTAGAACAAGAGTGCAGACTCGCTGAAGCTAATTTAGAACAAGAGTGCAGACTCGCTGAAGCTAGATTAGAACAGAATAAGGCTAGATTAGAAGAGGATAGGGCGAACCGCAGACTGGCGGAACGTAAACTAGACCTGGAACATGAAAGAAATCAAGACCACAATAGTCTTGAAGTTTCTTTTTACTTCCGCACTATTCGCTTTCAGAATGCTATGAAGGGTATAGTGGCGGAATTTCCTCTAGATCCGACTGCAATACCAGAGTATTTTCAATATTTAGAGAATCAATTAGTATCATATCAAGTTGATGATGTGAAACCTAAAATATTGCAAGCACATTTAAATAATAGGGCTGATTCAATATTGAGTCGATTAACCATCGCTCAATTAGATAATTATGATGAATTAAAGAAATTCTGTTGCAAGAATTTCGTGTGACTCTCATTCTTGTGGTAATGATTCTAGTCTTGAAATAAAGAAATATCAATCTCTTGTTGTAGGTGAACCTAGTGCCTGATTTTCACCCTCAATCAAACGGTATGATCAAACGATTTCATCGCACAATAAAGAATGCTCTCTCTGAAGGCTCGGCAAGATGATTGGTTGATCGCGTTGCCCTCTATTCTGCTGGCACTTTGTCGTCTGCCAAATGAACATGGTATTTGTCTTTTCACAGCTGTTACTGGTGCTTCGCCTCTTATGCCGCACACATTTTTTCTGCTTCCTCAATGGGCTCTGCATTGAGGATGCTTGAGTTAGTTTTGCATTTATGGCAGTGTATGTCGGACATAGATTTTTCTTCATTGTCTAAAGGTGCCCATCATACACCTGCTCGTTTATTACATGAGGTTACTATGAATGAGGGCAATTGTGCCTGATTTTCACCCTCAATCAAACGGTATGATCAAACGATTTCATCGCACAATAAAGAATGCTCTCTCTGAAGGCTCGGCAAGATGATTGGTTGATCGCGTTGCCCTCTATTCTGCTGGCACTTTGTCGTCTGCCAAATGAACATGGTATTTGTCTTTTCACAGCTGTTACTGGTGCTTCGCCTCTTATGCCGCACACATTTTTTCTGCTTCCTCAATGGGCTCTGCATTGAGGATGCTTGAGTTAGTTTTGCATTTATGGCAGTGTATGTCGGACATAGATTTTTCTTCATTGTCTAAAGGTGCCCATCATACACCTGCTCGTTTATTACATGAGGTTACTATGAATGAGGGCAATTTTGTGTTTGTTCGGATTGATCGTGTGCGTCGCCCTCTCGAGTCACCTTATCAAGGTCTTTTTGAGGTTTTAGATTGTAATTACAAAATTGTAAAAATTAAGATGCCCGATGATGAAGTTTTGATTGTAACGCGTGATCGTATTAAATTGGCACATATTCGTAAATATACTGTTCGTTCGAAGCCATTAACAGATCCACCTTCGGACATTATAGATCAGCCTAAAGATATATTGTGTGAACAGCAACAGTCAAGTAGACGATCTCAGCGTCATGTTAGATTTGCAGAATGAAACTTTTTCTGTTCTCTGACGTGTAATTTATTTTTATTGGAGATTTCCATTGTCATTTCGGTTATGATTTTTGTTTGTTTGTTTTCTCTCTTACGTGATTGTATTATCATTCTTTGTCATTTCCGTTTATGATTTTTGTCACTATTTTTCCCTCTCATTGGCTCCGCCATCTGCGGGGGGACTATTGTAGTGGGCCGCATTTTATGCACGCACACGCACACACACACACCGGTCGTTACAGGTGAACGCTCCTTAGCTCGCGCTAGCTAGGGACAATCTTTCACCTGTCACATTGTCTCTCGACTTTGTCGCCACTGTTGGAGACTCGTCTCTCTTGTCTGTTGTTGCCGTTTATTGTAGTATGAAGTTGTAAGTTCAATAAATATATTTCAAACCGTTGTTATTTTCCAAAATTAAATTACGTAGTCACCCATAGTGACTACACTGTGTTAGCCTATATCGCGTGATGCCGGGAACCAATCAATCTCAAATGTTTTGCGCGGTAGCCTGCGATTGTTCAAATTTGTAGATATAGCCTGTTGTTTCGAAAATTGGAAGGGAGAGTTGCGATTGTCTAGGAGAGTTCAGATGTGTGAAACTTTGTCGTGTAGAAATTCGATATTATTTCGTGTTTGGACATTTAACTGCTATCTTTTCATTAATTAAAGTATCTATTATTGATTTGATAGAGTTATAAGTTTCTTGAACCTCCCAGTTCAAACATTCTTCAATGGTCGCGACTATTATCAGAGTGATAGTCGTGACAGTCACTCTATCTTAGTTTCACAGATTCCCAATCACTATTGGCCAGGTTTTCTACCCTAGGACACTATGATCACAAACCGAGTACATTTTTCTCATTATCTGATATGATGTATATGTGGTCTTTTGACATTTTTTTGGCCATAAATATGGCTGAAACGATAAAATCAGCTGTTTTCGTATACAAACTTTTTAGAGGCTAGACTCTGCTCGATTGTTTTTCTTTCCTGTTTCTTTTTTCTGTCATTTTCGTGATTTCGTATGTATGTATTGGTAACTGAATAAACAAACTCAAAAGTTGTAATTGTACTGTCTGAATGAGTGGTGTCTACTTCTCTACAGTAGAGGACATTTCATTTTTGGAATGTGTGGGAGCCTTATTAAAACATTTTTAGATAAGAAACAGTCTAACACAACTGCTTTGGCATGACTGATTTTCCGCGATCATTTTGACGTAGGACCAGAGACATCTAACCCAAGGTCAATGGCACATGTTCCCTCCAAATTTGCTTAATTCTAAACACTAACCAAACTTTGTGGGTTTGCTTGTTTAATTACACACCTATTGAACATAATTGCTAAAATGTAATAAACATTTGTGCTCCATTCAGAGTATCAGTAGTTGCAGTTTCAGTGAGCATGGAGCAAATTTTTCTACGTCCATTGACAATGGCTATAAAAGTCTCCATAATTTCACTCTCACCTATTAGAATGGCACTTAGAGATGAGAACAAATCATCTTTCTATGTCAACCAATCACTGAATTTATCTAGCACTATTTACAACAAGGCATGCAATAGAGCTCGGTCATGAATTGTTTGAAAAAAAGTTTTCAGAGCCCAGGATGAAAATCAATGGGCGACGAAAAAGTGGTGAAAGAAAAAAGAGAATTCCAGAAAAAAGACCAAAGTAAGAAGAAGAGCATTTAGCAAAAAGGGTGCCTAACTGTACAAGTACAAAGAATGTATAAAAGTAGAAGATCTAAGGTCTAACTTCAGTGTTTTTAACCAAATTATTCAAGTACAGAGAAGGAAAATGTAAAAAAAATCTACTTTAAAGTGGAGAAATGCAACGACTGGATGCTAACAGTTGTGCTACAAAAATGCCTGCAAGAAATGAGACACCATAAAATCCAACATCAACCATGATGCATGGGAAAGATGTGCAATGAATGACTGCTTAGCATTTTGCTTTCAGAAGAAAAATGAAGGGTTTCAAAGAGGCTCAGAACAAAAACATCTGAAAAAAGAAAAAGCTATTGCAATCTAAACCGGATGAGTGCAACAGAGACAATCTATGAGTTGATATTGAAATTGATCTCAGCTCGACTGTGCCCAGGTAGTTTGTAACTGAGCCATGAGCCATCGTCTTTTTCAGACTTGTTCTCTTCGTGGTAATCAGATGTGTGGATAAGCATCTTGGTATTTGACAAAATAATAGCATTGTTAAACTCTTAAGCAATTAAAAAGTGTAAACTCACAAAATAAAATAAAAAATCTTTATAAGTGTTATTGCTTCTCAGAAATATTTCAATTTTTTTCTTAGTTTTCTAATTTAATAATAATAATAATAATAATAATAATAATAATAATAATAATAATAATAATAATAATAATAATAATAATAATAATAATAATGCTACTTTAAAAACATTATTTTTTTAAATATATTTAAAAAAAATGAGGATAAAGGTTTTGTTAAAGAAAACTTGAAATATGTTTACTTTTTTTGCAACAAAACAAGATTAAATTTATTATATTCATCCTTCTCTTCTGTCACTTCTTGACTATAACGAAAAGCATCTTTTTTTCCAGTTAGAAAATTAGTAACTAAAAATCCTAAAAAAAAACAAGAAGTTGCTTTTTATGGCACTGAGAACAGAACAACACCACTAAATTCTTTACACAACCTGCATGGAACCAACAAAACTTCATATTTATAAATCAACAAGTGAACCGTAAAAGACTTCGTTTATTAAAAATCCTTTATATATTTAATTAATTAATAAAAAATACAATTTTTAAAAAACAACATTTTTCTTGCACTTTAAAAATTATAAAATAATATTCCTATAATTCATATACAACAAAAAACCTTGCGGGCGCATTATTTTTTATAACCATTTGTTTTATTAAAGTTGTTGATGTTGTAGCAGTAGCCTATAATGTGCCCGCAATGTTTTCCGTTGTATATGAATTATAGGAATATTATTTTATACTTTTTAGGGTGCAAGAAAAACGTTGTTTTTAAAAAAATGTATTTTTTATTAATTAATTATTTTCTACTTTTTTGTTTTTGATGGATGAAATTTTATAAGAATTTGAGCTCTTAGAATAAATGTATTCAATATACATGGATCTTCAATATAGACATGTTATAGATTAATTTCTATAGAATATAAACCAAGTCTGAGAATCCGGCGCCAACTAATAAATAAGTTACGTGCAAACGAAAGCATCACTCACCTCACAAAGCGAAATAGGAGGAAGCCCGAATTTCGATCTCCTTTTTATAGAAATCGGTGATTACACACTGTACGACAAGTTCATTCATATTCATGATTATTTACAGCATGCAGGCTCATCGAACTTTCTCCTACTAATCCTCTTCCTCCTGTCGCATCTTCATTCAAGTTCATTCATATTCATGATTCATTACAGCATTCCTCTGACTTATCATAGAGTTGTTTCTTCTTCCTCCTTCTCTCACTCTCGCTCATGGCATCCATGTGAGAGAGAGTGAGAGAGGGAGAAGGAGAAATCGAGAAGTAGTTAGTTATGATTTTACATAATAAAACTATGAATAACTTCTCTCAGAGTGTACTTACAGTTAGGATTTTTGAATATGTTATTTGGATATTTTTTTTATATTTTTGAATATTTCTTGAGAATGGTTTGCCAAAGATTTCAAACACACAAGCAACTTTGTGACCTAATAAAAACGTTGTAAAATAGAAAGAAATTCTTTATATTAACTTCTGGCGAAGTTAATATAAAGAATTAAAAATAATAGCCCAACTGCCGATCCAACTATTTAGATCCATAAATCCTCA
Source organism: Erpobdella octoculata (assembly GCA_963978895.1). NCBI lineage: Eukaryota > Metazoa > Annelida > Clitellata > Hirudinida > Erpobdellidae > Erpobdella > Erpobdella octoculata. The sequence goes on from OZ022245.1 coordinate 19,414,747, forward strand.
AGTACTTAAACTTATTTTACTAATGTTTGAGCAAAAAATCAAAGTATCTTAGAATAGTCCTAATGTATGTTCATATACAGGTTCAAGTAACAAATTTAATTCTCAACTTCTAAGTCAATTTAAACAATTACAAGATTCACAATCTCAAAAATGAACTCGCAGAAATGTTAGTCCATCATCAAGTTGAATCTATTTCTTAACCAGTTCTCAATCCTCTAGCTTTTAGGCTTTGTCTCTGTACTCTGTATGCCAAAAGTTGTTTTCTGTGTGTTCATCATGGTGGCCAGTTACTAGTAGATAGCCAGCCTTTTGAGTATTTTTTTTCAACATTGTTACCAGTTTTCTACATTTCTTTCATAGCTGTTGAATGGTCCTTACACATTTTTTTTGAAAAACTTGAATCAATTTGAAAGTCATAAGGTGGCTAGCCCATGGCACATACTAAACTAAAAAAACTTTCCAATTAACTCAATTTAGAATACAGTACCTACGATGCTCACAAGACCAAAGAATCATTAAACAAGTCTAGCAATTCGTATCAAACCGCAAAGGATTCTAGGACTGTTCATCAAAGGACGATTCATCAAGGGACTGTTCATCAAGGACTATTCATCAAGGGACTATTCATCAAGAGGACGGTTCATCATAAGAACTGTTCATCTAATGTATATTCATCAAGTGGACTATTCATCAAAAAAGTTAATAAAATTGTTTAAAATGTTATTTTCAACCAAAATATGTTACCAAAATGTAAGGTAATTTATATCAAATTTACAATGCTACTTTGCTTTCATCCAAAGACTCTATACTAGAATACCATTATGGTTTAACTGTGGAGTCTAGATACATAACCTTCTGTCATCATTTTCACCTTGCAGTTGAAAACTTTATGCTTGCTACAGCACCACTTCGTCTGTCCTTAGAATTTTCACGAATTCTCCAATATTCATAATTTAAATGAATAAGTGCCTTCTAACCGTACTTTGTAATTCCATACATGCTTGTTGCCAAACTATATTTTTTAATTATTGATATGTTTAAAATTAATCATGTATATATTTTTATCAAAGATTAACTGTCTTTTAAAAATACATCGAATAATTTTCCACTGAAAATATCTTGGGTATATATTGATAAAGGCTGTTAGAGGAGGAGTAGCTTCAAAATTAAATATTTGATGAATAGTCCTCTTGATGAAAAGACATTAGATGAGCCGTTCTCTTGATGAATATCCTTGATTTACAGTCCCTTGATGAATCGTCCTTTGATGAAAAGTCTGTATACCCCGAAAAAAACTAATGTTGATGTTATCTCCATTCAAGAAGGCACGTTATTGATTACACAGATACAAAAATTGATTTTAAAAAATTCCAATTTGGTTTCTTCAAAAAGTAGGTTCTAATACCATGACAGCCGTAGATGATCACAATCCTTGGCTTTCTTGACATTTCCCAAATTAATTTTACTAATTTGAAACTTCATTTTGGCTTGTAAGAGTTCTCTGCTAGTGCCCTTCATTTTTACTAACAGAGATCAGTTATCTTTGCCTTCATGATCGTCTTCTTTAGGAGCAGACTTTACATTCTATAGAGAAACATCTTTAATCTACTTTTCTTCCTGTTCTACATAACAGAAATACAATACGATAGCAAGATGAGAATTTGTGTTAAATGATACACAAACAGAACAAAAAACAGACGTCGTATCTATAGCTAAACTCCAACACAAGTAGTTCGATGAAAGACTGACTAATGTTAATGTCAATGTAAATTTACAATATGTCGGCAAATTTCGTGGTCATTCAATGGCCCCAAGATGATGGGTGAAAAGTGATTGCTTCCTCATTGGTCCTGTGGCCTAGAAGTCTAACTATTGATTAACGCCACGTTAAATATTGTCAAATTTTTTCATTTCATTTCATTTCATGGCTTCTCAGAAGTAAAAAAATCTGAAGCATTCAAATTTTTGCCTAGCCATGTTCAGCAACCTGGTAAGTAAACTCCCACCATCATGTAACTTCCTCGAGCAAGGAGTTCCATGTTATGGCTAAGGTTAACTCAGTCTTTCATCCTTCTGTGATAGAAAGACAGTGGTCATAGCCGCCAGCAGGGGGGAGGGACAAGGGGGGAACTTTCCCCCTGGATTCATTAAAACAATTTTTTAGACAAAAATAGATAACAAAATGTATAATTAAAACATTTATAATTATTTGGAACTGTGACTCCTTCCATTGTCATATTGATATCATAATCATCATTATCTCTGAGGATGCATCCCCCAATGCTCTACTTTTTACACCATTCATGTTTCTCTAAACACTATGATGCTTGCATGAATCATTCAAATATGTATCTCTAGCATCTCCTCGAGATAGCTAGCATGGACTCAATGTGAACTATTTGGACAGTTAATTGTATGTCCTAGCTTTCACCTGGAATGGTGCATCCTAGCCTATGCTGCAGTAACTATTTGGACCGTCGATCACACGTCCTAGCTTATGCTTGGAGATATGTGTTTTAGCTTCTCCCTAGAGATGTGAGTTCTAGGATGCCCCCTAGAGTTGTGCATCCTATCCTGTGCTGCACAAGAAAAGTGGACGAATATATAAAGCTGAACTTTTGTTTCCAGTTTTTAGTTTTTACTGCTTGCAATACGAGTGCTACGTTGAGTTGATTTCTAATTCGTTTAAAAGTTATTTTAGGATAGTTTTGGAAAAACTACATTAAAATATTACTAAAAATATGTTGCCCCTCTTCTAGAAAATTTTCTGCGGGCACCCATGTCAGTGTTTGAGGCACTGAATATGGCTGGCTGCATCATAGTGGTCATGAAATCGATTCATTTCAATTAGGGATGTCATGGGTACGACTTTTTGGGTTCGAGTTCTTGAATTTTGAAGTTTCGGATTCGGGTTTTCAACTTTCCAAAAATCGAGTTCGGGTTTTCGATTTTTAAAATTTTGGGTTCGGGTCTGGGTTTCAAGATTAAAAACCTTCGGGTTTGGGTCGGGTTTGAGTCGAGTTTGGGTCGAGCTTGGGTAGTACAATTTTCATAATTTTGGAAATGCGCCGGTTCTTTTTCTTAAATTGGTCTAGCATTACATATGAGTAGGGCTGTGCCGGTATATCAGCACCGGTTTTCAGAAATACCGGCAAATACCGGTTCCGCCAGTATGAAGGGTGCGTAACCGGTATTGAACAATCTGCATATAACGCATAAAAGACAAAATGTGAAAGACCTATAGCAGCAGGAAGGGCATTGCAATTTACCTGTATGTCCATTGTTTGCAACACTTTATTTAAGGGCAACGGTTCTTAGCAATACCATAGCACTAACGGTCAAGCACCGTTACACTTTATTAGCTAAATTACGACTAATTGTAATTTAGTTTAGTTTTATCTTCCGAGCTGGCGACTGGTGACAATATTTCTGCTTTGTTTGCAAATTCTGGACAATTATTAATATAGGTCATTTGTGCGTTTATATTGTATACTTTGTTTTAATGTTTTTATATCTCTGTCTGAAAATTATTAAATAAAAAACAAGCATTCATTCAAGCTGACCAACCGTGGACGGTAACAATAACTTTTTTCAAACACTATTTCTAGCCATATTCAAGCTTCCGACATTATAAGTTCGGGTTCGGGTTTTACGTTTTCAAAAGTTCGGGTTCGAGTATCCAAAAAAGACCGGGTAGTACCGAACTTCGGGTTCGGGTCAGGTACCCGTGACATCCCTAATTTCAATACAACAAAACTATAATCTGATAAGATTCTTTATCTTTAAACTAGAAAATACCGAAACCTCTTTTAAAAAATCGAAGTGTAAGCCTATAAAAATATGAGCAAACTTTTTTCTCTAAATAGTCTAGCAAAAAGTGAAGTTAGGTGCACTTATACCAAAATCTTTTACAACAAGCACGTTAAATGTAAAAAAAACTAAACATTGAAGATGCATTTGAAAAATTTTTATATCAAGAAGGTACATAAATAGATCAAGCTCTGCATAATACGTGCACATTTTTGAATTAAAAACAGTATCTAAAAACCTTAAAAATTAAAGTTTATTGAAATAAAGCATTACCTCTTCCTTTCTTGTTGCAGACTGAATGAGGTTCAAGTATATTAAGAAGAATGCCTATTTTTCCAGAAGTACTGATGCCTAGCCATGTTCCACCTTCTTTAGATGGTTGGTTATCTAAGCCTACAAAAATAGATGAAGGTAAAAGCAATAGCATCAAAATAGACTTTATTAAAAAAGTACAAGTTCCATTAGGGATAAATAAATCGATTGAGGTACTGAATACGGCTGCCTGCATCGTAGTGGTCTTGAAATCGATTCGTCGGTATAACACCCATACAATTTCATCGGAATCTTTATCTTTTATCTTTATCCAGTGCCCAGTCAAACTGAGAAAAGCATTCAAATTGTTTGTTCTCGTCCAGACATTGCGGTGAAACTTATGTAACTTGCATCATCGACCATGACTAGCAAAAGATTCCGTATACGAGAAAACATGTCCGGAACTAAGGTTCGCGAGAAATGTTTCCCGGATGGCAACGAATATCGAGGTTCGAGTTCATGCAATAAATTAATAAATCCGGCATCTTCAACTACTTGAAAAGGCACCATATCGACGCAAATCATCTCCGCAATTTTGTTAGTGATTGCAAGATGCCGCGGATGATTAACTTAAAACAATTTAACTTTCCCCACAAAAAATCCAAGATGTGTTGTTTTTTGTTCGAACTTGGTGACATATTTGCATTCTCTTTGCATTATTGTTTCTTAATTTGCTCTTGCCCTGCTCCATATTCCTTGAATTGCTCTGATGCTTTGTCTGCAGTTTCAAAACCTTTCGCAGTTTATCACGAAGGTTGACTATGCATTTGCAAGGTAGAGGTATCATGAAGAATTTCTGTGAAAAACACCATAAGCAGTTATCTCGACAAATCCTTGTGGATAACACTGAAATAAAAGAAATTTTTAACAATCCGAGACATTTAAGGGTGGCAGAGGCTTTGCTGATCCAGGAACAAAAATCGGCAATCAACATTCAAGACAACAATTTCACTCACATTTTTAAGTTGTTTGATGGCCCAATTGTTCCGAAATTTGGAATTGCAACAAACGTAAATAAAGGAATGAATATGAATAGATTGGTGGAAGGAGATAAACGTAAAACAGATATGACGAACAGGGATCCAAAAAAGAAACTTCTTGAAACAAAAATAAATAACTGGAAACATTCATCTGACGTTTCAGTTGGAGAGGCTAGTAATTATTGTGACTCTAAAATCCTAGAGCCCAAATCACTGCTCTATGATAACCTCAACAAGAATAAAACGAGCGTGAATTTTGAAATTGATTTGTCCGAAAGGAGAGAACAAAGTGATTGTTGTGAGAAAGAAATTGATATGGTGACTGATGAAGATATACTCGACGTCAAAGACATAAAGCAGGGGCGGCCCGCTCTGCTTTGTTTAAATATTTGAAATTTATAGTAAAATCTTTTAAAAACTTCCTTAAAAATCGAAAAATAATACAGCAGAGTTTCAAATGGAGTTGGTTGAGCTGCAGTCCAATAGCTCTATGAAACAAAAATTCTGGAAGGGAACTTAATTGAGTTTTACACCCTTTTAACTTCTGCCAAGTATCCAGCATTGCGAAAGAATGCATTGAAGATGATGAGTTTATTTAGTGGTACATACATATGTGAGCAGGCATTTTCCAGAATGAAGTGCAATAAGTCAGTCCACAGGGCCAGACTTACTGATAATCATTTGCACGACATCTTGCGCTTATCAGTGGCTGCATTTGATGCTAATGTAGAAGAGCTCTCGTCTGGCAAACAAGCTCAGGTTTTGCACTGAATGACAATTGCTCCTGAACAGTTAAAATACAATGTTTTTTGTGTCAACAATTCTATTTTGCAATTTAGATTTTTTTATAAACAGTTTCTTTACTTTTGTAATAGTTAACTTTATTAAGTTCACTACCAAAATTAAATAGTTAGCAGCCAACGAAAATTTAATACAATTTCATATTTATTTGAAATGCTTTGTGTGTTCAACTAACTATTATTGTATATTACTTTTTAGTTTACATAACATGTATCCAAATGCTTTGTTGTTGGTTGGGGGTTGTCTCAGAGCCCACTGTAGAAAATTACAACGCTCATCCAGAGAGAATTTTGCCTTTCAAACCAGCGGCCCGCCGTATGTTTCAAAAATATGGTAATGGCCCTCTTTCCCAAAAAGGTTGGCCACCCCTGACATAGAGGATGCCGTCTTTAAAAATCGAACCAACCAGAAGGACACTACACCTGTCAAGATAAATGAAAGGTTTGTGGATACTGAGGGAGATCTAAATAGAGAAATGCCTGTTTGTTTCAAAAGCTGTAGCTCTAAAAATACGGAGTCAGAATCACTCTCTCTTGATAGTTTTTACACTGCTGAAATGGTTGAAGAAAAAAAAATTACTCGGAAGAAAAACACAAAAGCAGTAATAATGTCGACGATGACGATGTTTTCTGTAATTGTAAAGGTAGTAAGATTGAGGTTGATGGTGATGGTGATGCGGCTACAAATCAGAGAAATTGAGAATGTTTTGATTAATAGTGCAGGTGATGCTGAAACACCTCTGGTGTTTGAACATTTACTTTGCAATCCAAATATTAATATAAAAAGAAGAAAGTAGAAAAGACAAAAACTACAGAGAAGAAAGCGAGCGTGAAATCAGCTGTGTGAGTAGCTAATTATGTATTTTTTGTATTTTAGTGAGACTTTGGCTGAACGCCTCGACACTTGTTTACTCACTGAAAGCGTGTTTATTAATACTCGGCTACTTTTATTGATTTTAAGACTAACTCTGCATGAATTGAAAACAAACTAACTGCCATTTAATTCAGTTTATTATTATAAGTTTGAGAAAGTGTCCTTTTCGATTTTAATATATATATATATCAATTTATTATTATAAAGTTTTAAATGAAGCTCTGAAGATTGTTTATTTAACCGAAACTGGCCAGTCAGCTGAGCAAATTATGAAAAAACAAGGGGCCATAGCTACAAACTGATGCCAGGTCAATATAGAACTGACGATGCCAGGTTTTTCATAACTGGACGCGTGGTCTCAGCATGAAATTCTTTGCCTCAGGATATTGTTGGATCATCAAACTACAGTCGGTTCAGAAGCTTGATAAATCAGATGGATTTATCTAAGTTTTCAAGACTTTGAGTTTTTCATGAAGCATTAGCAGATCTGGATGTCACATTAACTGATTTTTGGAAGTATTAGAGGGAATTTAAAGATTGGTGGCCTTCCTGAAGTGGCTCCTTGCACATTGCAGAGATAAATGGCAGAAGCTCAGGCAGAAGCTCAGGCAGAAATTCTTTGAGAATATATGCTGGTATCGGGTCAAAAGAGCACGATTTTGACTTTAACGACAATATGAGCGTTTGTCTTAATCTTGCCATTTACGCTTACAATTTGTTGCAATACAAAGGATGTTTATTGTGGAAGTGTGGACGGTGTCAATATTTAACCCGGACTTCTTAACTATAGGCGACAAAGTTGCCAATTTCTGTAAAGATGTTGGTGGCCTTCCTGAAGTGGCTTGGTGCACATTGCAGAGATAAATGGCAGAAGCTCGGACAGAAATTCTTTGAGAATATTAAGCATCTGCATCCCGATATCGTTATCTCGAATTCAATCAAGATTTCAAAACGATACGGGAGATCCCGTATCGCCATTGAAACGATACAGCCTGCGGAAGAAGTCTCGTATCGATATAATTAGCGATACTTAAAATTTTGTTCCCGAATAAAATCCCGAAAAAATATCGAGATTTTTAAAAAATATTTTCCAATAAATAACGAAAGTCATACATATTTAATTAACGATTGTCACAACTGTGAATATTTGCAATTGATTAATTAATCTACCTATTGACAGAAGTTTATAACTATTATCATCCCCACTTTAAATTCGGTTTCCCAGACAGTCTGTAGCCCCATTATTTACTATTTTTAGTCTGGGAACTGGCAGCAAAAAAGCCACGCTCCTCTTAGGCTGCTAGTCGAGCTCTGCATACTACTGATACTTCAAGCCCTACAAGGCAATCGTACTCGCTGACATCGATGACTATTATTATTAATGAGAATAATGAGTAATGTAATAGTAATGATCATTCTATGTTTATGTTTTGGTTTAGTCTGTTTCATAAACTTATTTTTTCAAATTTGTTACATAGAATTGGAATGATTATTTTAGTGTTTCGATATCCGTAATTGACCGTAATAGTAGCTCATCTAAGATATATCTTTATAATCTCGATGATATTCTTGGTTGTGTGTGAGTATGTGTGTGCCACCTGTAGTGTGCAAGACAGTGCCGTAGCCCGTATCGTCTGCAGCTGGAATTCAAAACTTTCTCAGCTTCTTTCTTGCTATTGCTAACCGCATTCGCCATCGCCTATAAATAAATACGCTGGGTTTTTTTCACTTTCTTAATTCTTGCATAGAGGAACTTTCTCGTGTTTGTCATCATTATCATGCCGCGTCACCGGGGTCAAATCTGGGAGTACTTTGAGGACGAGACGGTCACGCAGAAAGTCAATGACAAGGATGTAGAAGTAAATCTTGCCAGATGCAAAGACTGCGGGAAACAGTATAATTTTAATTTAATCTTAGTAATCTAGTAATCTCAATCTCAGTAATCTGCAATCTATTTCTATCTCCATTGGTTTTTCCACTTTCACTATTGAATTGCCTAAAAATGTCGTTCTTTTGGTGTGCTAGAAGGTTTTCTACTTTTCAATTACTTGAAAAAATAATTTTAATTTTTCTTTTCATCGGCAAGTAAAATCATTTAATTAAATTGATAAACTACCGCATAATGCATACTAAATAAAGTAAATAAATACTTACTATCGGCGGTAGCGTTTTATTTAGAATATAAATTTAGACAAATAGATGTACCGAAACTAAACAAAAGAAACTTATTTCAAGTTGTAAAAAAAAATTAAATTTGGTAAATTTTTATAAATTTTGAAATTTTTTAATATTTATATATTTTTTTCAATGAATACCTTTAAAGTAGTTATTAATATTGTCTGTCGCGTATAGTTCATCATTCTATGTTATCTCGTTTCATTCGAGACAAAATTTCCACTTCAGTCGAGATCCCGATATCGTATCGTATCGTATCGATATTGTATCGTTATTGTTCGAGGCGTCTCGTATCGTATCGTTTAAATCGAGGCAAATTTCAGAAATCGTATCGTATCGTATCGTTCCAAAAAAAATAACGGGACGCAGAAGCTTAGAGAATATATGCTGGTAACGGGTCAAGAGAGCATGATTTTGACGACAATATGAGCGGGCGTCTTGATCTTGTCATTTACACTTAGAATTTGTTGCAATATGAAGTATAAATGTTGTGGAAGTGTGAATATTTCACTGAATAAATATGGGCTCCTTTAAATTTACTTTGTTTTTCTTTTTATAATAGTTTATAGTAGACCCCTCAGCCGCCGGTTTAGCCGGCCGAGCCGAGCCGCGAAAGTGCGAAGCCGCCGCCGGCCGCGAAAATCGGGGCTAAGCTGCAAGCCGGCCACAAAAAAAATAAGCCTCGCCAGCCGCAAAAATCGCGGCTAGCCGTGATTTTAAAAATTTTTAATTATAATTTTTTTAAGTTAATTATTTCTTCATAGCCGCAATCAAAATCATAAACTTTACAGCCATACAAAGCGTTCTAACCATTGATGTTTATGGTTTTCGCGCATTACAAGTTTTGGCTGAACTCAATGACAATGCAACTTTAGCTCGATGGATATCTAGCAAGCACTATTATTTGTGAAGATTTAATAGCAAAGTATTCAGCAAATCCACTCTCCTATTGGGCAGATATTGTTATGACCTATCCCATACTGTATCAGCTTGCTTCTTTGTATCTTGTAAACCTTAGGCTGGCTATAGACCCAGCTCTACCCCAGTGGAGGAGGGTGGTTATGTGGTCTTTTTTAGAGGAGATTCAATAGTACATGAATCCACTTGTTTGCCTCAAATTTGGTGGTGGGTGTGGCGTTTACAAGTTCTTATAGTAGGCAAAATACTAGACATAACTCAGTTCAAATGTTAATTATGAACTTGAATTAATAGCTAAATAGTCTTAAGTCACTGTAACTTGAAAAAATTTTCAAAAAAATATTTTTTTATATTAAAACCTTTGAAAAATATAAAAATAACTCGAAAAATCACAGAAAGTTAAAGACTCTTCTCCCCGTGGATGGAATGATGCTGGTAATGAAAACCTTTTAAAGCTAGTACAGTAGTACATGAATCCACTTGTATGATTTGGTTTTGATGATATATTTTGCGTTATCGGCCATTTCGTAAAATGGCCGATTATGGTTTCAAAAGTAATCACAGTCAAAATTTAACCTATGAACAAAAATAAAATAAAAATTAGTCCCAATTCAGTGGCAGGGTTAATCTGCACTGCAATGGGAAGCAATCAAGCTTTTGCCCTTCTAAACTGAATAAAATAAATTTTTTCTACATGATAGCTTGCAATATATAATGTCAACCTAAATTGACCACAATGATATATATATATATATATATATATATATATATATATATATATATATATATATATATATATATATATATATATATATATATATATATATATATATATATATATATATATATATATATATATAAATGTCTCAACCAGATTTTGAACTGTGAACATCTACATTAAATTTTTGGAATATAAACTATAAAAATCTAAAAAAGATTTGACTTTGAAACTTTTTTCAGTGCTTTAGTTTTTGAAAAACTGATATTTTATTCAAGGACATGAGTATATATGATTTAGAATTATGATATTTGCCAGTTGGCATTAGTTGGACAAATTTTTGGAAAAAATAGTGGACAGGGGTGTGACTTATAATTTTATTCAGTTGAAATCACTACTAATGATGGGTGATATTGAAACACTTTAGGAAAAATAGTGATTTAAAGTTTTGTTTAGGGGATCTAAAATTTTCACAATTTTGCATTTTGAAACTTCTGATTGCCAAGTGGTAAATTTACATATAAGCCGAGAATTAAGCCGCCGCCGGCCGCAAAAATCTCGGCTTGCCGTAAATTAGGCCGCAAAACGTGCTAAGCCGGCCGTGAAACGGTTACTAAGGCGGCTGAGGGGTCTAGTTTATAGTCCTTTACACCAGGTGTTTAGACTGTTGAAGCAGTATGTAAAAAATACCGAAGTACTTCCTGTCATGGATCATAATTTGATCCTTTTAACTTTATCCTCCTCCTATATCCGGGCTTTTGGGTCTGGCTTGCAGAAGCAAGGCAGAGTGAGATTTACTTTGCTTTTAAACTGCCTGATGTGTTTATAGCCAAATAAGTTCATAAGAAAATCTGGCCAAAACAAACTGCACTTGAAATGATTAAAAGTTGATATAATGTCACTGCTAACATGCATTTTTCAGTTTTATTTTTCATTACATATATATAATATATTTTCAAATATTTGGTGCCAAACGATTCACATTTATATTTTTCTTGAAAATACTTATAAGATTCAGTGTGCCCGATTAAAACTTTTGGTGTGACAGATTCTGACCCACAGGCTGTGTGCTGGACAACCCTGAGCTAGGGTAACAAACAAAAACTTTTAAAACAGAACTATTCAAAATGATACCACTGAGACAATGAGAATTCCAAAAATTGGCAGCTATTGTCGGACGTTCAAAATATTCATCCCTGTTGCTGGCAATAATAACTTGAAACTCAGTTTCTTTTGGATCATTGCTCACATAAATAAAACTCAAACACATTTTCAAGCATTAAACCAGTTGTGACTATTTCTGAGAAAAAAAAATGATATTACAACAACAAACAAAAAACAAATTTGAAAGCGTAAAAATGTTAATAGGACCCAGAAACAGAAAAAATACAGTTGAAGTTCCTTAGTTTATACCAGTGTGATCGAACCAATGAATTTATTTTCGAAATTCTGTTTACTCATAACACTTTAAAACCCACATAATAAAATAAATATTTTATTATTAAAATTTAAATAAAACAATGAAAAATTAAAGATATAAACAAGATTAAAAACTAGCAGACTACAAAGATGACTAGATTACACCAATCAATAAATTTACAAATATTTAGCCAGGGGGTTTAGGGTAAGGTTCTTAATGTGACTTTTGTAAGCCTAGCTGTTGTAAGCACGAAATTAAAAGGAAATGAAAGCAAGTGCAGTATTTTTATGACTGCAAAAAGTGTTTCAAATAAATCCAGAACAAAATTCTCAATCAAGCATGTCAATCTTTTGCTGATTTGCTCAATTGATAATTGTGTCATGTACTAAATAAAAGTTTAACTCTCTGATTGTTCTAAACTGATGGCAACAGAACATTCTGGACCAATTCCTTTGACATTTTAACATAACGAAAAGGTTTTTAATATTCTCATTACTTCACAAAATTTATTTAAATTCGTGTTTTTATCCCGGATTTTTAACGCCACAGGACATCATTTTTAACACAATAAGACATTTATTTACATGCCATATTATAGCCTTATATACTGTTCGTCGACACGGAACTTAAAAACTTAGAACAACTCAAAAAATAAGACTGCCCAAAAATTTCGTCCGGGGAGGTTTCTCTAATGCTTCCCCGCTTGCTCTCCCGCTCCCGGTTGCTATTCCTTTCCTGCTCCTGGTCGCTTTCCCGCTACCGGTCGCTTTCCCGCTCCTAGTCACTTTCCCGCTCCCGGTCACTTTCTCTTTCCTGCTCGCTCTTTTGATCTCGATCACTTTCCCGCTCCCGGTCACTTTCTCTTTCCCGCTCACTCTTTTGATCTTGATCGCTTTCCCGCTCCCGGTCACTTTCTCTTTCCCGCTCGCTCTTTTGATCTCGATCGCTTTCCCGCTCCCGGTCACTTTCTCTTTCCCGCTCGCTCTTTTGATCTCGGTAACTTTCCCGCTCTCGCTTGCTTTCCCGGTCCTGGTCGCTTTTCCGCTACCGGTCTCTTTCCCGCTCCCGCTCCGATAGCTTTCCCTTTCGTGGTCACTTTCTCTTTCCCGATCGTTCTTTTGATCTCAGTTGCTTTTCCGTTCCCATTTGCTTTCCCGTTTCCGTACTTTTATGTATACGTAAATATGTATATGTATATAGCTCCTGCTCGCTCCCGCTCCGCTCATTTTGTGACCTATTTCAATTTTTTTCACGAAAACCTTCCTCCATTGACTGTCAAGGTTGTGTAATAATTTCATTATGATCGGATGAATGGTGTAGCAATGCATAAAGGATACACATACAGAAAGTCATTTTCATATATATATAGATTGTACGTGTTTAAGTGTGCATCCGTGTTTTGCATATAATCAAGTGTATGTATATTATGGATATTTATATATTAGTTATGATTTTAGGTGACACGTTTTTAGTGTGAATTTGGTAATATTTCATCATACTTTCTAGTCGATCGAATATTACTACTTCTAGCGATTTTATAAATTGATATTTTGATAAGATTTTTACGTAGGGTGTGTATGTATGAATACTTCCCAAACTGTTTGAAGAAGTTTGTATGTATGTATGGTTTGAGAGTTTTCGTCACTATTGCATCACTTTTGGGTTTTCCTTTGTGTATCGATTAATTTCTCCCGGACAGGTACGAATGAGGTGCGATACATTTGTACCACAAAACGATTTGTATTATATAAGGCGTCATCCCACTGATTGAAAGTTTTTTTTCTCTTGAGGTGTAGTCCTGCGCAACTCTTACTCTGTTGTTGCTCTGTGTAATATTATTAATTCTTGTTCTTCGTTATCATTAAATCTTCAATAAACTTGCATTTATTCCACACTGTTGGTTTGTTGATTTCAAAATTAGTCTGCCTACCCTTGGTCTCTGACACCTGCCCTTAAAGTGGGTAAAGAATCTTTTTGTTAACGGCTCATTTCATCTGCTTCTGTCTTCAACCTGGGCAGATCTTGTTGGTTGAATGTGCTTTCCCCTAACGACTGGTTCTCCTGAGTTCATCTTCTTTCTTCTTGGGAACCTTGGGAATCTGCACAACCAAAACAGGCACAAAGCAATGAGCCACTCAAAAAAAAACGATGATGTCGAAGGACTTCCTGAGCAGGAATAAATGAGATCTCTTGTAGTTCTCCATTCAGCAAAACATTCTTCCACATGGAGACCTCTGACAAACTCAATGACCGATCCACTTTATCGCTGACCAGGATCTCCCGATAGAAAGAAAACAATAAAAGAATGCTATCTTACTTAAGATCCACAAACAAACCAATCACAAAATAAACAATAATTCAAGAAACACCTTACCAAAGATGAACAAACAAACACAGCTACATCCAAACTTAATTCAACCTAGACAGGAAATCAGCTACTACATTCTGTTTACCTGACCTATATTTAAATGTTAAATTAAACTTTTGGATAGCCATTGCCCACCTAGTTAGTTTAGCACTTTTAGAAACTGAATCGGTAAGATATGTAAGAGGATTGTGGTCTGAGAATATCACAACCTCTGATAATAATATCCATGATTTAAACTTATTGAGAGACTGTGTAAGCTTCTCTCTCTATTGTAGACCACCTTGTCTAAGTAGGGGTCAACTTAAGACTGGCAAGAGCAATGGGGACTTCTACCCCCCACCACTACTTTGGACCAGAAAACAACCAATGGCTACTGCACTAGCATCAGTTGATAGTCCAACCCCTATAATCAATTGTGCTTAACCCGTTTTAAACAATTGTACGTTTTACGAACACACCTTACTAAATATGAACAAACTAACAACAAGCAATTCTTGGCATTGCATAAAATTAAGCTGTAAATTTTTTTGTGTTAAAAAGCTTCAATTTTTTAAATAATTTTTTTATTCTAATTAAATCTGGGTTAGAATGCGAGCATTTTTAAGGTTTTTGACCAACATTAATTTAAATCGGAATTTGGCAAAATATGAAGAGGCATTAAACGTGTGGGATAATAAGAGGCCAAACAATATTGCAATATGACAAGTATGGCAAAACAAGAGCAGCACTTCTGGACAAGTGTTGTTTTACCTTCATATTGAACTGGAGTTAAGCTAGCAGACTTGCTCAGTATGGAAATAAGTAGACTAAATGTATGGGTGAAGCTAGCAGACTTGGAAATTAATTTCAATTTTTTTCAAAAACAAATTTTGGTAATAAAAGATTTTAAGTTATAATATGCACTCAAATTGAATGCACTCTCACAAATTCAGAAGAAATCGATTTGTTTCTATAAACGTAAACAATAGCTTATAATAGGCGCACGGCGAACGGTACCACAGCACTCTATATTTATCTTAATAGGCTTATTATGTAACAGATCTATATAGTCTACAAAAAAGGAATGTTCCTCAAAAAATTGTTGGTGCGATCAATGTGAAATTTGAACGTGAACATCTGGAAATTTGCGTGTCTTATTTGTTGATTAACTTTTAAGCAATTGCTTTCAAATACAGTACACTGACTTTGTGCTAAATCACGTAAATTCGTATTTTAATGATTGTTACTATTCGTAGTTTAGCAAATTAAATTTTAAGTTTTATTTTAGGGTTCATGGATCCGATTTTTTCATTGATAGCAAAGATTACAGTGAATGTTTAATGTCAAAAACAGAAGACAGATAATCAATTGAATAGTTTAACTCAACAAGGTGTTGGAAGTTTTATCAATGCTGTAAATAATAATAATAATAATAATAATAATAATAATAATAATAATAACATGGATAATTTATATAGCGCAGTACAATGGAATAGTCATCACAAGAGCGCTGTACAAAACGTCAAAAACCTCGGATAAACACAAAAATAAATAAAAAAATAAATAAAAAGTTTAGTTATAAGACTTAATGAACAGATGAGTTTTAAGAGCTTTTTTAAAAGCCTCAACAGAACAAGATAAACGAATAGATATGGGAAGACAGTTCCATGCTTTAATAGCAGCGAAAGAAAAGGCCCGTTGTCCAAACTTGGTAGTCGTAGCAGGCACGACCAGGTCTCCAGCGGTCGCAGAACGCAATCGCCGACGGGATTCAACTGAACTGACGGGCAAGCACATTGACGTGATGTATTCAGGCGCGAGTCCATGCATGGCCTTGAAAACCAGCAGACACAGTTTAAACTCGACACGCTCTCGAGCTCTTAACCAATTGAAGTTTGTCACGCATGATATCTGAGATGTGGTCAAATTTCTTCAGACCAAAAACAAGTCTCGCTGCAGTGTTGAGTACTGACTGAAAGCGACAGAGGACATAGTCGGGTTGATCAGCAAGCAGAGCGTTGCAATAGTCGTTTTTTGAGAAACAAAGCTATTAACCAGTGACAACGCAACCGATACTGGTATGCATCGTCTGCATGTCTTGAGTTGTCGCAACTTGTAATAGCACTCTCCGACCACCTTGCCCACGTGGCCAGTCATGGACATGTCTGAGCTGAGCAGCACACCAAGGTCCCGCACCATAACAGAACCACCTAGGTCAATTGGCAGAGCGGTAGAGCGTTCGCCTGTCCATCGTTAGGTCGGCAGTTCAAACCTCACCGGCGTCACCAGCGTAACTCCCTTAAGCAAGGAGTTCACTCGCATTTGCTAAAGGGGTAGGCGCCTATAAATGGCTGCCTTTGCAAGTACCCTCCCTCTCTCGCCTTGAGCAAGACTTGTCTTGATAAGGCGTATGCTAAATCTCAATAAAAAAAAAAAAAAGAAGTCAAGAATGAGCTGTCGACGCGTCGTGGCACATCACATACATTCAGTTTTGCAAGCATTCAGTTGAAGCCTGTTGGAGGCCATCCACTGTGCCACCTGTTGTACTGACTCAGCAGTTTTTCTTTTAAGGGTGGCTGCATCAATCGGTCTGCTGCTACAGTACTGTTGAGTGTCATCGGTGTATAAATGTACAGATAAGCCAAATGACTGAATTATTTTTTCAATGTCAGCAGTATATAAAATGAAAAGTAGTGGTCCAAGGACAGATCCTTGTGGTATATCACAATAGACAGTGTCGACTTGTGACATAGCCCCACAAAAACTTACAGTGTAAGATCGTTCTGACAAATATGATTTTATCCAGGATAAGGGCGTTGATTGGACGCCGAAGGATAGCTTAAGTCTCTCCAGCAGTATATCATGATCGACCGTGTCGAATGCCGATGAGAGGTCTAACAACGACAGTAACGCAATGTCGCCAGAGTCAATGGCTAGGATAATGTCATTGACAACTTTTACGAGTGCACTTTTGGTTGAGCGATGTTGGCAGTAGGCAGACTGAAGCTCCGAAATAACTTGTTGAGATTTAGATAAGATGTAAGTTGACCAGCAACAACGCGTTCGAGAAGTTTTCCCAGTGTGGCCAAGTTGGAGATTAGCCGGTAATTTCTTGGGTCACACTAGTCCAGGCCGGTCTTTTTAAGAATCGGTGTCACAATGACTGTTTTGAAGGTGGCCGGGACAACACCGCTAGACATCGACAGATTGAACAGGTCCTGATGAAAGGGGCCACTACGTCAGCACATTCCTTCAACAGCCACATTGGCAGCGGATCGATTGGTGATGACACGGCTAGTGCGGCGCTAATTAGTTTAATCATGGAATTAATATTAGTTCGTTCAAAGCCTGTAAAAGACCTACCTCAAGAAACAATACTGTGTTGGGTCACCAGCATCAACGGTAGAAGCACGAATGTCATCAACTTTTTTTTAAGAACGTCGCTATCGAATCAGCATCGATTAAATCAAGAATCGGTGCAGACGCTTTCTGACGGCCAAGGAGTCGGTCGATAGATCTCCACATCTCACGTGGGTTGCCTTTTTTGACTCAATACATCGGCACCAGAACCGACTGCGCTTGGAATCGTTAAGCTTGTGCATCGATCGAAGTGATGAAAGCCATACGCACGATCAGACTCATTAAAAGTTCGTTTAAAACGGCGCTCAAATCGACGAACGCAACGTTTTTGTTGCCGACATTCATCATCAAACCATGCATCTGAGGATCGCCGACGACGTGAAATAGTTTTCTCAGGAACATGTTGATCCAGTACAGACCGAGCAATGTTTGTAGTTGTTCGGAAATGTGTAGTGTCGACAGAAAAAAAATTATCAAACTGTTCGCGAAAGTTCGTTTACGAATCCTCGTCGCTAATGTAATGTTTTTTGATTATGATATAATCTACACAAAAGCAACAGATAACTTTATTCACCGATATACGAACGAATACGAATATAAGAATCAGAATCAGAACATGAATGCGAACGTGAATATCAATGTCCTTACAGGCAAGCTACGCTTCCTTTTATAGCCTGTTCTCACTCTGCATCCATACAACAATGACCGGAGTCCATGCATGCATCATACATCACACACTACGACATTACATTGCCGACATTCATCATCAAACCATGCGTCTGAGGATCGCCGACGACGTGAAATAGTTTTCTCAGGAACATGTTGATCCAGTACAGACCGAGTAATGTTATCGAAAACGCCGATCATTTCGTCAACGGATGTTGGTACCTCTTTCATCGCAGTATTCAATGACTGATGTAGGTCAATACGAAACTGGTTGAGGTCTAGTTTACGCCAGGGTCGTGAGGGAACTTTGGTGTAGCAGGAGGCAGGCGATTCTAAATTGATGTTGAACTGTAGCAGCAGGTGATCTGACAGGCCTGTTTCAAAAGTGTTGACTTGGGAGACAACGTCAGCAGAGCGAGTAACGATGATGTCGATCGTCCCACCCATCTTGTGTGTTGGCTGGTGAACGTGCTGAACCAAACCAAACGACGACAGTGTGCTTTGCAGTTGAATTGTGTGCGAGTCGCTTTGACGTTCAATGTGTATGTTGATGTCACCTGTGATCAGTACTGGGTTCTGGAATGATGTCAAGTATTCTAGGAGTAAACCGAACTCTTTATGAAACAGCGTGCACACTTCTTTGGAACCAGGACGATAGATCACGACGACGATGTAGGAGTTGCTCATGACTGAAACACGTACACAGATATATTCGAATTTAGTAAACACAGTTGCTAGCTGTAGTCTAACCAGTCTGACTCCAGATCGAGCTATAATCGCTACGCCACCATGGTTGACATAATTTGTATGATTTCGGTCTGACTTTGGTACAATTTTGCAAGCACATTCAAGGACGGAGAGGCCCTCTGATTTTAAACGACGAATGCATACTGAGTCGGAGTCTTCATGCCACGTTTCGCACAGTGTTAGAATGTCTAAGTCATGATCGGTCAACAATTGACGTGCAGCATCGACCTTGTTGTTAATGGAGCGGATGTTAAGAGATTCAAGATTCAGTTTTTTTATCGAGAGGTTAGAGTGTCTTTGAAAGCGTGGATGAATGAGATTTGTGCCCGAGCGTCTGTCATCAGGAACGATAAGCCGCGGGCAAGTAGTACGTTTCGTTTTTATTATTTTAATTTTTCTCTGTTTGTATTTGCCGGCGCAAGAGCCACGGTGGCGTCGCAAACCAAGCTCAGATATGTTGAAAATTGTAGATGGTGAGAGCGAACACCAGAGGCTTCTTCTAGCCTGCAGCAGTTGGTCACGTGTATACGAATAACGTGCGGAGATTGGACGTAGCAACGCAGTTGGAACCAAGAAAACCATGGCGCTCTTTCAAGAAAATAACGGCAATAGTTGATACAGAAGTTAGTTTCTAAAAATCAGTAGCTTAAACAGCAATCCATTAGAATCCATTAGTGCAGAAATGTAAAAAAAAACAAAATCAGTAATTAGCAGAAAGCAGTGTTTGCACGGCTGATGCATAAATAGCTTCAAGTATGAAGATTAAATCAATTTATTATAAGCAAACAAGATATCGATTTAAACGACTTTAGTTTAAAAAAAAGTTTAACTGACAAATGAAAGATAATCAAATGTATTATCCTAGGTTAAATTCGATAAAAACGTGCCACATAAACTGACGTGTCCGGCAGCTACAAGAGCGCCCGTAAATATGCGACATGATGAAGTTTTTGGTCGTTTGCATCCGGAAATTGAAAATGTAGATGTTTTCCTAACCAAGAAACAGGCTCGCGGAGCCGAGCCGCTAATTTTTGTCGGAACCAGAGCCGAAAATATCAGGCTGCTCCGGCTCTCAAAATTTTTGCTTTTATTAATTCAAAATTCAAAAATTTGGTTGACACAATTATTCAACATTCAAGTAATATTTTAAAAATTATATTTTAATTAAGCAGCACAGAGATAATACATGTAATTTGAAGAATAATTATAATCCTAATTTTAAACATAAATAATAATGCCTAAATTAATTAGAACTAAAAATCTAGAATGCAACAAAACAATTTCATTCCTATAACATCTTTAACTAGCGAAAAATTAAATAAAATTAATTAAAACAAAAAAATAAATTTTAATTAACCAATCAGAACGCACTGTTTATCATAAATTGCGCTTTCTTTTTTTGAGACAATGTTTCAGTCAAAGGTTTGCGCAAGTTTGTCTCGTGTGACACCCCCTTTATAGCCGAGTCGGAGCAGTCAAATTTTCGGGAGCCGAGCCACAAAAAAAAAGTGGCGGCTCCGCAAGTCTGCTAAGAAGCCTAAGCTACACCATAATAAGTATACTGATAGAACTAAGATACAGATTGAAAAAAATGATGACAATATTTGTGGTTCAATTTCAAGAAAGCGAAAAGTGATTAACTTTAAAAGTGTATGTTTTATTTGGAAAAAAACCAAGAGATTCAAAAAAAGTTATAAACTTCTTCTGGTTGTATCTACAAAACGTCAAGAATCTTTTGACAAAAAACATTACAATTGGATGATCACGATCATATATATATAGAATAAATATATCGGAGATGAGCAGGTTTTGAGTGAGATGCCAAGATGGCCTCCGAAAAACGATTTCGAGTCTTTTTGATTCCATGAATATTCATTATTTGTATTAATCTATTTTTGGTATGACAGCGGAGACTAAACTCCGGTTTGTAAGAAACAGAAACGTCGATTTCTTATAGCTAAAAGTAGTTGATATGAGCTTTATTTTAATTTAACGCGATATCCAACATAAAAAATATACAATTCTAATTTACCGATAACACAGGCGAAGTTAAATAGACATAAATAGACCATCGAACTAGAGACTACGCAAATAAAATTAAATGTCAACTGAAACTTTTATACAAAAAAAGTTGTTAATTTTTATAAAGTTAAAAATTTATTTTTTTTTCTATTAAAAAATATTTGATTAAGTTACTATACGGTTGTAACTCTCAGTTCTTCGTTTTGGATCTCTTTAATAAATATTAAAAGCCTTCCTACAAATAGAAGGACTGTTCATCTAATGTCTATTCATCAAATATTTAATTTTGAAGCCACATTTCCTCTAACAACCTTTATCAATATATTAGATATTTTTAGTGGAAAATTATTCAATGTATTTTTAAAAGACAGTTCTTCACCTTTGATAAAAATATATACATGATTAATTATTTTAAAGTCTGTAATACATTTTAAACATATCAATAATCTAAAAAAAATAGTGATGGCAACACGCATGTATGGAATTACAAAGGGCGGTGAGAAGACATTTATTTAAATTATGAATATTGGAGAATTCGTGAAAATTCCAAAGGACAGACGGAGTGGTGCTGTAGCAAGCATCAAGTTTTTAACACCAAAGCGAAAATGATGACAGAAGGTCATGTATCTAGACTTCATAGATAAACCATAATACTTTTCTATTATAAAGTATAAAGTATTTGGATGCAAGCACAATAACACTATAAATTTGATATAAATTACCCTACATTTTGGTAACATATTTTGGTTGAAAATAACATTTTAAACAATTTCATTAACTTTTTTAATGAACAGTCTGCTTGATGAAAATACATTAGATGAAACGAATATTACAAGTTTAACCCGTTTTAGACCATCGTACGTTTTACGAACACACTTATATTTGGCGTTGCATAAAATTCAGCTGTAATTTTTTTCCTGTTAAAAGTTTTGTTTTATTTTAAGAAAGCTTCAATACACTGTATAAAATTTTTTAAATAATTTTTTTATTTGTATTAAGTAGTTTAATCTGGGTTAGAATATGAGCATTTTCAAGGTTTTCGACCGATATTACTTTAAAAATTTATTATGCTAATTTCATGAGAGTTATCATAACAAAAGTTTGAAATATCGAAAGAGGATGTACTCAAAAGTAAACAGAAACGTTAATTAAATTTTATTGTGTTTACACTAACCCACAATCTGAACATGTATGAGTCATGCTCGTTCTACGATCGTTGGGCGTATAGAGTACTTTATGCGAACGAGTCGAAACTAGTTTATTCAGCTTATAGTTGTGCAGTGGTTGACTTGGTGATAGTGTTTTTTGCTAATTTCATTCTTGGAATGAAATGTTTGTAAAGTTTAAAAATGAAAGGCGTCAAAAAGAATGTTTTTTCACGTTGAAAGAAGCTATGGAACTAATTCTTGATGATGATGATATGATAGCATTAAGGTTGACATACTTGTCATTCTTCCGCCCGGCGCATCATAACACGTGACTGATGAATAAGCAAATGAAGAAGAAATGTTATTCTTTGTAATATATCCGGGAACGTAGAAGTTGATTATACTAATGATGGGATGGGATTAGACTGTGTCGGTTCTTTGGGTGAAGAAATGTAGGTCGCAAATACGGTCAGTTCAATGCCGCGGCAACCAAAACGCTAAAAACGATTGAAATGCACTTGAACCAAAAAGAGTCATTTGAATAGCCACTTTTAAAACAGTCTATATATAACGAGTTTGAAACACCACAATGGTGCTTTGCTTGAAAACCCCCATATAGGCTGTTTAGTTTGTTTTATACCGATGAAATGAATTCATGCACGGTTGAAAAAACAAAACGATAGGAAAGATTCAGCAACTGGCCATGGTCACGAACTGGAAAAGGTGAAAACAGTAGGTCGCTACAAGCTGGAAAATTGTGGCAAAACACTGTACATGTGGGCCAAGTGTGGCAAACGACTTCATCGGAATTGTTTTGGTGCTTTCCTCACACTCCGGTTCTGAAACGACTATCATGAACTGCTTGACTGATATATTGAATGTTAAATTTTTGGATTTTATTGAACTGTGTTACTAATAAAGTCAGAAATGTGTTTTTAGCTTTTCTGTTTATAGCCTAAAATTTATATTATAATTGTTTGCGTTGAGAAAAAAAAGAAATTGACTTTTAAACATTTTGTCGTTTTCAGTAGTCTATACGACCACCGTTCGAAAAACGAGCATAGAGAATTTTCAAAGTTTTCTTTCAAATAAAAAATAATTAAAAATAAATCTGTTAAAACTAACTTAGAAATAAAAAAAAAAATAATAGAAATCTAATTAATAAAGTTTTGGACCTAAACGGGTTAATAGCAGAACACTAGATTATTGTGTGACACTTTAAATAATTTCTTAATAGTGGATAGTTACTAAGATATAGCACTTTACGTAAGGAATATATATCTTAATTCTGCAATATAACATATCAAGGAAAGTCGCGGCTTAATAATTATTAAACGTAGACGTGCCGTAACGAATTTTTAAAGTTTAATAACGGAACAATAGATGATTGTATTACACTTTAAGTAATTGCTTAAAATAGTGGTTAGTTACTGAGATATAGCGCTTTACGTAAGGAGTATATATCTCAATTCTGCAATATAACATGTCAGTGAAAGTCGCGTCTTTTCCTGACGGCTTATTAAATATTAAACGTAGCTGTGCAGTAACCAATTTTTGAAGTTTAATAACAGAACACTAGATGATTATGTAACACTTTAAATATTTGTTCATTAGTGGATAATTATTGAGATATAGCGTTTAACGTAAGCGCTATAAAATGCTGTGTGAATACCTATGATTGCAAGGTGTTATATACCGTGAAAATTCACGGATAAGAAAACCCCTTAATCGCTATTTTCCGTAAAAATTCACGGATGAGAAAACCCTTTAATCGCTATTTTCCGTGAATTTTCACTAACATGTTTTTTCAAAGTTTTTGCAATTATCCGTAAAATTTAACTTGCAGGTTTATGCCGATTTCGCTATTTCACTGCTGGTTTATTTTCTCTGTAGTCCGTAAATTTTTAAAAACGAATCGCCCTCTGGACGTTTTACGCCCTGGTCGATTCGCCCTCTGGATGGTTTTCCCATTGGATGATTCGCCCCCATAAGAAACAACCAGCGAGAAAAGTTTAGCAAACGAGTATTTAACTGAAAAGATAAATAACGCATGTGAAAGAAATACAAATATTTCAATAAATTTTTAATTTCACTTTATTGTAAACTAAATGAAAAGGCCAAAAAAAAACAGATATAATTAATGTAAAAATAGTAAATTAAAAAAAGATTGGAAAAAAATAATTAGTTATCATTTACACTGACAGCAAAACCAGTAATTTCTCGGTTTATGTGACACACCAATATATCTTATATATATATGTTAATCTTTATATATATATATATATATATATAATGTATAATTAACAATCGTGATTAAATTTTTACACAACCTTGCGAGCGAGCGGGAAAGGAAAACCCCCCGAGAGTTGACGTGAGCAGGAATCGAACCCAGGTCCTATGACTCTGAAACCCGGTGTCTGTACCGCTAGACCAAGCCTGGACTTCTTGATATGTTTTAGGATTCCCATTGTGTAGCTTGGTCAGCATTTTGCTGTGTGAGAGTGCTGGTGTGCTTTTTATTATTTAGAGCTTTAAAAAATTAACTTTAAAATCATAAATTATTTTTTATTTGTTCTATTTTTTTTAATTATAATTTGAAAATGTTCACGGAAAATAGCCAAAACGTACACAGCCGTTCCGTGAATTTTCAAGGTATATATAATCTATGCCTATGATTATCTATTGTTTACGGTTAGAAGCTTTTATTACCGATATTTTATTTTTTTTAAAGTGAAATTTATTTCCCAGTCGGCTAACTTCACCCATACATTTAGTCTCTAACTATTCCCATATTGAGCAAGTCTGCTAGCTTAACTTCAGTCATATTGAACAGTTATAATCTGTACAAATAATTATCACAGAAGTTACCGCTAATAATGATAAACGGCTAATCAATAATTGCTCAAACATTATTTCACCTTAAGTGTCCTTATAGACCGGCTGATCTACGAGTTTTTATATAGGGGACCCGGAATTAAATCGCGACAAGCGTTTCTGAATTTTTTTTAGCTAAATAGGTTGGTTAGTTGATGAATATTAATGGCACCCTAATTTGAAAGGTTTTTGCTCATTATTTTTAGCATATTTTGCGAGAGAGCGATAATGCACAGAACAGTTCGGTTGCGTCAATAAAACTCCGAAAAAACGAATTTTTTTAAAAACGATTTACTGGTCAATAATTTAAGTTGTTAGAAAAGTGTTCTACTTCAATTTTATGATTGTCAATGAATCTAAACGGTATAATAGCTTACTTTTCAAACCCAACCCCACATAATATACATAAGCTACTATATTATACAGGTCTTAAATGTTTATTACTGTTTATTTGTTCTTTATTTATTATATATATATATTTATAAAGTAATATTAATGTTCATATAAATATTTCTTTTAAATAAACATCACCTTTGCCTTTTACTTAAACATATTATTTTTTATTCATATTTGTAAAGCATAAAATAATTCAAACACATAGCTTTGACAATGGCTTTGATTTTACACAATTTTGATGAAAACTCTAGTTCGATTTGTCAAATCTCATTTCTTGAAACTGCAGACAAGTAGACAAGGATATAGCGGATGTAAGCAAAGGAGTGGATCATTTAATTGAGTATAGCAGAAAACATAAAGTCAGTTTCTGAGGTCTGGAAGTGCTAGGTCGTATTAATTCATGCGATTGTCTGTGTGCTGAGGATGCCATTTATCATGTGAGCTGTCACCATAACTTCAGAATTGTCAATCGAGGGACTCATGGTGGACCAGTAGAGGGCATGAAATTGGAAACATTTGAGAAACTGTGTTCATGGCTTGAGGTGCTTGATTCTGAGCTGCTAACACTGCAGAATATACTTGATAAAGCCCATGATTTGGCACCAAACAATTATTCAGTATATACCGAGAAGTGGATGAAAAAGAAATTAATCAAAAGATCACATAACTCTGCAAGAATGTTCAGTCTTCTTCACTAGCAGAGTTTTAATTGCATGTCATAGATGTGGGTATTTGCTTCATGCTGTTCACTGGGATGTTGGAACTTTTTATGGCGAAGTAGCACAACAATATGTGAGATATGTAAGCAAACATTGCAGTAGTTTAGCAGTAATAGTTTTTGATGGTTATGAGAATGGACCAAGCATTAAGGATCAAGCAATGTGGCTCCAGGTGTTGTTGAAGGCACAAAAAATGCATTAAAAGAACAAAATTCATTTTTTTCACACATGAAGAAGTGTGGATTTGTGTCATTCCTGATTACTTGCCTAAAAGAAGCTGGTCACAATTTTTACTTAGCTTTGGATGTTGCTGACTCTTTAATAGTAGAGCAGGCTTTTAAACATGCACAAGCTGGAAAAGTAGCCAGTGTCATAGGAAACTATACTGATATTTTGGTGATGCTTGTGTGTCATGGAAAGATAAGTTTTTTTTTTAATATCCAACTTAAGTGGAATTCAACACCTGATAGATATCTTAAGTCTTTTACATCTACCCATGAAGAGGTGATGCTCGCAGGGTGTAAGTTGCTGGTGCTTTTGTAAGGAGGTAGTTTGAAGGATCGACTAGCATTTGCTACAGCTTTGCCATCGAGTGCCATTCTCAGAATATGTTCTCCATATATATGTCTCAAAATCAACAATAAAACCATTGTATCAATTAAATTTTATCAATTGTATCAAGTGAAACTGTTATAACATTGCAACCCGAATATTAGGAAAATATGGCATTTTTCATGGCCCCGTAAAAAATAACCGTTGAGTGCCATCGAGTGCCATTCTCAGAATATCTTCTCCATATATATATGTCTCAAAATCAACAATAAAACCATTGTATCAATTTAATTCCGGGTTGACCTTTCTGTCAGCCGGTCTATTAAGTTTTATCAACAAAAAAATTAAGCAATTATCAACAGATCTTAATTTATCGCTCACCTAAATCGAATCAAAAACTATATTATCTAACTTTAGAATATCTTAAATCGCTTGCAATGATTCTTTCAAGAAAACTTTTGGTAATCTTTCCCACGGCCCGTGTGGCGGATTAATACATAATTCTCGGCTATAATTAACTATAAGCACGATGAAAAGTAAACACTAGTTTAAAAATTATGATAATTAGTTAATTTATTTAAAATGGTAAAATGTTATAAAAATTTATTTTAATTAAATAAATAATGTAAATGTCATTTTTGATACCTCCTCAAACACTTTCAGCTACTCAGTCACCTCTTCATTTGTAGAACACATGATGCCAGTTAAGCTTCCATCCATCACTGTAAGATCAGAAATAAGTGCTTAAATTTTTTTTTAGAAGGCAAAAATCATAAATTAGAAATGTATATTCGTATGATGAAATTAAAGATGTATATTTGTATGATGAAATTAAAAATGTATATTTGTATGATGAAATTAAAAATGTATATTTGTATGATGAAATTTAAAATGTATATTTGTATGATGAAATTTAAAATGTATATTTGTATGATGAAATTTAAAATGTATATTTGTATGATGAAATTTAAAATGTATATTTGTATGATGAAATTAAAGATGTATATTTTTATGATGAAATTAAAAACGTATATTTGTATGATGAAATTAGAAATGTAATGTAGGATGATTGATGAAATTAAAAATGTATATTTGTATGATTAAATTAGAAAATAAATGTAAATGTAAATGTATAACATTAGGGCGCTACTTCGTATATCAATTAATACCCCAGCAGCGCCGGGAACTGCTAGTGAATATGGGATCACACAGTGTTACCTGCCACCCGCACGTGTATCCGAAATCGGAATGTGCCGAACCCTATTACATCCCAGTCGTGAAACTGGTACTCATTCATCGACCAGTGAAGGATGAAAGGCTGAGTTGGCCTGAGCAGTGTGAGTGAATTCCTTGCTCAACGGAATTACGCCTCGCCGTGACTGAGATTTGAACCCACGACGGCAGGATGATAGCATAACTGCTTTCACCACTGTGCTACGGCGCCTCTGTATATTATTTGTATGATTAAATTAGGACTGTATATTATTTGTATGATTAAATTGGAACGGTATATTATTTGTATGATGAAATTAGAAATGTATATTTGATTGATGAAATTAAAATGTTTATTTGTAAGATGAAGTAAAAAAATGTATATTTGTATGATTAAATTTGAACATTATATTATTTGTTTGATTAAATTCGAACACTATATTATTTCTATGATTAAATTAGCACTGTATATTATTTTTATGATAAAATTAGAAATGTATAATGAACTTAAAATGTATAATGAACTTATAAGCATGAACTTAAAATGTATAATGAACTTATAAGCATGAACTTAAAATGTATAATGAACTTATAAGCATGAACTTAAAATGTATAATGAACTTAGAAATTTATGATGGACTTTATATTTTTGTATGATTGATTTATGCAGATGAATGAATGAATGTTTCTAAATTCTTTTTTAAACACATCAGCATTCCCGTTTCGCCTTAATTAGGACCAGAAACGGCCGTGCTTGACCCACGAGACAGAGGTAGGTTGTTGGTGGAATCGACCAAGACACCGATGAGGCTTTCATGGTCGAGGTCCCAAAAAGAAATGCCGCGACGCTGCTACCAGCAGCATGTTTTGCCAGGTATAGTAAAGTCATCGGATTATTTCCACATTGAGTATTTGAATTATATGACATTATTTCATTAATTTTAAAGATACTACGGTCTGGAGCGAGCAGTGAAGGGCTTATAGCAACTTAACGGCAACCACAGGACTGGCTCACACAAAGTGAACCATTCTGTTACGTTTGTTGCCAATAACGGGGTACACACCCAGCGAGTAGAAAATTTGTGGCGGAATGCGAAGGACAAAATGAAGAAGATGCGGGGGACCTCTGACGTTCATGTTACCTCTTACCTCGACGAGTACCTATGGCATCGCAAGAACGGGAAAGAGAAGTGTGCTTCCAGAAGGCATTAGAGCTCATCCGGACATATTATCCTGTATAGCTTTAGTAACTGTTGTAATAAAATAAATTTTATTATTCTGCTACGTTTTAATTGAAAAGAAAATATTTTATACAAAAACTGCGTTTTATTCTTTATTTTGATTCAGCGTGAATAATTATATACATTAACTATGCATAGGAATGCCTGATTAGCTTATTTACTGCACGTGACCTGTCAATCAATCCGGCAGAAATTTGTTTACATTTCTGTCAACGATTTATACGGTTTTACCTGTCTCTATTATACTTTGTGCATTGCAGAGATTGTAAATTTTCACATTCGCCATCCGAACAAAACAAAAGTGTTCGATCGAAGCACTTTGTTTATTATTTTTTTAATAATCGCCGAAAGACTAACACGTGACATAATTAATATTCATTTTTGGACACGTGACGTTTATGTTGATTCCCCCCCCAACAGTTTTGCGAAAGAAAAAGACGCTGCCCTCCCTCCGTGTGAAGTGACGCGCGTGCCCGTGTCATGGGTTGTTTTTCAATTTTTTTCTATGTATATTCTCTATTATTTCTCTATTACTTTGTGCACTCTGCACATCTCTGTTGTTGGGGTCCATGGGTCCAATTTTGATGACCCGACCTATTTTTGTTTTTTATTGTGTAACCCGAACCGACCGATTTGCCTCAAATGAGAGAGTCTGCTTCCAAGGTTTCTTGACCAAAGATCTTTTATTAACCTAGAGGAAAAACTCAAGTATACTATGCCTGTGCTGTGACTTTGGGCTCAATTGTGCCCCAAGATATCACACAATTTTGGAAAGAAAAAAAACGAGGAAAAGAATATGAGAGCAGAGGCGAGCAGGCGATGAGAGAACAAATAAGAAGCTTTTCTCCTGCAAAAATTCCTGTGGGCGCCCATGGTCAAATTTGTCAGAAAACTCCTTACTAATCAGTTCCCCCTCAGGGCCCGTAGGCAGGATTTAGTGTGTGGGGGCTATGAAAAGTAGTAGGGGGCAACTGACGAACGAGGGCACCGAAGAAGCCTGAGCGCGATCGCCGAAGGTGCGAAGCCCTTCACGATAAGGAAATTCACCAAAGCATTTTGTAGCATTTGGCACAAAAAGGCATCCAATGTTAGATATCCTATTATGTGATTTTAAGTTTTATAAGAGTTGCAATATTGTTGCTCATAATAACAAAAGTTATCAATTTTTACAGGCAATTTTGCTTGTTGTTATCCACAATCTTGATTTTTGATGCGTGCATGACACACCACTGGGATGACAGCACTGAATCAAGTTTGATCCAAATGTAAGTATTGATTAAGACAACCGTTATAGTCCACAATACAATAACTTGCTTATTTTATTTTTGATAAAACTTTTACATCTGTATCAAATGCCAAGAAATCAATAAAATTGGATTTAAATATTTGTCGTGACAAAGATCAAACCACATTATAATAAAATGTACGATTTAGTTTAGCTTTTCATTTTTAGTTACTACGCATCCATTCATGTGTTAGACATAAAACTTATTAATTTCTAAACAATCTAAATAGAAAATTATCAAATATATACACTATTTTGGCGCTCTTGCAGCTGCCGGACGCGTCAGTTTATGTGGCACGTTTTTATCGAATTTAACCTCGGATAATACATTTTATAACCTTTCATTTGTCAGTTAAACTTTTTTTTCATTAAAGTTGTTTAAATCGATATCTAGTTTGCTTATAATAAATTGATTTAATCTTCATACTTGAAGCTATTTAATGCACCAGCCGTGCAAACGCTGCTTTCTGCTAATTACTGAATTTGTTTTGTTTTTTTTTTTACTTTTCTGCACCAGTGGATTCTAATGGTTGCAGTTGAAGCTACTGATTTTTAAAAACTAACTTTTGTATCAATATTGCCGTTATAATTGTTGGCGTTATTTTCTTGAAAGAGCGCCATGGTTTCCTTCGTTCCAACTGCGTTGCTACGTCCAATCTCCGCACGTTATTCGTATACACGTGACCAACTGCTGCAGGCTAGAAGAAGCCTCTGGTGTTCGCTCTCACCATCTCCAATTTTCAACATATCCGAGCTTGGTATGCGACGCCATCGTGGCTCTCACGCCGGCAAATACAAACAGAGAAAAATTAAGATAATAACGAGACGTACTGTACTTGCCCGCGACTTATCGTTCCGTCGGGTTTGTCACTACATCCTGATGATAGACGCTCGAGCACAAATCTCATTCGTCCACGCTTTCAAAGACACTCTAACCCCTCGATATAAAAAACAATCTTGGATCTCTTAACATCCGCTCCATTAATAACAAAGTCGATGCTGCACATCAACTGTTGACCGATCATGACTAAGATATTCTAACACTGTGCGAAACGTGGCATGAAGACTCCGACTCAGTATGCATTCGTCGTTTAAAATCAAAGGGCCTCTCCGTCCTTGAATGTGCTCGCAAAATTGTAGCAAAGTCAGACAAAAATCGTACAAATTATGTTAACCACGGTGGCGTAGCGATTATAGCTCGCTCTGGAGTCAGACTGGCTAGACTACAGCTAGCAACTGTAAGTAAGTAAGTAAGTAAGTAAATCTTTATTAACCAGCCTGACAATGACGCACAGCGGTTTACATTTAAATAATAATAAAAAAAAATAAGAATTAAATAAAAATGAATACAATCGACAATCTAAAGTTAAAGACTTAAAATAAAAATCTAAAAACTTGTTTTTATCAGAGATTTAATATAGAGTTCGGCATTGTATATGTTATTTTGAGTTATTTTGAGTGAAGCGATCTATAGATAAAAGTTTTTCTAAGTAAGGAATCGGCATGCGGAATTACTCTGTCGTGAGCTCGAGGACGAAGGTGATATCCCGATTTCTTGACGTCTGGGAGAAGATGGTGAAGGCGGTTAGACAAAACCTGGTTGAACAGAGTTGAATCCGCTACGGCGCATCGGTGCACAAAATCAGGGCGGTCGGGAGCCAAGAAACCCTGGCGTGTCACCTTCCTAATGACTGACTCGATGCGTTGAATATCTCCCGAACCTATGAAACCCCACCATGATTGAGAGGCGTAGGTGATCCTGGATATAAGTGTCGCCTCCGTGACCGTCCAAAGCTCCCGGCCACACAGCCCGTGAGCCCGTAAGTTTCTTAGTGCATATAAAGACTGTGCAGATTTTGTGCTGATCCAGTCAATGTGCTCTCGGAATGAGAGCCTTCCGTCGATCAGGACTCCCAGCACATTCATTACATCCACCCTCTCCACTCCGACCAAAGGGGTAAGGAGTGTGTTTGCCTTTGTTCTGGGGCGACGCACAACCAACTCTTTTGTTTTTGAATCGTTTAAATTTAGGTTATTTCTTTTTGCCCAGATCTGTATGTTCGCGAGCTCATCAACGATTAAGTGAGAATTACCCGGTGGTACTATAAGGTATGTATCATCTGCATATTTCTCTAGACGGTTACCATCTATGCAGGGGGAGAGGTCTGATGCCGCAACAATGTAGCAACTGGGTCCAATTCCTGAACCTTGGACGATGCTTGCATTTATTTCTTTTAAAGACGACACTTGGTTTTGGAATTTAGTGCAGTGCATTCGCCCTCTAAGGAAGTCAACCAGCCAGTTGTACGCCTCGTCTTCTATTGGTAGTTTGGCAAACTTTCTCATAAGCTCTGAGTGGCGGACAGTATCGAAGGCCTTTGAAAAGTCCAGTGCTATAACGTGGACATACGGGTGGATTTGTAGTTGTTCGGAAATGTGTAGTGTCAGGCTGATTAGTGCCGCCGTTGTGGATCCCGTTGGACGGAAAGCATATTGGTCATGGAAGTAGTGGTTGTACCCCGAACTTCCCAGGATTGGATAGACGAATCGCTGTACCACCATCTTTTCCATAATCCTTGAGAGTATTGGTGTAATTGAAATTGGTCTGTACTCGTTGCTTCCCTGAGGATTAACTACTTTTGAAACCGGGGTTATCTGACATCTCCTCCACCGGTCTGGTATCTGTGATTGGTTTAACGACAAGTTAAATAGAAAGGCGAGCGGTTCGGCAAGTATTGGTGCCGAGACTCGGTAGAACCAGGAGGGAATTTCATCCATTCCGGAGGCGGAGGTTTTTAGTCTATCCAAAGCACGGAAGACTTGCCAGGCAGAGAAAAATCTTGAATTTCGGCAGACGCTATGTTTTTCTGCAGGAGCCTCGTAGTTGCTTTCCGTCGAGATGGTTGCGTAATGGTCATTGAGTTTGTCTGCAGTGATTGCTTTAGTGGTAGAGTTGTGTTTTCGTCGTCTATCCTTACCAGTCACTTGCCTAACTCGCTCCCACAAGTCCTTTGGGCCTCTGATGGTTCCGGAACCCGTAAGTGTGGAACAGTTTCTGGCGATTATTCCTTTTCTGATCTTTAGAGAAATTGCATCAGCAGCCTCTATCTTCCCTTTTCGCATCAGTCCGTTCTTTTTTCGCAACAGCAGCTTGATCTCTGGTGTGATATACGGAGGGTCGCGATCTGTTACTGTGATGTTCCTGATTGGGTAGAACCTATCCAACAATCTCTGCATCTGCAGGTAGAAACGGTCGAACGACTCCTGCAGCGACGGTGGAGTGGCTCCGCCATCGACGTCGAATACGAAGTCACTGTTTGTATCCTCCTCTTGTCGCGTTTTTGAGAAAGCTGCCAAGTATGCAGCGTGCTGGGCTGGCCTGTGCAGGCGGCACTTCAGTTTGGCCTTGTTCTTGGGCGGTCGATGAGTGTCGTAATCTATTGCCGAGGCGTAAATGGCCTTGTGGTCCGTTTTAACCATAGGAACAATTACTGAGATGTTTCGGTACATTGGCTCCGATGTATAGACCCTATCCAGATGATGACCAGCTCTAGTGGCTTCGGTCTCTTCTTTAAACAGTCCTAGCAGTCGCAGGTCGCTATATTTTAGCTGGTTGAAATCACCGGTTTGACTATCTTGGTATCTCCATGGTCATGGTGAACTGCGGCCATCACCTGTTCAAGTTGGAGGAGAAGATCTTGCTCATTGTAAATCGGCTTAGGAGGATGGTAAACCGCCCCAACAATTACCCTGCGCCCACCATTTTCCAACATTATCCACAAGAGTTCTATTCGCGAATCCTCCATTTTTTGGTTGTATATGCTGGATTGGTACTTGACCGACACGTAGGTCACCAGACCTCCACCACCTCTCGGCTTTCCATTTGATTTAAGTTGTGATCGGTCTCGTCTGTAACAAAAGTATCCCGGTATTCCAAACTCTTCGTCTGTGTGATTTCTATTGAGCTTGCTTTCAGTTAATACCACAACGTCGGGGCCTATTGAAAGTACATCGGCACGCAGATGATGGATTGCATGTGGTTTGGCAAGACTGTTGATATTCAAGACATATATAGAGGGTGTGAAACAGGAGTTCTCTTTCCGTTCGGGCTCTACTTGGTGGTGCCTTTCAATGTTCACCAGCACTCTTGGGCGTGTATTCTTTTTTTTAAACTTCTTCTTGTCTGATTCTTTACTATGGCTCTGTCTTCGACTGCCTCTATATCTGAGCAGTCCTAAAGATTTGAGTTCGTACAGCGGAGATGGGTTGTACAACAAATTGTGGTTCGAGGCGGCCGTCCTTTTTATAGCAAACAACTGCCCCCTTGTGTAAGTGATGAGTGAACATCCGCGCGTCGCTGCCACCTCCTCCATTTGATGGTAATTAACAGATTTAAAATTTAATTAATTAATATCTTTTAAAAAAAAATTCTTTCAAGTTCAAAAGTTCCGAAATCAATCGAGATTCTTCTGCTTTAAGGTGTCCAAATTTATATTCAAGTTTGGTGTAATGTAGAACGACAAGTCTCTAGAAATAGATCGGATTATCGCAATCCCTTTTCGAAGAATTCAAAGTTACTATTTCATAAGTTAAGGTATCGAAATTCTCGCGACAACTGCATTACTAATTACTAAATCAAAAGTTAAGTTTTAATTATATAAAAAATAACAGAAATACACGCGAACAAAGTTTTGAGCGCGGCCGGCAGCTTACAAAGCGCCATGTTGTTCACGAAATTCGAATATATCTGTGCTCGTGCTTCAGTCATGAGCAACTCCTACATCGTCGTCGTGATCTATCGTCCTGGTTCCAAAGAAGTGTGCACGATGTTTCATAAAGAGTTCGGTTTACTCCTAGAATATTTGACATCATTCCAGAACCCAGTACTGATCACAGGTGACATCAACATACACATTGAACGTCAAAGCGACTTGCACACGATTCAACTGCAAAGCACACTGTCGTCGTTCGGTTTGGTTCAGAACGTTCACCAGCCAACACACAAGATGGGTGGGACAATCGACATCATCGTTACTCGCTCTGCTGACGTCGTCTCCCGTCAAAACGTTTGAAACTGGCCTGTCAGATCACCTGCTGCTACAGTTCAACATCAACTTAGAATCGCCTGCCGCCTGCTACACCAAAGTTTTCTTACGACCCTGGCGTAAACTAAACCTGAACCAGTTTCTTATCAACCTACATCAGTCATTGAACACTGCGATGAAAGAGGTATCAACAACCGTTGACGAAATGATCGGTGTTTTCGATAACATTACTCGGTCTGTACTGGATCAACATGTTCCTGAGAAAACTATTTCACGTCGTCGGCGATCCTCACACGCATGGTTTGATGATGAATGTCGGCAATGTAATGTCGTAGTGTGTGATGTATGATGCATGCATGGACTCCGGTCATTGTTGTATGGATGCAGAGTGAGAACAGGCTATAAAAGGAAGCGTAGCTTGCCTGTAAGGACATTGATATTCACGTTCGCATTCATGTTCTGATTCTGATTCTTATATTCGTATTCGTTCGTATATCGGTGAATAAAGTTATCTGTTGCTTTTGTGTAGATTATATCATAATCAAAAAACATTACATTAGCGACGAGGATTCGTAAACGAACTTTCGCGAACAGTTTGATAATTTTTTTTCTGTCGATTTTTTCAGCCTGACACTACACATTTCCGAACAACTACAAATCCACCCGTATGTCCACGTTATAGCACTGGACTTTTCAAAGGCCTTCGATACTGTCCGCCACTCAGAGCTTATGAGAAAGTTTGCCAAACTACCAGTAGAAGACGAGGCGTACAACTGGCTGGTTGACTTCCTTAGAGGACGAATGCACTGCACTAAATTTCAAAACCAAGTGTCGTCTTTAAAAGAAATAAATGCAAGCATCGTCCAAGGTTCAGGAATTGGACCCAGTTGCTACATTGTTGCGGCATCAGACCTCTCCCCCAGCATAGATGGTAACCGTCTAGAGAAATATGCAGATGATACATACCTTATAGTACCACCGGGTAATTCTCACTTAATCGTTGATGAGCTCGCGAACATACAGATCTGGGCAAAAAGAAATAACCTAAATTTAAACGATTCAAAAACAAAAGAGTTGGTTGTGCGTCGCCCCAGAACAAAGGCAAACACACTCCCTACCCCTTTGGTCGGAGTGGAGAGGGTGGATGTAATGAATGTGCTGGGAGTCCTGATCGACGGAAGGCTCTCATTCCGAGAGCACATTGACTGGATCAGCACAAAATCTGCACAGTCTTTATATGCACTAAGAAATTTACGGGCTCACGGGCTGTGTGGCCGGGAGCTTTGGACGGTCACGGAGGCGACACTTATATCCAGGATCACCTACGCCTCTCAATCATGGTGGGGTTTCATAGGTTCGGGAGATCTTTAACGCATCGAGTCAGTCATTAGGAAGGTGACACGCCAGGGTTTCTTGGCTCCCGACCGCCCTGATTTTGTGCACCGATGCGCCGTGGCGGATTCAACTCTGTTTAACCAGGTTCTGTCTAACCGCTTTCACGTCCTTCACCATCTTCTCCCAGACGTCAAGAAATCGGGATATCACCTTCGTCCTCGAGCTCACGACAGAGTAATTCCCCATGCCGATTCCTTACTTAGAAAAACTTTTATCTATAGATCGCTGCACTCAAAATAACTCAAAATAACTTAAACAATGCCGAACTCTATATTAAATCTCTGATAAAAACAAGTTTTTAGATTTTTATTTTAAGTCTTTAACTTTAGATTGTCGATTGTATTCATTTTTATTTAATTCTTATTTTTTTTATTATTATTTAAATGTAAACCGCTGTGCGTCATTGTCAGGCTGGTTAATAAAGATTTACTTACTTACTTACTTACTCCGAAGATTCTATTATCGTTTTCATCGCTTAAACAGTTTAGTTCGCAATATCAACTAATCAACTATGGCTGAAGCTTTACCATCGTTTCCATCATTCGCTGTCAGTTCGGAAGAGTCTGCAGAAATTCGATGGACGAAGTGGATTTCTAGATTTTGCAACCTGCTAGTAGCCGTCAACATCGTCGACGATAGAAGACAAAAAGCTCTTCTGCTCCACTACGCCGGGGAGGAAATCAACGAAATTTTTGATACTCTGCCAGACGCCGAAGCCGCCGATGGAGAGAGTCACTTTGAAAAAGCCGTCACAGCTCTCAAAAAGTATTTTACACCAAGGCAGAACACAGAGTTTCAGATATACACGTTTCGTCAATCAAAGCAGCTCACTGGCGAATCACTACCAGCTTACTACACGCGTCTCAAACAGCTCTCAACAACATGTGCTTTTGAAAACGTCGATCGCGAGATCAAAACCCAAATTATTCAAAGTTGTTCGTCAAACACGTTACGCCGCAAAGCTTTGTGCGAACCAGATATGACTCTTGCAAAACTGCTAGACATCGGTCGAAGTTTGGAGCTGTCAGACATGTATGCAAAACACATTGAGAACGAGCAGCAGGTGAACAAAATCGATTTAAAACAAAAACTGAACCATGCGAACAACTCAAAGAATAAAACAGACGACGTGAGGTATCGGAATTGTGGTGGTCCATGGCCACACCAAAATGGAAAAGCATCGTGTCCGGCGCATGGTAAATCTTGCAATTCATGCCAGAAATTGCATCATTTTGCGTCACAATGTCGCTCAAAAGATGGCACATCACGACACAGCAACAACGACTCACAACACAGATCGCATCGTGGATCACAAAGTAGACCGCCGAACACACGATATAACGACCATCATCGCATTCGTCACGTCGATGCCGACGTAAACATCTGTAAACATTCATCGGATATCTGTAAACATTCGCCTGAACAGGATCGGCATGTTATGTTTATGCTCTGAATGTTTATTCGAACCGACTAAGTGTCAGAAATAGTTTACCACATTTTCAAGTTAATATAAACGACACCGTCATTGAAGTCATCGCAGACTCAGGGGCAAGTGTAAGCGTAATGAGCCAGCGCGATTTTAGCAGAATTAAACCTACGCCGCAATTACACGTAAACAATAAACAAGTGTTTGCATACTGTGCGCAAAATCCCCTCAAGGTATTAGGAACATTTGGTGCTAGTGTTCGGTACAAGGACCGATCGTACGATACGCTGTTTTACGTAATCAATGGCAATGAAGGGTCTCTGCGAAGCTGGGAGGCACTCAAGCGTTACATCTACTCCATGTCGTAAAACCGATCAGTGAACGTACGACACCTAGCGATCAAATTGTCCACGAGCTCGTGACAGATCTATTCGGTGGTGTTGGTAAACTGAAAGACTTTCAAGTCAAACTGCACATCGACGACACCGTACAACCAGTCGCACAGCCTCATCGTCGTGTACCATTCCATGTTCGTCAACAGCTAGAGGATCAGCTCAAGCACGACGAAGAACTTGACATCATTGAAAGGACCGAAGGAGCTACTCCGTGGAAACCAGATTCAGATGATGAAGGAAAAAATAAAATTCCAGATGAAAAAAGATGTTATAATAGAAAAACTCAAAAAAGAAAGAGATGAAGCTTTGCAACAGTTACGAATTGCAAAAACTCACGTTGAAAACGAATCTGATAACATAAAAAAACTGTACGCCTTGTTTTTACAATATGAAGACAAAAATAACAAATTACAGCAACAACTTGATGAAACTAAAAACCAACTCCAGAGTAAAACAACCACCAAAGATGATAACATAACTACTCGATCAACAACATCTACGACAATTTCGCACGACAATGAAAAAGATGATGATGCGGTTCGAGAAGATAAAGAAGACAAAAGCGATGACACGCTGGAGTCAAAGGCACGATTCAGTTTGGCATTAGAAAATAACGAAACAAAAGGCGATTCGTTCTTGGAACTTCAGGAAAAAAACAAAAGTTTGGAATGCAAACTCGAAATCAGAACTTAAAACTTTCAAAGAGAAATCAATGAAAAGAATAAGCTCATCAATATGTACAAAGATATGAACGAACATTCCAATTACGACCTCCAACAATCGTGGGAGGAGAACAAAAACATTCAACACCAACTGGATTTTTTCGAAGCCATATACGAGAAATTAGAAAAGAAATATCTAACATTAAATGAAAATCACAAAAAAAACAACAGAAAGGTTGACAATCACGTCGAAAAAT
The DNA here is from genome assembly GCA_963978895.1 of Erpobdella octoculata. Lineage (NCBI taxonomy): Eukaryota > Metazoa > Annelida > Clitellata > Hirudinida > Erpobdellidae > Erpobdella > Erpobdella octoculata. Next base: position 19,454,503 of record OZ022245.1, read on the forward strand.
TATTCCATGATCACTGCGGAACGCAACACTGACAGACAATCAGTTACACGCAACTCGTCATTCTTCAAGCATCTGGATAAGCGATTATCGAACTGTGCACAGACTAAGGAGCTATCTGAAGACATGGTGGAAGAGGATATCGCACCTAGCGATACTATCATACCGCAAGCTGTTGTAGAAGACCAGCCCAGCCTACAGCCAGTTCAAAACAGTGCGCGACACTCCAAGCGTGAACAACAACTGCGGATTTGCGGATTTTGTTTTGAACTAACTTTTGCTATCTTCTTTTTGTTCCGTTTTAGTGCAGATGTTTTATTCTCCAAGAAGGGGAGGGATGTAATGTCGTAGTGTGTGATGTATGATGCATGCATGGACTCCGGTCATTGTTGTATGGATGCAGAGTGAGAACAGGCTATAAAAGGAAGCGTAGCTTGCCTGTAAGGACATTGATATTCACGTTCGCATTCATGTTCTGATTCTGATTCTTATATTCGTATTCGTTCGTATATCGGTGAATAAAGTTATCTGTTGCTTTTGTGTAGATTATATCATAATCTAAAAACATTACAGGCAACAAAAACGTTGCGTTCGTCGACTTGAGCGCCGTTTTAAACGAACTCTTAATGAGTCTGATCGTGCCATATGGCTTTCATCACTTCGATCGATGCACAAGCTTAACGATTCCAAGCGCAGTCGGTTCTGGTGCCGATATATTGAGTCAAAAAAAGCAACCCACGTAAGATGTGGATATCTATCGACCGACTTGATTTAATCGATGCTGATTCGATAGCGACGTTCTTCAAAAAAAGTCGATGACATTCGTGCTTCTACCGTTGATGCCGGTGACCCAACTTACAGTTTTGTTTCTCGCGGTAGCTCTTTTACAGGCTTTGAACGAACTAATATTAATTCCGTGGTTAAACTAATAATCGCCCAACCAGCCGTGTCGTCACCAATCGATCCGCTGCCGATGTGGCGGTTGAAGCAATGTGCTGACGTAGTGGCCCCTTTTATCACGGACCTGTTCAACCTGTCGATGTCTAGCGGTGTTGTCCCGGCCACCTTCAAAACAGCCATTGTGACACCGATTCTTTAAAAGACCGGCCTGGACGAGTCTGACCCAAGAAATTACCGGCCAATCTCCAACTTGGCCACACTGGGAAAACTTCTTGAACGCGTAGTTGCTGGTCAACTTACATCTTATCTAAATATCAACAAGTTATTTCCGGAGCTTCAGTCGGCCTACCGCCAACATCGCTCAACAGAAAGTGCACTCGTAAAAGTTGTCAATGACATTATCTTAGCCATTGACTCTGGCGACATTGCGTTACTGTCGTTGTTAGACCTCTCATCGGCATTCGACACGGTCGATCATGATATACTGCTGGAGAGACTTAAGCTATCCTTTGGCGTCCAATCAACGCTTTTATCCTGGATAAAATCATATTTTTCAGAACGATATTACACTGTCAGTTTTTGCGGTGCTATGTCACAAGTCGACACTGTCTATTGTGGTGTTCCACAAGGATCTGTCTTTAGACCACTATTTTTCATTTTATATACTGCTGACATTGAAAAAATAATTCAGTCATTTGGCTCATCTGTACATTTATACGCCAATGACACTCAACAGTACTGTAGCAGCAGACCGATTGATGCAGTAACCTTTAAAAGAAAAACAGCCGAGTCAGTACAACAGGGGGCAGTGGATGGCCTCCAACAGGCTTCAACTGAATGCTGACAAAACTGAATGTATGTGGTGTGCCACGACGCGTCGACAGCACATTCTCGACTGCTGCCCAATTGACCTAGGTGGTTCAACTGTCACTCCATCTGTTATGGTGCGGGACCTTGGTGTGCTGCTCAGCTCAGACATGTCCATGACTGGCCACGTGGGCAAGGTGGTCGGAGAGTGCTATTACAAGTTGCGACAACTCAAGACATGCAGACGATGCATACCAGTATCGGTTGCGTTGTCACTGGTTAATAGCTTTGTTGTCTCAAAAATCGACTATTGCAATGCTCTGCTCGCTGATCAACCTGACTATGTCCTCGGTTGCTTTCAGTCAGTACTCAACACTGCAGCGAGACTTGTTTTCGGTCTGAAGAAATTTGACCACATCTCAGATATCATGCGTGACAAACTTCATTGGTTAAGGGCTCGAGAGCGTGTCGAATTTAAGCTGTGTATGCTGGTTTTCAAGGCCATGCATGGACTCGCGCCTGAATACATCACGTCAATGTGCTTGCCCGTCAGTTCAGTTGAATCCCGTCGGCAAATATTTAATTGAAAAACTGGGTTTCAGTTATGTTCTGCTGGGTCATATTCAGTCTGACTCGATTTAATCAAGGTATGTTATGTTATTTTTTCATGAAACAAACTTAAATTACAAATATAAATTTTTTATTTAGGTTTGGCTTGATTAGACAGTTGTCAGGAAGGAATTATTATATATCCTGCCGGCAAGTATTGGAAAGTGACAGAAAGATTAGAGCCCTTTCACTGCTTAAATTTTCCAGTTCACAATTGATGAAATTGAAAATTTTATCGTTCCACCTCAGGATGCAAAAGATATCTTGAACTTGTTGGCAGATGAAATTGTTGATAAATTAGAATTCAGTGGTACAATGATTATACATCTCTGGCATATGTCTGCGGTGCATTTGTGAAGTCAGTTTGCAACACAACCAGTTGCAAATCATGTGAACATTATCTCATGGAAGATTTAAAAAATGAGAAAGAATTGACAGACAGAAGGTTTAATGAACTATGTGGATCAAGTTTTGATGCTATAATTTTGTCCGTGCGGCCGCAATAAACAAGCTCCGTCGTTTTTTTCAAAATTGCAATTAATTCGGAAGCGTATTAGTAATATATTTTGAATAAAACTAATAAAATTAAATTAAAAATTATTAATATTAACATTCAGATCTCAGTCTGTATGAATTAGGCCGAAAAATCATCATCAGCATCAACGACGTCGAAGTAAAGAACAATCGCTAAATTTGAAACGACGTCACGAATACAGGTTCTACGTCTTAAACAAATTATCTTCATTAATTAGATCCAGCATCTCTAATAATATAATTCAATCCTGTCTAAAAAAAAAGCAAGTTGAATAAGAATGTTTAAAAGAAATAACCTAAAGAACTATTTCTTCCCAACCAACCAATTCTGCTAACAAATTTACCAAAAAATTGTCAAAATTAATCGAAAAAAGTAAATAAATTAAAAGAAAAGTTAATAAAACGAAATAAAAGAAGAAAATTAATATTATAACACACTTTATTTAAAAGAAAATATTAGAAAGAATATTAGGAAAATAAAAGAATAGTTCCTGACGCTTAAAATAAATTCGACCAATCACAAAGCCCGAAACAACTGTCTCGTCTAATCAATTTCCTCCCTTCAAACAAGTGAACCAATCAGAGAACTCGACGTGTAATAAGACCTTCGTCTTGCTGAACTCGCCATCTTGGTTGCCATTTTGATTAAGCGTTCGCTCTGCAATTTAAATATCTCAAAATGTCTGTTTTTGTTTTCATTTATTGTAATAATAAATATACCATTTAAAAATAAATTAATCATTTCATTTAAATTAATAATAATTTGTCTTATTAAGTTGTTGTTGTTGTTGCGATAGAGCAAGTGCTTTTTCTTTTGCTAATCCTATTACAATTCTTAGTTGATGAGACGAGTAAGCGATATTTAGTCTCATTTTAACCAAGATATTTCAAGTGCCCACTGAACATTTTAATATGACAGTCGTAGAAGCTAATACTAAAAGAATAAAAAAGATTTTAACCTTAGCGGATGATGAAGCGAATACGAAAACTGCATCTATTAATGATATACCTCAGGAGAGTGAACAAAGTTCAGTAGCAACACTTGACGATCTCTTGAAAGAGGTAGACGTTGTAGAGAAAATGGGTTCAAAAAGGTCTATATTGTCATTATTTAAATTAGTTAATATGGCAGTTGAAATTATATCAAACCAAGACGAAAAAATTCGTGTTTTACAAACAAAACTAGCCCTACAAGAAAACCAAATTGCTGTCGTACAAGAAAAGCTGGATGGTCCTAATATTTCTCACACAAAACCAAAAATGAGACACCATCTTACGCAGCAATTGCTGCTAAAGGTTTATCGGTTACTGGAAGGGTGGTACTTGAAATGTCAAAGTTAGAGAATAAAAAGAACAACATAATTATCAGAGGTGTAAAGGAATCCAAAAAACGTGACAAAAAAAAAGAAAAGAAGAAGATATGGCTGCCATTTTAAAAATCTTAGAAATTAGGGACACCGGAATAAATATTGACAAAATCAAGCCAATGATTGAATACTCTACAAGACTTGGGAAAAGTAATCCCGAATTTGATCACAGACCAATTCTGGTCAAACTCAAAGAAAAATCACTAAGGGAAAAACTGCTAGAAGCAAAAGGTAACACCAAGCAAAGAGAGTTTAATATTATGAATGGAACAAAGTATAGGGTAGAACCAGACTTAACGAGTGAGCAAAGACAATTTTACAAAAAAATGTGGGTTGAGGCCGGCTTAAAAACATCGCAGGGAAACGGGAAATGGGTTGTCTATGGCCCCATGGACAACCCACATCTAAAAAAATGGAATGAAGTAGAAACTATAACGTCTCAAATCAACTAACAAATTCAAATAACAAAGACATTTTTAATTGTGTTGATGCTGATATAATCTGCTTACAGAAAACAAACATTTTAAATTATGACATAAAAAAACCTTTTCATATATTGCCACCTCTCTCGAATCCACTACAACAACCAGCGCCAACAAAAGTAGAACTGGGTCTTCCAAGTTAAAGATCCCGTCCTGCCAAGCCAAAATATTCCACACAGCGCCAACAAAACATCGGTAGTCTTACCCAAGACAAAATTGACTTATTAAAATCCACAACAACTCTTTGTTTCTGGGCAAATAACCCTTGTTCACTGAATAGTCAGAAGAAAAACGAACTAACGGCCAGACTAACAGCACTATCAAAGAAAAACCAACCAGACGTTATGTTCTTCACTGAGACATGGTTTAATGAAAGGTCGGACACAATCGTGAATGGATACCAATTGCATAAAACGGACAGAAATAGCAAAGGTGGTGGAGTCGCTATCTATGTCAAGAACGAAATAGTTTCATTTAACGTTTCTTTACCAGAGCTTAATTCGAAAAATATTGAACAATTGTAGATAACAATTCGTTACGGTAAGGAATCGATCTTACTTGGCTGCATCTACCGCCCACATGATTATGACGATGAATATTTAACCAATACCATTGAAGCTATAAAAATTGCAAAAAAATCACTAATTGGACTCAATTGTGCAACGATGTTGCTTTATGGTGATTTTAACTTCAGTCATACATGGTACGAAGAAGTTGATGTGGGTGGCAGAGTAGCCACAGCTGGTCATGTGATGGACGAGCGCCCAGGGGATATCAGATTTCAGTCATGTCTCGAAGAAAACGATCTAACACAAGTAGTGACATTTTGTACTTACCGACATTCACGAGATGTTGCACCAAAAAGCACACTTGATCTTATTATCACCAACAAACCAGATCAATTCATGAAGCTTACAAAAGGCGATTCACTAGGCTATACGCCAATGGGTCAATCACATTGTTTAATAATGGGAACAATAAGTGTAGCTGGCTGCCCGACAATCGAAAGGCACAACAAACCCCGATGTATATGGAGTAGAGCCAACTTTACTGCTTTCTCACACTTTATCAGCTCACAAGACTGGATAACCCTCTTCTTACATCGCTCAGTTAACGAGTGCTACACCACCTTGGTTAAAATTTACGATGATGCAGTAAAAAGATTTATCCCAACAACAACAGTGCCCTTTAAGAAAAAGTCAGAAGCATGGGTCACTCCAGAAGTGTTAGCGGCGGTTCAACTGAAGAGACAACTTTGGTCAAAATACCTAGCAGCCGGGCGTCACAACATGACCAGCTTAAGCTAGCTCATAAAAAAGCTTGTAAAAACGTGGCAAAAGTAGTTAGACTTTCTATGCTTCACTACGAAGAAAGTCTCGCTTATTCACCAAATCTACTTCATACTCACATTCGAAATAAACATGAAACTTAAGAGAAGATAAAGGCAATTGAAACGGCTGACGGTGACACATCGGTCGAACAAGAAGTAATATGCAAGACGTTAAACGAATACTTCCAATCTGTCTTTGTTACCGAATCAAGCAATCAACTGCTTTTTTTTGAACAGAGAACAGATTCCGAATGCAATATTGACGAGAGCGTTTTCACATTTGAAAAGGTTGAAAAAAGACTATAAGAACTCTTGGCGAACAAGGCTATGGGAGTTGATGGATTTCATCCTCGTATATTAAAAAACAGCGCAGCTGCTCTTGCAATTCCTATCACTCTCATCTTTAGAATGTCTATCACCACAGGCATGGTACAAGATCTATGGAAACTAGCTAATGTTACGCCCTTTTTTAAAAAAGGTAGCAAAATAAAGGCAGGAAACTATAGGCCAGTATCATTAACTTCCGTACTTTGCAAAATATGCGAAAAGTTTATTCACGAGCAAATCATGTCTTTCTGCACTATAAATAACCTAATAACTAAAAGTCAACACGGATTTGTAAGAAAAAAAGGATGCGTAAGCAACTTACTGGAAGCCCGCGACATTCTGACAGAAAGTGTTCATCTTGGTGTTTCTGTGGATGTTGTCTACACAGATTTTGCAAAAGCTTTTGACAAAGTCCCACATCGGTGTTTATTGCACAAACTGAGAGCGTACGGTATACAGGGCTCTCTTCACAAATGGATTGAATCTTGGTTAACCAATCGTCAGCAGAGAGTTCAGATCGACACTTGTACTTCAGGATGGAAAAAGGTTACGAGTGGGGTACCGCAAGGCTCAGTACTTGAGCCTCTATTGTTTTTGCTCTATATAAATGACCTCCCTGACAAATTATCTCAACACATCAAGCTTTTTGCAGATGATAGTAAAATCATTGGGATTATCAACTCCGTGGAAGACTGTATCAGACTCCAAAACGATATAGATGAGGCAGTCCAGTGGTCACACAAATGGTTGATGCCATTCAACATTGACAAATGCAAAGTTATGCACGTTGGACGAACCAATCAGAAATCAAAATTTATTTATTCAATGTTAGACCCAGATGGAAATAAAAAAAATTTAGAAGTAACGACAGTCGATCTAGTATCGGATGATCTCAAAGCAAGATCTCAAGTGAATGCAGCGGCTGCCTTGGCTAACAGAACTCTTGGTAGACTTAAAAAATTATTCCGAAGTCGTAGTCTCCATCTTTGGAAAATATTATACCAGGCCTACATTCGACCACACCTCGAATATGCAGTTCAAGTTTGGTCTCCTCATCTAAGCCGGGACATTGATACTCTCGAAAAGGTCCAGCACAAAGTTACAAAAATAATTACAACAATCAAACATTTACCATACTTAGAAAAACTACAGAAGCTTGGAATTACTACGCTTGAAGAACGTAGGGTTAGAGGCGATTTGATCCAACAATACAAAATACTGGCTCATATTGATGAAGTGGATTTTTTTGTATTGCAAAAACATCCCACATGGCAAACTAACAGATCCTATTGTTTGAGAGGTCACAACTGCCTTCTTTTACCACAAAGAATTAAAGGATGTGAAGAGCGAAAACATTTTTTCACAAATCGAGTAGCTTTCAGCTGGAACTCCTTGACGCAGGAAGCAGTGGACGCATGTTCGGTGAATGCCTTCAAAGATCAACTCGCTCTACTTTGATTGCAGTATGACTCGTCAGCACAGAGGGGCCTGATGCAGCACCTCTTCATCAATCATACATGCTATTATAATGACTATTTAATCATTATTGTTTTTTTTTGTTCTGTCTTATTTGTGATTTTGAATGCATGTATTGATAACTGAATAAACAAACTCAAACTCAAGTGGACCGAGGAGGCCTCACCAGACCTACTGAATATGCTTGGAATGTTACGGTTCACTTTTTCAAAGTTTTCCATGCCTTAAAAAAGTTCAAAGAACTGTTTGAAAAATTTCTGAGATCCTCTAATCACATGGTTCTGTTTCAGAAAATATCAGAAAGATGTTTTAATGACGATGTTTATTCTTTTTTTTCTTTTTCAAAATATTGCAATTTTTATTATGAACGACCCTATTTTATTTCTAAATCTAGATTTCTGAGATCCTCTAATCACATGGTTCTGTTTCAGAAAATATCAGAAAGATGTTTTAATGACGATGTTTATTCTTTTTCAAAATATTGCAATTTTAATCATGAACGACCCTATTTTATTTCTAAATCTTTTTTTAATTGTTTAAGCAAAAATTATATAAATACATTAGAAAATATAAAGAATACAAGTGAAAGAAAAATTGAAAAGTTAATTTGTTGTGTTTCTTTTATTAAAAATTGCTTGTCAAACAACGCTTGGAACGTAAATGAATAAAACAAATTATTGGGAGAAACTCTTGTTATAACGCTGATGCAGCATGGCCTACGCGTGTAAACTTGGTTTTAAATTGGCTGTCCTGGTCTTATATTAAGAAGTCCATGGTTTAACGTGGAAAGTTTGACGCGCGAATCCTTTGTCAGCAGCCTTGGTCATGTAGTTCTAGATACCTTGGCCCGTATTCATGACGCGCGCTTACGTTACGCGCGACTAAAGCCCTGTACACATCGACAAACGTGAGTTGACACGACCCGATTAAATCTGACATGTCCGGTACAATCGGAGTTTGTAGATGTCATATAGTCGTTAATGTCTTAATCTATATATATATATATAAAAGAACATGTCCTGACTGACTGAGTGACTGACTCATAATCAACGCCGAGCTCAAACGCCTCATTCTTGTATTACTTTTATTGCGTAAGCATCCACTAAGAAAGGATTTTTGAAAATTTTGCTCCTGAGGGGAAGAAACTGGAAAACAAACTTTTTTCTAAAACAATGTATATCTCGAAAACCAAAAATGAGGAGATTTTGAAATTTGGTATATAGATTCTTCTTGAAAAATAAAAAGATACGTGTTTCACCATTTTTTGAAAATTCGGTTTCCCGGACCTCAAAAATGGGTTGGAAAATTGGATTATTTGGTTTTAAAGTAGCTGCCATTTAAAAACTGTGAATGCTACAGGAGTAAAAATTAGTATTTAGTTTCTACTCCAAAAATAATGAAATACGTGTTTTAGCATTTTTTGAAAATTTGGTTTCCAGGACTTCAAATGTGGGGTGGAAAATAGGGTTATTTGTTTTTAAAGTAACTGCTACTCAAAAACTGTAAATACCACAGATGTAAAAATTAATATTTAGTTTTTATTCTAAAAATAAAGATAAGGGTGTTTCACAATTTTTTACAAATTTGGCTTCCAGGACCTTAAATGTGGGGTGGACAATAGGATTACTTGGTTTTAAAGTAGCTGTTACTCAAAAACTGTGAATGCTACAAAAGTAAAAATTAGTATTTAGTTTCTACTCTAAAAATAATGATATACGTCCTTCACCATTTCTTGAAAATTTGGTTTCCAGGACTTCAAATGTGGGGTGGAGAATAGGGTTATTTGGTTTTTAAAGTAACTGCTTCTCAACAACTGTAATTGCTACAGATGTAAAAATTAATACTTAGTATCTACTAAAAAAAAAAGATATACGTGTTTCACCATTTTTTTAAAAGTTTGGTTTCCATGATTTCAAATGTGGGGTCAAAATAAGGGTTATTTGATTTTAAAATAATTGCTACTCAACAACTGCAAGCATTACAGATGTAAAACTTAGTATTTTGAGGTTTTGTGCCGGTTAAAAGTAGCTGAGTCCAGTTTATCACCGGTAGGGCCAAGCCGTTATTTTAGGGTCTTTTTACGGGCCAGGCCAAAACTTAAATCAAGGTGGTACGAGCCGAGGTTTTTCACATATAGACATTTTAGTGATTTTAGGGTCTTCAGACGGGCCGGGCCAAACCTGAAGTCAAGGTAGGACGGGCCAGAGTGTTTCATCAAGTATATAAAATTTCTAGGCCTGTAAAAACCATATTAGACGGGCCGTGCCGAGCCAGGAATCTCGCTTTTTGAAACGGACTGGGCCAAGTTGTCGACGGGCCGAGCCGAGACCTAAAAAATTGATCCGTGCAGTACTCTACTATGTATGCACGGTTCAAATTCTCTAATTTCATGCGAGCGAAGCCGCTACGGGCACTGCTAGTATATATATATATATATATATATATATATATATATATATATATATATATATATATATATATATATATATATATATATATATATATATATATATATATATATATATATATATATATATATATATATTATTATGAACATAATTTGGTGTCGGAAGAAATGAAATAGACACAACAATTGATTTTCTACTTTTACTACGCTATTTTTCTATATCCTTGTAATAGTTAATATTCGTTTTCTGACTTCAATAATTTTATGTTATATCCTATTAATAATTATTTGTCATACATTTTTATCTTTTTAATCATAATCGATGTCTACCTTTTTTACCACGCACTGTACATATATCTTTGTAATAGTTACTATTTCTATATTCACTTTAATACTTTATTTTTTATCCTAATAATAATTAATCAACTTTTAATATAATTCTATCTTATTCATAATTGTTTTCACCTTACCTTACCATTATACTTACTATCTTTACCTGGCCTAATTCACCTTACGGTATGCGGACTTTTCATCAAAGGACGATTGATCAAGGGACTGTTCATCAAGGACTATTCATCAAGGGACTATTCATCAAGAGACTATTCATCAAAGGACTATTCATCAAGAGGACGGTTCATCATAAGGACTGTTCATCTAAAGTCTATTCATCAAGAGGACTATTCATCAAATTTTGAAGCCAATGTCAACAACCTTTATCAGTATATAACCAAGATATTTTCAGCGTAAAGTAATTTGATGTATTTTTAAAAGACAAATCTTCATCTTTAATAAAATAAATTTTAAACATATCAGTAATTTAAAAAAAAATAGTGATGGCAACCAGGGTTGTTAAGAGCGGTACTATTGGCTGACAAGATCGTTGATGGCAGCGCCGCTACATTTTTTAGCTGTTCTCGACGCTATTCGCAACCGCTACTTTTATTCAAAAATAAAATAGGTTTTTATATCAATAAAATGATTTCCAATGTATTTAGTTTTTGTTTGAAGTATGCATGAAATCTAAGTCTGGTTGATTTATAGACGAGCGTAAACGTCTCTTTAAAATGTGTAACCTTTTGTGACCTCGCTAAAGCGAGCGTGTGCGTCTCTTTGAAGTGTGGCAGAAGTGGTAGCTTTAGTGATGTTCTGAGGTTTATGGTATCTGGCTGTTTGAGTGTGTATATACCTACAGTTTGTACAAACAGTTGAAGGCACTTTTTTTTAAACTTTTTATTCAATTGTGTTTTGCTCGTTTGATCTTAAGACCTTGACGTTATTTCTTGTCCAGTTGTTTTATTTACTGTATGTGACGAATAAAATTGTTGTATATTACAACCATGTCTTCTACAAACTTGTTGATTGCTCGAGGCATAAGTGTTTTTGAAGCGTTGCCCCTTGATGTTAAACGACCGATACCAGATATGACATAGCGTGCGGCGGGCATGCGTGATACTTTGATGTGTTTGTGGCCTTTGGTGAATGTGTACATATACGGTTTACGAAAACAGTCAAATTTAGTTTTTCTGGTGCTGTGACCGGGAGCGGGAAAGCGATCGGGATCGGTAAGGCAACCGGGAGCGGGAAAAGAGAGCGACAGGGATCGTAAGAGCAAGCAGGCAAAAAAACGGGAGCGAGAGAGAAAAACGATTGAAAAACCTCTAAACACCCCGGGCAACGACGGTTACCCTGCTAGTTCTATTATAAAGTATGAAATATTTGGATGCAAGCACAGTAGCGCTGTAAATTTGATATAAATTACTCTACATTTTGGTAAAATATTTTGGTTGAAAATAACATCTTAAACAATTTTCTTAATTTTTTTTGATGAATAGTCCGCTTGATGAATAGACATTAGATGAACAGTCCTTATGATGAACCGTCCTCTTGATGAATAGTGCCTTGATGAATAGTCCTTGATGAATAGTCCTTTGATGAATCGTCCTTTGATGAACAGTCCTAGAATCCACCTTACAAAGTTTGTTTATTTTCATTCGCTTGCGTCAGTTTGCTGATTTTCTGTTCTGATTTCTGTTTTAAGTTGTTTTATTTTTCGACTCTGATGATGGATTTCTTCCGAAACTGCAGTCAGCCTGTGAAATAAAATGACTGACAAACCCGATAATATTCGTTTTTCTCCTGCGTTTCGCAACGTTGAGAATTTGGCAAGAAAATTAATTAACGCCAAATGGGCAGTAATATTTAACGGAGCGTGCATTAAAGAACACACACATATATATATATGTATATATATATCTATATATATATATATATATATATATATATATATATATATATATATATATATATATATATATATATATATATATATATATATATATATATATATATATATATATATATATATATATATATATATATATATATATATATATATATATACCAAATTTAAAAATCTCATTTTTAGTTTTCGCGATATACATTGTTTAAGAAAGAAGTTTGTTTTCCAGTTTCTTCCCCTCAGGAGCAAAATTTTCAAAAATCCTTTCTTAGTGGATGCTTCCGCAATAAAAGTAATATAAGTTCCAAATTTCACGTTCCTAGGATGAGGCGTTTGAGCTCGGCGTTGATTATCAGCCAGTCAGTCAGTCAGCCAGGACATGTTCTTTTATATATATATAGATGTATATAAAAAAAAATATTATTCCAAAATATGTTAATATATATATATATATATATATATATATATATATATATATATATATATATATATATATATATATATATATATATATATATATATATATATATATATATATATATATATATATATATATATATATATATATATATATATATATATATATATATATATATATATATATATATATATATATACTAGCGGACCCGGCGAACTTCGTTTCACCTTAAAGAGTGTATTTTTAAGCAATAAAGAACAATAATAGCAAATATATATATATATAAGTTTAAAAGAAAACAAAATAAAAAAAAAAGTTCACTTTAATAGTTTATTAGAAAAACATTGGTTGAACTCGGGTCGTTTCTCTTTAATCCAGCACTTTATGATACACTATGTTTTTTGTTTTATTATCGGGCGAAAAAGCAAATAAATCTGATGGTCTGCCGACACGTGAACACGCCACGTACAATTGACCATGAGAAAAACATGCATTATCCAAGTTCAGACCACAAACACTCAAAGATTGGCCTTGTGATTTGTTAATCGTCATAGCAAATGCTAGGCGAATCGGAAATTGAATTCTTTTAAAACCGCACTGCCTTGCTTCCGACGTTGAAATTTCTTTGATGAAGCGTTCCAAGTGTCATCTCCGAGTGGCATCTCCGAGTAAACCAACGTTTGTGCAAATGGATCGCTTTGGCAAATCGCAAAAAAACTCGTTAATGTTGTTGCTGGAGGTGTTTCAGCACGTTGAATAATATTCGACGCGTTAAAATAAACTCGTTGACCATTCTCCAGATGCACAGCTAAATGGACAACAGTGGGATGACGTTCGTAAAAAGAGAATATACGCCAAATTGCCTCATTGCAGTTCACATATCTACCAATTTGATAGCGTCTAATTTTTTTTTTTGAACATTTATTGAGCACGAAACAAAACAATTAAGTACAACAGTGAAGTTATAAATAAGGAAAAAAAATCAAGTGCTCAAAAGGTTCATCCAAAGGGAATTACTTCCCGCTAACTGGACGACCTATAAACGAAAATTCAGATTTAAATACGAACCGAGACAGAGAAATAAAAGTTAACATTAGTGTATAGGAGTAAACATAAGTATATATAAGTTAACATATCTGTATCGAAGTTAACATAAGTATATAGATATTGAAATTATGAATCTAGCTGTAATATGTAAGATTTCAACGATTTTTTAAATAGCGAAATGCTTTTCAATGAGGATATTGTTATTGGAATACTTGAATACAACCGCGGACCATAACACTTTATGGAGAATGTTTTGAGAGTTGTTCGAGCAAAATCGGACCGAAAGCAATGCAAAGAACGCACATCATGAGAATGTACATGAGACGATTTTGTGAAAAGATTATCAAATGACGACGGTAACATATGGTTGTCATATTTGTACATGAAAATACTAACAAGAAAAAAATTAATTTGATATACATTCAGTAGGTTGTTCTCGATCATTTTCATTTTACAAGATGATGTAAAGGGCAAGTTAAATAATATTCGGATGATTCTTTTCAGTAAGATGTGGAGAGACTTTAGACGTGTAGGATAATTTGAAGCCCAAACAATATTACAATAGGACAAGTAAGGGTAAACGAGAGCGTAATACAACATCATAGAAATATTTTTATCCACAAATCGACTCACGCGAGATAGAATTCCACAATTTTTTGCAACTTTAGAGGTGACGTAACTAATATGGTTAATCAGTGAGAGGTGCTCATCAAGCAACATTCCAAGAAATTTACATGAGGAAACTCGCGCAATAGGTTTATCGTCAATAAGAAGTTGATAATCAGAACAAATTAATTTATTTCTATGGTGGAATAGAATATAGTTGGTTTTACTTATATTTAAAGAAAGTTTATTCGCACAAAACCATTTATAAACGGAAAGTAGTTCATGATTAGTAACATCATATAAATCTTTTAGGTTTTCACCAGAAGCAAAAAGGTTGGTATCATCGGCGAACAAGACAAATTCGAGACGATGCGAAACAGTGCACAAATCATTAATGTAGACAAGAAATAAATGAGGGCCTAGCACCGACCCCTGAGGCACGCCACAAGTTACCCGCCGCGTTGATGAAGTAACTTCGTTGTAGTGGACCTGTTGAGTTCTACCGCTCAAATAATCTTCAAACCACATTAATGGAATCCCTCGGACCCCATAGTGTTCAAGTTTTTTTTAGCAAGACTTTGTGATTCACTGTATCAAAAGCCTTGGCCAGATCCAGAAACACGCCGATGATGTAGTCTCCTCGATCCATAGCCTCCGCAACCCTCGAGTGCAACAGAACGAGCGGCATGTAGGTAGAGTGATTTTTTCTAAAGCCGAACTGACTCCTGGTAATGATGGAAAATCTGGCAAGAAATCCATAGAGCCTGGAGTGCATAGCTTTTTCAAAAAACTTTGAGAAGAAACATAAAATAGATATTGGCCGATAATTGGAAATGGTATCTTTTTTGCCAGATTTGTGAAGGGGAATTACTTTTGCCGACTTTAACTGATCAGGAAAAACCCCTGGAGAAAAAGAGCAGTTTATTATGCAGGAAAGAATATGGGCTATCCGTGGAACAGAGCATCTTGCAATACACGGGTCAATTCCGTCGATTCCACTGCTGTGTGAGATTTTTAATCGTGTCGATATTTCAATGATCTCGTCCGGTGTTGTAGGTATAGCATCGAAAGAATGGACCACGGGATTACCAAGATATTCATCAAATGTTGCATTAGGAATTAATATATTTTTTGCGAGATCTGTGCCAATGCTGGAGAAATGGTTATTAAACGAGTCAACAATTTCTGTAGGAGAGGTCAAATAACTCCCGTCACCCGCATCAAAAGTCCTGCACTGCTCCACAAAAGATCGCTTGCCCATTATGCTCCCAATGATTTTACATGTTTCTTTAGCATTGTTTTGACATAAATTGAATTTTTTTGAATAGAATTCTTTGATTGTCGCAATTTTCATTGATTTGAAGCGATTACGGTACACAGTGAATTTCTCTTTATTGGCCACTGTCGGGCTCTTGAGGTATTTTTTATATAAGGCATTTTTCTTTTTGCAGCACTTCATGAGATTTGGCGTCATCCAATCCTTATCAAATCTAGCAGGACCACGAGTGTATTTAACCAGTGGAAAACACTTGTTATATATTTCGAGATACTTATTAATGAATAATGAGTAAGCAGAGGACGCATCACCACCATCGGCCATCCCAATCACCCCAGACCAGTCCATCTCACCCAACATCTGTTCAAACATCTCTTTCTGTCTCAGGCTGGTCAGCCTTCTAAATGAAATCTGATCTCTTTCAGTATTGGTGCGAGGTGCGAGATCAGTTGACAAAATATTCGGAAGACGATCAGAGATATCATCAATCACAATCCTAGCAATAGAATGTTGTAAGGGGTAGTTTGTAAACATGTTGTCAATTGCAGAGGCAGTTTTAGAACTTATCCTGGTAGGCGCCGTAAATGCCGGAAGAAGGCTGTAAGAAGCCAGTAAATTGAAAAAATCAGCCATAGACGAGCTCTGTTCTCTACTGAGAAAATCAATATTTCTTTTGACGAGACAATTTAACAAATTGCTGAATTCTATGTTAAAACTGTGTAAATTTGTGTCCGGGGGACGATAAATAACACCCACTAAGAAATTTCCAGTTTTTTGACAATCCATTGAGATTAGAAGAAGCTCGAATGAAGTAACACTGGTGTTCCAGAATGAAGCATCAACTATTGAATACTTGATCCGCTCATCAATAAAAAATCCAACTCCACCACCTCTTTTCATGTCTCGATTTTGGAACACAAAGTGGAAACCCGGTATTTCTATGCCTTTAGACGAATTTTCATCCAACCAAGTTTCTGTGACCGCCAAAATTCGAGCACCACTTTGGCGAAGTAGTATCGTTAAATCGTCTAATTTGTTTTTCATACTCCTGCAATTAACGTGAAGGAAAGAGAAAAATTCACGAGGCAGTTGATTGGTCAGGTCATTTAAATCTTTTGGAGAAACATAAATGCTGGTGTCTTCATACATTGAACGAAATAAGTTGTCATCCGGATCAATACCAGAATCAAATAAAGAAGAATTATCTTCAGACCTCTTAAAACCAAAACAAATTTCTTCTTTAACGACAGAATCCATTGGATGAAATCAAAAGTTTTCAACCTCCTCCAGACTTAGAACTCGGATGGGCCTGTCAGACTCAGCCCGCCTGACAAAGACCGCACCATTCCAGGTCCAGATGGAAGCAATTCTCTTTTCTTTAAGAAGTTTTCTACCCTTTGAAAAGATGTCGGCATTTTTTTTTGTTAGGTGTTCGTTTATATAAACTTTTTGCGCAGTGTCTTGTTTTCGTAGTAATCTCCTTAATTCATAGATCCTATCTCTGACAAGCCTGGAGGCGAATGTAACAACAATTGGCCGCGGTGCGTTCTTTGGACCCGGTACGCGAAATCCAGCAGTGATGTCACGCTCTGAAATTTCGAGGTCCAACATTTTCTGACAACATTCTATCACAGCCTTCACCGTATCTTGCCGTGAAGATGGCCTTTGACCTCCCCCATCCTTACTGGCAACAGAGGTTGCTTCTGCGTAAGATGACTCGGGTACACCGTGGAACACAAGATTGCCGCTCCTCATCTGGGTCTCCAATTGATCGACTTTGAGTTGTAGGGTACGATTCTCCTCTGTTAGGAATTTGAGCCTGTCAACAATAGGTTTGATCTCATTCTGAAGGGTCTTTGTTACCAGCTCCATCATTGATTCCTTCAACATCTCTCTGATGCTCAACTCCAGATCAGGTAGTATCTTACCTTTAATTTTATCTGCCAATGACTCGATGGTTTTATTTTCTGTTAACAAATCCATGATTTCCTCATGCTTTGGCGACTTGCGAGACATTATCTGAGCTAATTCGACTCGAAAGAGTGACTCACAACAACAATACTGAATTCGTGTTCTTCACTAATATCGCCAATTCGACTCGAAGGAGTGGCTCACAACAACAAAATTGAATTTGTATTTGTTACTAATATCGCTACAAATATTTACTAAAACAGACAAATAGAGATTTTTATAACAAGTTCAGTCGTATAATTTTCTTAACTATTATGTCCCTAAAAATCGTTTATTTAGTTATTTATAAAGCATAACGTAACGCTCCGTTCACCGCTCGCTTTAATATTTTAATCTCGTCATTATCTGAGCTTTGAATGCCAAAAACTGCCATATCGCTGCCTTTCGTTACATATTTGCAGATGTACTTAATTGACTTTACAGAATTGCAATACTCAACATTGCAATGTGTCTTGAATGTTTTGGAAAGAAGTGGCGAATATGGAACAATCCAACTGTTGTCAACCACAAAATCATTTCCTTTCACTTTCTTTGTGACAGTTCGACCGTTATCATCGGGTGATCGACGTCGATATAATGGATAGCCATCAGTGCCAGTGATGGTCTCTGTTGTAAATTTTCGTGGATAACGTTTGGAACACTTGCCGTCGACCATGCACGGTGATTGGCGGTTGATGGCGACACACGGTCCATGAATCATATTTATAATTACAACATCATGTAGGTCTGGATCGATTTCGGGATCAGCAATCTCGGCATTTATGATATCATCGATTTGGTCAAGTCTAATTTTTTCAACTAACCAAATGAGAATGTGTGCATGAGGCAAGTCTCGTTTTTGCCATTCGATTGAATACATCCAGCATCGAGTATCACCAAAAACGTGTTGCTTTACAATGTAGTTCATCAGCGACCCAATTTTTTGTTTGAAGACACGGGCGGTGATGTCGTGCCGATCACTTGATGTTTGTCCGGGAAGCAGCATTTCAACAATTTCAATCCACTTTGAATTACAGGTGAAGGTAATGAATAGATCTGGCCGACCGTAATGACGAACATATGTTATTGCATCCTGCGCATATTCATGCATATGACGCGGACTACCTATATAAGTAGCCGGTAGAATAGTTAATCGACCAATGTTAGCTGCATCTCCTTCGGTGCTCTTGTCTTTGAGAAGCACGAAGCCGGGCCATACTAACGCGGCGCCTTTCTCGCGCTAATTCCAGTTCTTCCGCGGTGGATTGGTTAACATTGTTCCGATGAGGTACATGAAGTTAGCAACGAAATCGGCAACGAACGCTATTTTGGACACAGAAAGTAGATTATAGACAAAAATAAATTTGTCCGAGCCAAAAGTTTAATTGATTCCAATAGTAATATATGTGCTTAATACAAATGTAAAAAAAATTTAAAAAAAAAAAGTTTTTTAGGCGTGATACGGCTATAACCGAGGCCCATCGATTTTTTCGAATGGTCTCAAAATACCGGAAATAAATATGGAAAAAATATAAATAATTTTTTCCGATGGCTTATATTTTGGAATTTAGTTGTAAATAATATTCTGAATTCAAATATGTAAAAAAATATTTTATAAAAAAAGTTCTTTAGGTGCTAGACGCTATTGACCCTTTCCCTTATACACCGAATTCCGCATCGGAATTTCCATTGTAATTAGAAAGTAAAACTAAATAAATATGTCCGAGTCAAAAGTTTAATTGATTCCAATAGTAATTTATGTGCTTAATCCAAATTTAAAAAAAAATTAAAATAGAAATAGTTTTCTAGGCGTGATACGGCTATAACCGAGGGCCATCGATTTTTTCGAATGGCCTCAAAATACCGGAAATAAATATGGAAAAAATATAAATAATTTTTTCCGATGGCTTATATTTTGGAATTTAGTTGTAAATAATATTCTGAATTCAATTATGTAAAAAAATATTTAAAAAAAAAAGTTCTTTAGGTGCTAGACGCTATTGACCGTTTCCCTTATACACCGAATTCCGCATCGGAATTTCCATTGTAATTAGAAAGTAAAACTAAATAAATTTGTCCGAGTCAAAAGTTTAATTGATTCCAATAGTAATATATGTGCTTAATCCAAATGTAAAAAAAAATTTAAAAAAAAAAGTTTTTTAGGCGTGATACGGCTATAACCGAGGCCCATCGATTTTTTCGAATGGCCTCAAAATACCGGAAATAAATATGGAAAAAATATAAATAATTTTTTCCGATGGCTTATATTTTGGAATTTAGTTGTAAATAATATTCTGAATTCAAATATGTAAAAAAATATTTTATAAAAAAAGTTCTTTAGGTGCTAGACGCTATTGAACGTTTCCCTTATACCCCGAATTCCGTTCGTTTCGTTTAATGCGCTTCAAAAACCCAAAAGGAGAAAATAAAAATATATTCGTTTTTTAATAATGTAATGACATAAGCAAAAAATATAAATTTTTCTCAAAAAACCCACACACTTTACAGTTGTAAGTGGTGCAGACATCAGGCGCGGCGCTGGGCGGGGGGGTCCAGGGGTCCGGACCCCTCCAGCTCCGAAAAGTGTCACCCGTGGGATTTTTGCAAATCCAAAAACTTTTTTTACTGGGGGGGGGGGTACTTGAATCTCATTGGGTTAATCACTGTATTTTTAACTGGTTTGAGACTGAGTTTGACTATTTTAAGTTTGAGTCTTTCTTTTCTTTCATTACTAAATTATTAAAGATACCAAAAAATACTGCACACTAAAAATAGTCCAAAAAATTTTTCGACTGCGGCGGGCTTTCTTTTTTCTTTCTTCCTTTTTCAAACTATGTTTTTGCTGCATGGAGTTTAAACTATATTATAGTGGTTATTCTTCTGTATAGTTTGATGATGATTCAATGTTTTTTGATGATAGTTCACTGTTTTTTTTACTGTTAAGTACTTTATGATATTATTGAATAATAATTTTATTAGCTTCGTTCGTTTCCTGAACTATTATTTCGTGTTAGTTGAATAAATTTTAATTTTTGAAAAAACTAGTAAGAACAACAAATATTTTTCCATTTTTATTTGAACTTTGCTTTGCCATAACAAACCTAGATAAATTAGAGAAAAACAGGACTAAATTGTGATCTGCTAGTGTAAATACTTTAGTATTTATTTCTTACATAGTTCTATTTCAGTTTTTAAAAAAATGAGCAAAGGACTATAAACTATATATATATATATATATATCTATATATATAAAAATGAATGTTTGTATATATGTATTTATGTATGTTAATGTCCTTTATGCATTGCTACACCATTCATCCGATCGTAATGAAATTTTCACACAACCTTGAGAGTCAAGGGGAGTCAAATAAAAAAAAAAAATTTGAAATCCGTCACAAAATGAGCGGAGCGGGTGAGCGAGCGGGAACTATATATATATGTATGTGCGTATGTATGTGTGTATGTATGTATGTGTATGTGCATGTATGTGTCTCTGTGTGTGTGTTTATGTATGTACTAGCGGAGATACCCGGCGTTGCCCGGGTTTTTTAGAGGTTTTTCTAATGTTTGTCTCTTTCTCTCCCGTTTCCTTTCCCACCTGCTTTCCCACTCCCGTTCGCTTTCCCGTTTTCGGTCGTTTTCCCGCTCCCGGTCGCTTTCCCGCTCCCGGTCGCTTTCCCGCTCCCGGTCGCTTTCCCGCTCCCGGTCGCTTTCCCGCTCCCGGTCGCTTTCCCGCTCCCGGTCGCTTTACCACTCCCGGTCGCTTTCCCGCTCACGTTTGCTCTCCCATTCCCGCTCACGCTTGCTTTTCCGTTCCCGCTCGCTGTCCGTTCCGGGTCGCTTTCCCGTTTCTATAATAGACAAACTAACCCACAAACATTCATATATATATATATATAGTCTTAGCAAATCTATTTTACGTTTTATAGGCTAACAGAAGTTATGAAAGAATGGAAAAGAAAAAATGAGCGTGAACGGGAGAGCAACCGTGACCGGGAATGGGAGAGGAAGCATGACCGGGAACGGGAGAGCAAGCGTGAGCGGGAACGGGAAAGCGACCGGGAACGGGAAAGCGACCGGGAACGGGAAAGCGACCGGGAACGGAAAAGCCACCGGGAACGGGAAAGCGACCGGGAACGGAAAAGCCACCGGGAACGGGAAAGCGACCGGGAACGGGAAAGCGACCGGGAACGCGGAAAGCGACTGGAATCGGGAGAGCAAGCTTGGAAGGAAACGCGAGCAAAAGAGAAAATCGATAACAAAACTTCTGAGCGGGAAAGCGAACGGGAGCTGGAAAACGACCGAGAGCGGAAAAGCGACCGGGAACGCGACGAAAACGGGAAAGTGGAGAAGGAAACGGGAGCGAGAGAGACAAACATTAGAAAAACCTCTAAAAAACCCCGGGCAACGCCGGGTAACCCCGCTAGTATATATATATATATATATATATATATATATATATATATATATATATATATATATATATATATATATATATATATATATATATATATATATATATATATATATATATATATATTTATATATATATATATTTATACTTCAACTTGTCCTTGGACATTTTGGACCCCCCAGAACAAAATTCCTGGCGCCGCCCCTGGCAGACATAGTTCACATTGGAATTGTTCGACAGCCCATTGTTCCGGTGATAGATTTAGATGTGTGCATACCCCATGCACCCAACGCTGGCAGTCTTTGCATTGGACATAGAAATGGTCAATGTTCGGTTTGTTGCAGTACAAGCAATCGTCGTACATGTCGTCCGAGGATTCCAGTAAACCCTTTTTTATGGCGGCTCGTATTTCGTCGGGATTGAAGATTTCGTTCGTTGATGTTCCTTTATCAAGGTGTCTCATTATATGCATGATGAAAACACCATAATTCCAGCTGTCACGTTGTATGGTACTGACCGGAATACCAACGTGCTTCCAGATAATTGGATTTTCTCCTGTTATGGTGCACCACGCTTTATAAAATTTCAAGAAGCTAGCGATCGCAATTTTAGCAATTGCTAATTTAGAACCCATAGGGTCGTAAAATTGAAGAGTTTTTTCTCTGGAGTTTGCAATTATAAGAGTGAAGTGGGAATAATTTTACACAAACTTATTTATTTTAAGTTTTAATCCCATTGTCTTGAACCAGTAATACGGTACTGTTACTGCGTTTATTTCTTGATAAAGTATTTATTCATAATATAATTATGCCAAAAATTTTAAATTTAAATCAAGTAAATAAATTTTATTCTTGTTGTATTTTTATCAATGTCGTTATAAATGTGATTTTTATCTCCCTTTGCAATACGCTACTGTTACTGCGTTTATTTCTTGATAAAGTATTTATTCATAATATAATTATGCCAAAAATTTTAAATTTAAATCAAGTAAATAAATTTTATTTTAGTTGTATTTTTATCAATGTCTTTTTAAATTTGATTTCTTTCTCCCGTTGCAATACGCTACTGTTACTCGGTTGATTTCTTGATAAAGTATTTATTCATAATATAATTAAGCCAAAAAATTTAAATTTAAATCAAGTAAATAAATTTAATTTATTTATATTTGTAAAAATGTCGTTCTAAATGTGATTTTTATATCCTGTTGAAATATCTTTTGTTTACTATCTTTTCGTTGCTAACTTCCTAAATTCGTTGCTGGCCGAGTCGTTGCTAACTTCATGGCCCTGTTCCGATGCCTAATTGCCTGACGGCTATTAGTTATAATTAGTTTGATGTTGTCCTCTTTTACCTTCTGTGTAGAGGATTCTTTGGTAACCATCTTGGTAACAAAACTATTGATGGCGTTGTCGACAACGGTATTAGAGAAGTTATTGTTGATAAGAACTTTTTTAATCCTTTCGACTTCGATGTTGAACTCCATCCAATTCTCAGAAAATCTGTATGCCCGTAATAAATAACTATTGATGACACTAGCCTTATATCTGTCGGGACACTCGCTATCACCATTTAGACAGACACCATTATTGGTTGGTTTAATGTAGACTTTTGTTTTGAGTCCGCTGAGTCCGCTCTCGGTGGAAGTAATAAGAGTATCTAAGAAATGTACTTGTTGTTTATTTTGATGATTCAAATCAACAGTAAAATGTAGAACGGATTTTTCTTCAAAACTATCCCTCAATTTAAACAAATCAGACTCATTTTCCACAAGAAGAAAAATATCGTCGACATATCTAGCGTATAATAATGGTTTGGGATTGAAATTTAACAGAACTGTTGTCTCTAAATTTCCCATATACAAATTGGCGAATGTAGGTCCGAGTGGAGACCCCATGGCGGTTTTCCTTGCTTTGATACCGCTCTGAGTTAGCCGACGATTTTCTAAAATTTACCCGATCATTCCTCTGAGTGCTGTCGTAGTTGGAAGCGGATTTCTGTGGTTTCCGACCAAAGCGTTTTCCTGCCGCCATTGCATCAGAACCCCTTACCCCTTCAACATTTCCCAGCACGAGATCGCAAAGTAGGTTTTTCATGCACACCACCTCTCTGGTTCCTCTGAACCAGTCTGTTTTGATTTTTACCACTGCTGTTGGAGCTACCCGAACTGTGCCGTCGATCAAAACACAAGGTCTTGTTCTTCCAGTCATCTGACGCGGGTGCACTAATGATTCCTTTACCATTATGGCAGTACAGCCAGTGTCCCTCAAACCTTTTACCGGTTTTCTGTTCACAAACCCTCTGGTTAATTTAAATTTTTCTCCTGAGTGCAAACAACCATCCGCAATGACAGGCAAAACGCATCCACACTTCAATTCCACCTCATCCATTTTTCCTTCCATCACCATGGCAGCGCATGCATTCACAACGCCGGAATCCTTGCATGGTGCTGACGTAGTCGTCTCTTTCCGTGTTTGGCAAAATACAGGATTACTAGGGCTACTCTGCCGACACTCTCTTGCCATGTGCCCCGTTTGATGACAGTTGTAGCAGCGAGGTTCAACCATTTTGGCGTCACTGACCGACTGACCCCGGTTCCAACCCATCCTGCTATTGTTGTCCAATTTTGCCAACCTCTTCTTTGGGTGGGCTTGGCTGTACTTATTGACCCAAAGGCACAGCTCATTGACATCTTTGCTCTCTTTCTCCAACAAGTACTCGACCATTCCCGCCGGGCACTTTCCGAAAAACTGCTCTTTCAGAAACAAAAACAACAGATTTTGTTTGCCCGCGAGATCTACCCAGCGCCTGAGGTGGCTATCTAGCCGCACTAGATAATGTTCCCAGGTCTCCTCCGGTTCAGGCTTTGACTCTCGAAACATTATGCGATAGTCTTCCGCTGACTTCCCAAAACGACGAAGGAGTGCCTCCTTTGCCGTTCTGTAGTCCTGCATCTGACTATCGCTAAGTTGGCCAAACACTTCCAAAGTCTTCGCACTAAGCAACGACCCTAGAAGCATTCCCAAATCCTTCTGAGGGTAACCATTGGCTTTTGCCAATGACTCAAATCTCAGCAAAAATGCGTCGATGTCATCACCTTCAGAAAACTTTAGATAAGGAATCTTAGTAGCCTCCGCCGACGGTTTTGGCTCTATTTTTTTTTTGGCCCTCCAATTCCAGCTTCTTCAATTCCAATTCATGCTGGCGTTGTTCGCGCTCACGTAGAAGTTGAAGTTCTCGTTCTTCTTTAGCTTGTTGAAGTTGGAGTTCTCGTTCTTCACGTTCCCGTTCTTGTTGTGCTATTTTATCTTCACGCTCCTGCTGAGCCTTTTTTTCTTCCCGTTCCTCCATTCTCTTAACCCATTCTTCATCCTTCAACTCTTTGACATAACTCCTTAAATCCACTCCGGAATAGCCGAGAGCCTGTCCCATCGCAATGAATTTCTCGTCAGACATCTTTCACAAAAGAAAAAAAATTCGGTCACTTGTGATCAAACAACTTCAGAAAATATATTTACGGATGAAAATGCGTAAATACGTCGGGGTCACCAATGTAAACGTAGAGGAATATGCTTTCTAGCGATTCGTAACGTTAAAGTCGAAGTTATTTATAACACAATATTTCTCGAATTTATTTTAACTTTATTATTCTTCCTTGAATATAATCCTTTTCTTGACTCTAAACTGCATTATCTCACTTTGCAGAAGTTAACCCGGTTCTGACAAATCTTTTTATAATTCCAATTTCTCTGCCAAGAAAACTCATTTTCTTATTGAGGACCACAAAAAGGAAAAAGACCAATACCAATTATATATATATACACATATATATTTACATATATATATACTTGTACACAAACTCCATTGAATATAATTGCCCATTTTGTATTTGTTAATTTTTTTGCCAAAGACTCAAAACGTCGAAGGGAAGCCCGTTGTTGGGAAGATAAACTATTAACGAATTCCTTGTTTGCAGCCGTATTTACGTTTATTTGTAAAAAATTTGAAAAATTTAAAAAGACAGTTATGTTATAAAATAAACTAAAAAGAGTAACTTATAAGTTTAAAGTAATAAACAGGGCTAACGCGTTTCGACAGTTAGTTTGTCATCATCAGAGCCCGAAAAGAAAAACAAAACATGGATAGAATAATGAAAAGTGAAATTAGTTAAAACCACTGATCTCTATAATATAACTGGATTGCGCTTAGAGCTGCCTGGGAGTCGCCGCTGGTCGCCATTTTGGAAGGCCAACTATCTGATGCTATTGACGGAATCTTTTTAGAAGTTTTACTATACTAAATAGACTCAAAACTTTTCGAGTCATACAGTTTCTTGTACAAACTATTCTGTACTTGCTAAACTAGCTAGCTAAACCATAGCGGAGCGATTTTCTTGCGGTGATCTGCAGCGCGTTTCATCTGTGTGACTGCCAAATCTTTTGCATGTGTTACCGAATAACTATTATAATGACCGTAGTAAAAAAATGTTAAAAATACCGAATAACTAAATAACAAATTTTATTTTCAAGTAAAATAGTTAAGTTTAATTAAAACCCCCTAATTGTTCGTATATCATGCGACGACCGACGTAAACACGACGGCTGGATTGGTAACATGGCGGCAAACTGGCGACAACATTTCTATTGAAATAATGGGCTAAGCGCAATCCAGTTATATTATAGAGATCAGTGGTTAAAACCGATAATGGAACAACATAATAATATTTATTTTTCGAGAATGACATGTTAATTTATTTTACTATAGGGAGATATTAAAAATAAATTATATAATAAAACTGTTATACATTTAAAAAAAAAAATACGGTCGAAAAGCAAAATCTATTAATTGTCAAACGACAGATCTACATCAAATCTCGCGCAACCATGACATTGTTAAAACGGAAACCATCTCTGAAGAATTGCCAAAATTAAATTAATTAATTAAAATGCCTCGTAATTTTACACAAAACGTTATCGTCGACGTCGCATAGTTATATTGTCACAATGCAGAACTGCCGCCATTCTTGCCAAAAGAACATTTTCATCATTAACTGCTTCATTTATCGAAACAATCTCATCAGCACGGTCGTCACACAATGTCGCATCTACCGAAACCCGATCGCACGTAGATGACGAGTTGTCGCGGACCGGCTGGCCAACGCTTTCGTGTCGAGAGCCGTCACTGCTCTCACCGCCGCCACTTTCAGGGTCCACGATATGATCCATAGCAGATGTCGACATGGACGAGGGGCCGATATCTAAGTTATCTTCAACAGGATCACCACACTGCTCCCCGCACGGCTCGAAAGAAGAAAATGAAGTGTCCGCATCAAAAAAGATATCGGTGGCAGGACTTGGAACGGGACGACTGGAAACGGGCTCACCACTGTAGCCACTGTGTAATTCAAAATCAGTCGCACCACCTGTAACTCCACCGACAATCTCAGGACCCTGGGTACAGGTAGAAGTTAATTTTACCGAAGAATTGTTAAGTTTGGGCTTTATATTTTTGACCTCACAAGTTAGAGTTTTATAATCTCCAAATAGTTGTAATGTGAGATTAAAGGCATCTCGCTGAATGTTCATGATAGGTGCTTCTCTATGTATATATAAGGCCTCCTGTATTTTTAACCGCAATATATCATTAGAAGAAGATAGTATTGTAGTATTTTCATTCAATATTGATCTTGTAAGAGGAATGGCTTTGTGTTCACGCAGGAAATGAGCACGGATACTCCCGCCCTGAACGTGCATCGTCAATCTTCTAGCCAGAGTTGTTCGAGTCTGTCCAATGTAACTAGTTTTATTATCGTGTTGGAAAGGGCATTGAAACTGATAAACTACGTTGGTTCTCTTGAGAAAATTAGAATTAACCAGATTATTTTTCATAACTAATTGATGAGTTTTTTTAGTTTTGTAGTAGATTATTATTTTTAACTGGTGGGTATCAGGAGAAGTGACAAAGACATTGTTTGAGATAATATCTTTAAGAACCTTTCCATCAGTCTCCAGTCCTCCATGCACTTGGGCTCCATAGTATAACGCTATGGGAAGTTTTTTTCCACAATCAGCAACAACTCCCATAGTATTTGCAAGCTTTTTGTCCAAAAACACCTGTATAGTTTTATCTATTTCAGTGTTTGTAAAATTATTGTTCACCAGTAAAGTTTTAATTTTTTGAGTCTCACGATCAAACTCAATCCAATTCTCTGCAACACGGTAGGCTCTGTGTAGGTAGTTATTGATAACATTAACTTTATAACGATCTGGGCAATATCCAAGTGCATTTAAAGTCTCCCCAGTCGAAGACGGCTTCGTATAAACACTCAGTTTCAGACCGGACTCAAACTGAGAGACTAGCGTATCCAGAAATGGTAACTGCCGGTTAATGTCACTCAATTCAAACGTGAAATGTAATACAGAATGTTCCTCAAAAGTATCACGCAAAACCATTAGTTCGGAAACGTCGCGGCAACAGACAAAAATATCGTCGACATATCGTCCATACAGATGTGGTTGTTGAAGAATACCGTTGAACACTTTATTTTCCAAATGTCCCATATAAAATCCTGCAAATGTAGGACCCAACGGCGATCCCATAGCCACACCGTCGGCCTGTACATAGAGAACACCGTCGGGGCCAGTGAACGGAACTTCAGTGGTGCATAAGCGCAATAAATCGGACAAGACACTTTCTTGGAGAGAAGGAGGAGAAAGGTTGCTGTTATGGTAAACACAATTTAAAATTATCTTGATAGTTTCAAATACCGGTACATTTGTGAAGAGACTTTCTACGTCCAAGGATGCAATAATGCCATTAGATGGTTGAGAACTTCTTATTAAATCGATAAACTGAGAGGTAGATTTTAAACTGTATGTTGATGGACAATATGGAGAGATCAGGTTATTAATAGATTTTGAGAGAGAATATACAGCAGTAGGACACTGCGATATTATAGGTCTTAATGGAAATCCGTTTTTATGTATTTTTATGTTGCCGTACATATAAGCAGGGCCGTACTCGCCGATGATCTGGCAAAACCGAGTGTCTGGACGTAATTGTGAGTTAGCAATGGAAATCAATCTATTGGCATTTCTCTTAAGATCGTCCAAAGAACTAGAAGTGATTTTTTTAAACTTATTAGTATCCTGAAGAATAACATTGATTTTATTGATGTAATCAGAACGATTCATAAGAACGTACGTGTTGGTTTTATCAGCCTTTCTGATAATTATGTCTTTATTCTCTTTTAAGGAGTTGGCAGCTTTTACGAGTTTCTGAGGAAGATACTTTCTTTTGTCGTTTCGATGGACATGTCCCTCGCGAGCCATAAGCACTTTGAGCCTCGGATTACATGTTAAAGAACCATTAGAAACGAAATGCATAATATTACGATACAACACTTCTAATTCAGTTTGCTTTACCAGAGGGTCGTATCTTTGCTGAACGTGGCAGTTATAACCCATCTCTAACATTTCGAGTTCATCAGGAGTAGGTGTATAGTCTGAGATATTCACAAAATGTTTAACTTTTTCTTTCAAGCAAATATTACCTCCATACAGCCGAGAAAGCTTGCTCTGAATGACTGATCTTTTTTTAGAATCAAGATGGTTAACAAAAGAAGTAATATACAAGTTAAGATCCGTTTGCAATGAAGAATCAAAAAATGAATCAAGTAAGGCGGTGCGTTGAGACGAATAACTCTTTTCCAACGAATCCAACTTATTACGGCATAATAGCAATTCATTCTTAACACGCTGTAGACCATAAACAGTTTTACAATTCCGTTTGCAAGCAAAACGTTCAGTAGTGTCGTCATTGGCTGTCAAACAATCTTTAGGAGAACGCAAGTTAACTCCGTGACGAGGCAAATTGTATTGTTTGGCCGCTTTGGAGTAGTTTAGTAATTTGTTTCTTGCATATAGCGGTACGATATTTTCTTGTACACAAACTCCATTGAATATAATTGCCCATTTTGTATTTGTTAATTTTTTTGCCAAAGACTCAAAACGTCGAAGGGAAGCCCGTTGTTGGGAAGATAAACTATTAACGAATTCCTTGTTTGCAGCCGTATTTACGTTTATTTGTAAAAAATTTGAAAAATTTAAAAAAGACAGTTATGTTATAAAATAAACTAAAAAGAGTAACTTATAAGTTTAAAGTAATAAACAGGGCTAACGCGTTTCGACAGTTAGTTTGTCATCATCAGAGCCCGAAAAGAAAAACAAAACATGGATAGAATAATGAAAAGTGAAATTAGTTAAAACCGATAATGGAACAACATAATAATATTTATTTTTCGAGAATGACATGTTAATTTATTTTACTATAGGGAGATATTAAAAATAAATTATATAATAAAACTGTTATACATTTAAAAAAAAAAAATACGGTCGAAAAGCAAAATCTATTAATTGTCAAACGACAGATCTACATCAAATCTCGCGCAACCATGACATTGTTAAAACGGAAACCATCTCTGAAGAATTGCCAAAATTAAATTAATTAATTAAAATGCCTCGTAATTTTACACAAAACGTTATCGTCGACGTCGCATAGTTATATTGTCACAATGCAGAACTGCCGCCATTCTTGCCAAAAGAACATTTTCATCATTAACTGCTTCATTTATCGAAACAATCTCATCAGCACGGTCATCACACAATGTCGCATCTACCGAAACCCGATCGCACGTAGATGACGAGTTGTCGCGGACCGGCTGGCCAACGCTTTCGTGTCGAGAGCCGTCACTGCTCTCACCGCCGCCACTTTCAGGGTCCACGATATGATCCATAGCAGATGTCGACATGGACGAGGGGCCGATATCTAAGTTATCTTCAACAGGATCACCACACTGCTCCCCGCACGGCTCGAAAGAAGAAAATGAAGTGTCCGCATCAAAAAAGATATCGGTGGCAGGACTTGGAACGGGACGACTGGAAACGGGCTCACCACTGTAGCCACTGTGTAATTCAAAATCAGTCGCACCACCTGTAACTCCACCGACAATCTCAGGACCCTGGGTACAGGTAGAAGTTAATTTTACCGAAGAATTGTTAAGTTTGGGCTTTATATTTTTGACCTCACAAGTTAGAGTTTTATAATCTCCAAATAGTTGTAATGTGAGATTAAAGGCATCTCGCTGAATGTTCATGATAGGTGCTTCTCTATGTATATATAAGGCCTCCTGTATTTTTAACCGCAATATATCATTAGAAGAAGATAGTATTGTAGTATTTTCATTCAATATTGATCTTGTAAGAGGAATGGCTTTGTGTTCACACAGGAAATGAGCACGGATACTCCCGCCCTGAACGTGCATCGTCAATCTTCTAGCCAGAGTTGTTCGAGTCTGTCCAATGTAACTAGTTTTATTATCGTGTTGGAAAGGGCATTGAAACTGATAAACTACGTTGGTTCTCTTGAGAAAATTAGAATTAACCAGATTATTTTTCATAACTAATTGATGAGTTTTTTTAGTTTTGTAGTAGATTATTATTTTTAACTGGTGGGTATCAGGAGAAGTGACAAAGACATTGTTTGAGATAATATCTTTAAGAACCTTTCCATCAGTCTCCAGTCCTCCATGCACTTGGGCTCCATAGTATAACGCTATGGGAAGTTTTTTTCCACAATCAGCAACAACTCCCATAGTATTTGCAAGCTTTTTGTCCAAAAACACCTGTATAGTTTTATCTATTTCAGTGTTTGTAAAATTATTGTTCACCAGTAAAGTTTTAATTTTTTGAGTCTCACGATCAAACTCAATCCAATTCTCTGCAACACGGTAGGCTCTGTGTAGGTAGTTATTGATAACATTAACTTTATAACGATCTGGGCAATATCCAAGTGCATTTAAAGTCTCCCCAGTCGAAGACGGCTTCGTATAAACACTCAGTTTCAGACCGGACTCAAACTGAGAGACTAGCGTATCCAGAAATGGTAACTGCCGGTTAATGTCACTCAATTCAAACGTGAAATGTAATACAGAATGTTCCTCAAAAGTATCACGCAAAACCATTAGTTCGGAAACGTCGCGGCAACAGACAAAAATATCGTCGACATATCGTCCATACAGATGTGGTTGTTGAAGAATACCGTTGAACACTTTATTTTCCAAATGTCCCATATAAAATCCTGCAAATGTAGGACCCAACGGCGATCCCATAGCCACACCGTCGGCCTGTACATAGAGAACACCGTCGGGGCCAGTGAACGGAACTTCAGTGGTGCATAAGCGCAATAAATCGGACAAGACACTTTCTTGGAGAGAAGGAGGAGAAAGGTTGCTGTTATGGTAAACACAATTTAAAATTATCTTGATAGTTTCAAATACCGGTACATTTGTGAAGAGACTTTCTACGTCCAAGGATGCAATAATGCCATTAGATGGTTGAGAACTTCTTATTAAATCGATAAACTGAGAGGTAGATTTTAAACTGTATGTTGATGGACAATATGGAGAGATCAGGTTATTAATAGATTTTGAGAGAGAATATACAGCAGTAGGACACTGCGATATTATAGGTCTTAATGGAAATCCGTTTTTATGTATTTTTATGTTGCCGTACATATAAGCAGGGCCGTACTCGCCGATGATCTGGCAAAACCGAGTGTCTGGACGTAATTGTGAGTTAGCAATGGAAATCAATCTATTGGCATTTCTCTTAAGATCGTCCAAAGAACTAGAAGTGATTTTTTTAAACTTATTAGTATCCTGAAGAATAACATTGATTTTATTGATGTAATCAGAACGATTCATAAGAACGTACGTGTTGGTTTTATCAGCCTTTCTGATAATTATGTCTTTATTCTCTTTTAAGGAGTTGGCAGCTTTTACGAGTTTCTGAGGAAGATACTTTCTTTTGTCGTTTCGATGGACATGTCCCTCGCGAGCCATAAGCACTTTGAGCCTCGGATTACATGTTAAAGAACCATTAGAAACGAAATGCATAATATTACGATACAACACTTCTAATTCAGTTTGCTTTACCAGAGGGTCGTATCTTTGCTGAAGGTGGCAGTTATAACCCATCTCTAACATTTCGAGTTCATCAGGAGTAGGTGTATAGTCTGAGATATTCACAAAATGTTTAACTTTTTCTTTCAAGCAAATATTACCTCCATACAGCCGAGAAAGCTTGCTCTGAATGACTGATCTTTTTTTAGAATCAAGATGGTTAACAAAAGAAGTAATATACAAGTTAAGATCCGTTTGCAATGAAGAATCAAAAAATGAATCAAGTAAGGCGGTGCGTTGAGACGAATAACTCTTTTCCAACGAATCCAACTTATTACGGCATAATAGCAATTCATTCTTAACACGCTGTAGACCATAAACAGTTTTACAATTCCGTTTGCAAGCAAAACGTTCAGTAGTGTCGTCATTGGCTGTCAAACAATCTTTAGGAGAACGCAAGTTAACTCCGTGACGAGGCAAATTGTATTGTTTGGCCGCTTTGGAGTAGTTTAGTAATTTGTTTCTTGCATATAGCGGTACGATATTTTCTTGTACACAAACTCCATTGAATATAATTGCCCATTTTGTATTTGTTAATTTTTTTTGCCAAAGACTCAAAACGTCGAAGGGAAGCCCGTTGTTGGGAAGATAAACTATTAACGAATTCCTTGTTTGCAGCCGTATTTACGTTTATTTGTAAAAAATTTGAAAAATTTAAAAAGACAGTTATGTTATAAAATAAACTAAAAAGAGTAACTTATAAGTTTAAAGTAATAAACAGGGCTAACGCGTTTCGACAGTTAGTTTGTCATCATCAGAGCCCGAAAAGAAAAACAAAACATGGATAGAATAATGAAAAGTGAAATTAGTTAAAACCGATAATGGAACAACATAATAATATTTATTTTTCGAGAATGACATGTTAATTTATTTTACTATAGGGAGATATTAAAAATAAATTATATAATAAAACTGTTATACATTTAAAAAAAAAAAATACGGTCGAAAAGCAAAATCTATTAATTGTCAAACGACAGATCTACATCAAATCTCGCGCAACCATGACATTGTTAAAACGGAAACCATCTCTGAAGAATTGCCAAAATTAAATTAATTAATTAAAATGCCTCGTAATTTTACACAAAACGTTATCGTCGACGTCGCATAGTTATATTGTCACAATGCAGAACTGCCGCCATTCTTGCCAAAAGAACATTTTCATCATTAACTGCTTCATTTATCGAAACAATCTCATCAGCACGGTCGTCACACAATGTCGCATCTACCGAAACCCGATCGCACGTAGATGACGAGTTGTCGCGGACCGGCTGGCCAACGCTTTCGTGTCGAGAGCCGTCACTGCTCTCACCGCCGCCACTTTCAGGGTCCACGATATGATCCATAGCAGATGTCGACATGGACGAGGGGCCGATATCTAAGTTATCTTCAACAGGATCACCACACTGCTCCCCGCACGGCTCGAAAGAAGAAAATGAAGTGTCCGCATCAAAAAAGATATCGGTGGCAGGACTTGGAACGGGACGACTGGAAACGGGCTCACCACTGTAGCCACTGTGTAATTCAAAATCAGTCGCACCACCTGTAACTCCACCGACAATCTCAGGACCCTGGGTACAGGTAGAAGTTAATTTTACCGAAGAATTGTTAAGTTTGGGCTTTATATTTTTGACCTCACAAGTTAGAGTTTTATAATCTCCAAATAGTTGTAATGTGAGATTAAAGGCATCTCGCTGAATGTTCATGATAGGTGCTTCTCTATGTATATATAAGGCCTCCTGTATTTTTAACCGCAATATATCATTAGAAGAAGATAGTATTGTAGTATTTTCATTCAATATTGATCTTGTAAGAGGAATGGCTTTGTGTTCACGCAGGAAATGAGCACGGATACTCCCGCCCTGAACGTGCATCGTCAATCTTCTAGCCAGAGTTGTTCGAGTCTGTCCAATGTAACTAGTTTTATTATCGTGTTGGAAAGGGCATTGAAACTGATAAACTACGTTGGTTCTCTTGAGAAAATTAGAATTAACCAGATTATTTTTCATAACTAATTGATGAGTTTTTTTAGTTTTGTAGTAGATTATTATTTTTAACTGGTGGGTATCAGGAGAAGTGACAAAGACATTGTTTGAGATAATATCTTTAAGAACCTTTCCATCAGTCTCCAGTCCTCCATGCACTTGGGCTCCATAGTATAACGCTATGGGAAGTTTTTTTCCACAATCAGCAACAACTCCCATAGTATTTGCAAGCTTTTTGTCCAAAAACACCTGTATAGTTTTATCTATTTCAGTGTTTGTAAAATTATTGTTCACCAGTAAAGTTTTAATTTTTTGAGTCTCACGATCAAACTCAATCCAATTCTCTGCAACACGGTAGGCTCTGTGTAGGTAGTTATTGATAACATTAACTTTATAACGATCTGGGCAATATCCAAGTGCATTTAAAGTCTCCCCAGTCGAAGACGGCTTCGTATAAACACTCAGTTTCAGACCGGACTCAAACTGAGAGACTAGCGTATCCAGAAATGGTAACTGCCGGTTAATGTCACTCAATTCAAACGTGAAATGTAATACAGAATGTTCCTCAAAAGTATCACGCAAAACCATTAGTTCGGAAACGTCGCGGCAACAGACAAAAATATCGTCGACATATCGTCCATACAGATGTGGTTGTTGAAGAATACCGTTGAACACTTTATTTTCCAAATGTCCCATATAAAATCCTGCAAATGTAGGACCCAACGGCGATCCCATAGCCACACCGTCGGCCTGTACATAGAGAACACCGTCGGGGCCAGTGAACGGAACTTCAGTGGTGCATAAGCGCAATAAATCGGACAAGACACTTTCTTGGAGAGAAGGAGGAGAAAGGTTGCTGTTATGGTAAACACAATTTAAAATTATCTTGATAGTTTCAAATACCGGTACATTTGTGAAGAGACTTTCTACGTCCAAGGATGCAATAATGCCATTAGATGGTTGAGAACTTCTTATTAAATCGATAAACTGAGAGGTAGATTTTAAACTGTATGTTGATGGACAATATGGAGAGATCAGGTTATTAATAGATT
This sequence comes from Erpobdella octoculata, assembly GCA_963978895.1. NCBI lineage: Eukaryota > Metazoa > Annelida > Clitellata > Hirudinida > Erpobdellidae > Erpobdella > Erpobdella octoculata. Next base: position 19,490,740 of record OZ022245.1, read on the forward strand.
TTGAGAGAGAATATACAGCAGTAGGACACTGCGATATTATAGGTCTTAATGGAAATCCGTTTTTATGTATTTTTATGTTGCCGTACATATAAGCAGGGCCGTACTCGCCGATGATCTGGCAAAACCGAGTGTCTGGACGTAATTGTGAGTTAGCAATGGAAATCAATCTATTGGCATTTCTCTTAAGATCGTCCAAAGAACTAGAAGTGATTTTTTTAAACTTATTAGTATCCTGAAGAATAACATTGATTTTATTGATGTAATCAGAACGATTCATAAGAACGTACGTGTTGGTTTTATCAGCCTTTCTGATAATTATGTCTTTATTCTCTTTTAAGGAGTTGGCAGCTTTTACGAGTTTCTGAGGAAGATACTTTCTTTTGTCGTTTCGATGGACATGTCCCTCGCGAGCCATAAGCACTTTGAGCCTCGGATTACATGTTAAAGAACCATTAGAAACGAAATGCATAATATTACGATACAACACTTCTAATTCAGTTTGCTTTACCAGAGGGTCGTAACTTTGCTGAACGTGGCAGTTATAACCCATCTCTAACATTTCGAGTTCATCAGGAGTAGGTGTATAGTCTGAGATATTCACAAAATGTTTAACTTTTTCTTTCAAGCAAATATTACCTCCATACAGCCGAGAAAGCTTGCTCTGAATGACTGATCTTTTTTTAGAATCAAGATGGTTAACAAAAGAAGTAATATACAAGTTAAGATCCGTTTGCAATGAAGAATCAAAAAATGAATCAAGTAAGGCGGTGCGTTGAGACGAATAACTCTTTTCCAACGAATCCAACTTATTACGGCATAATAGCAATTCATTCTTAACACGCTGTAGACCATAAACAGTTTTACAATTCCGTTTGCAAGCAAAACGTTCAGTAGTGTCGTCATTGGCTGTCAAACAATCTTTAGGAGAACGCAAGTTAACTCCGTGACGAGGCAAATTGTATTGTTTGGCCGCTTTGGAGTAGTTTAGTAATTTGTTTCTTGCATATAGCGGTACGATATTTTCTTGTACACAAACTCCATTGAATATAATTGCCCATTTTGTATTTGTTAATTTTTTTGCCAAAGACTCAAAACGTCGAAGGGAAGCCCGTTGTTGGGAAGATAAACTATTAACGAATTCCTTGTTTGCAGCCGTATTTACGTTTATTTGTAAAAAATTTGAAAAATTTAAAAAGACAGTTATGTTATAAAATAAACTAAAAAGAGTAACTTATAAGTTTAAAGTAATAAACAGGGCTAACGCGTTTCGACAGTTAGTTTGTCATCATCAGAGCCCGAAAAGAAAAACAAAACATGGATAGAATAATGAAAAGTGAAATTAGTTAAAACCGATAATGGAACAACATAATAATATTAATTTTTCGAGAATGACATGTTAATTTATTTTACTATAGGGAGATATTAAAAATAAATTATATAATAAAACTGTTATACATTTAAAAAAAAAAATACGGTCGAAAAGCAAAATCTATTAATTGTCAAACGACAGATCTACATCAAATCTCGCGCAACCATGACATTGTTAAAACGGAAACCATCTCTGAAGAATTGCCAAAATTAAATTAATTAATTAAAATGCCTCGTAATTTTACACAAAACGTTATCGTCGACGTCGCATAGTTATATTGTCACAATGCAGAACTGCCGCCATTCTTGCCAAAAGAACATTTTCATCATTAACTGCTTCATTTATCGAAACAATCTCATCAGCACGGTCGTCACACAATGTCGCATCTACCGAAACCCGATCGCACGTAGATGACGAGTTGTCGCGGACCGGCTGGCCAACGCTTTCGTGTCGAGAGCCGTCACTGCTCTCACCGCCGCCACTTTCAGGGTCCACGATATGATCCATAGCAGATGTCGACATGGACGAGGGGCCGATATCTAAGTTATCTTCAACAGGATCACCACACTGCTCCCCGCACGGCTCGAAAGAAGAAAATGAAGTGTCCGCATCAAAAAAGATATCGGTGGCAGGACTTGGAACGGGACGACTGGAAACGGGCTCACCACTGTAGCCACTGTGTAATTCAAAATTCATACATCCATCCATGTATATATACACTCAAACACACATATACACATATATACACTAATGATACAAAAATTATACGCACACACAATGTCACAGGAGCACAAATATACACATATACATACATATACATATACATATATATACACACATATACACACATATACACACAGATACATTCATACATAAATGACTATTGTTTCAACACAACCAAAATATGCACACATAATAAAATAAAATAAACAAATACTATGAAAATACGTAGGATGTATCATCTTCATCTTACATTGACACTTCGATTAACGGAAATAGCATGGGTCCTATTGATCCTTCAAATGGCCATCTTATCGATACCTTTTCTAACGCGATTCTTGATGTTTCCATTGTTAATGAATTCCACGGTAACTGCTGCTCTGTTGATCTCGTTCAATCACTTGATAATTTTCTTGAGACTGATTCACCTGATGAGTTTCAGCCTAATCATAAGTGTGATATGTATAAAACAAACAGTCCTGACGTTTTGGACGCATGCTCTTTTTCGCAATATTTCGATACCACGCAAGATCCGTCATCTAAAGATACTTTAGAAAATATCCTCACAGTAAGTCCTTGTTCTTACACGACCGTTGTTGATGACTTGGATCAACCTGTTAGTCCTGATGATACCGCGCGCACCTGTGTCGAAGAAGAATGTCCGATTGATGACAATTGTTCGTACTCATCCAGTTCGTTCCTCCATTTACTTTCAAACGAGAACATCACTGTTCGACGAAAGCGGAGATATTCTTGATTTTATTTATTTAAATATCTTATGTAATTTCGACTTAATTTAATCATTTATTATCATAATACTTGCTTTTATTATTATTATTACTGCTACTATTATTTTATCCTTTAATTAAACGTTTTTAATTATACTTATTTTATCCTCATAACTCCAGTTTATTTTATGTACGTTAATTTAATTACATTGTCTAAATTTGATTATTTTTATTAATATCCTTCTATTGAGATAATTTCTTGAGGATATTAGTTTATTTGTATATTTAGTTATTACATGTTTTCTTATCTTTTGCCTCCTTTTACGCGATCGTATTTACAGACTCTGAAGATGGCGAAAGCCGAAACGGCCCGTAAGTCTGAAATAAAGAAAGTTTTAAATGTTAATACTTTTCTTAATACGTGTTGCAGTAAACAAAAAACGTTGTTCCGAAATATTGAGAAAGTATCTATAAAACTCATAGCGGCTAAATGGAGACTTATTTTTAATCGAGCTTGTCTTAAAGAAAATCTTATGCCATCTTACATTATTATTATTATTTATTATTTAGTCCGTAGCCGGCGCTTGGGGAGGAGGATGTCCTTGAAGCCAATACGCTGCTGTCGGTGCCACGGGACCACGAACGTCTTCCACGACAATCTTCCATTTTCCTCGATCGGCTGCAACCCTTCTCGCCCCATCGGCGGTCAGTCGCTTCCTCTTGAGGTCCCCATCAATAATTTTTAGCCATGTTTTCTTTGGCGCCGAACGTTGGATGCGCCAGCCAGGCGGTCGCTCCCGCCAAAGTAAACTATTGGGAAGCCGTTTACCATCCATTCGGCAGACGTGCCCGAACCACCGTAGTCGCCGTTTTTGGATGTGTTCGTCGATCAGTGGTTGTCGATCACACCGTTCACGGATCGTCTCGTTTCGAATGCGGTCGCGGATGGAGACTCCCAGTATTCGCCGCAGGCATTGCATTTGGAATACTTCAAGTCTATTCACATCGGATTTAAACAATGTCCATGTCTCCGAGCCATATAGGAGGATCGGAAGAATCAATGTTCGGTAAAGACGAATTTTTGTTTTGATTGCAATGTTCGTTCTCTTCCAAACGCACCATCTGAGCGCTGCAAATGCCGCAGTCGCCTGGCCAACGCGGCTGTGGACGTCGGCCGACGAAGACGTCTTCTTTTCCTGCACGATCGATCCAAGGTATTTAAATTTCGTCACCTGCTCGATCTGGACATCATTTAGGTGGACATGAGCTGGCGACCCGTCCGTTGTTAATACCTTGGTCTTCTCGGCGTTGATCTTTAGGCCGTATGACTTGGCAATATCGCCGATGTTGTTTAGGCAATCTGTAGCTTCCACGTCGGTGTCGGCAAATACGGCGCTATCGTCCGCGAACATCAGATCAGTGACAAAGTTGCTTTTGTCGTATTGAACACCACGCCTTCCTTCGAACGATTTCCTCATGATCGCATCGATCACGACGTTAAATAAAAGCGGAGAGGCGACGTCTCCCTGTCGGACACCGGTTTGAATGGTAAACTCGTCCGATAGGTCGTTTCGAATTCGGATGCAGCTGGTCAAACCACTATACGACGCTTGTAACAAACGGATGACTTTCGGTGGTATGTTTTCTCTTTCCAATGCCGTCCACAATGATGGCCAATGGATGCAGTCGAAAGCCGATTTGAAGTCGATGAAGACAACAACAGTCCGCCGGCCACATCGTACCCTCTCTTCTACGAGTTGGCGTAGTGCGAAGATTTGATCGATGCATCCACGATTCGGTCGAAATCCGGCCTGTTCCTCACGGCATGATTGTTCACAATGTTTTTGTAGTCGTGACTGAATGATCTTCGTGAATACTTTTCCAACGATTGAAAGGAGACTAATGCCGCGGTAGTTTTTGCATTCTCGACTGTCTCCTTTCTTCAAAATGGGAACGACGATCGCTTTCTTCCACGCTGATGGTACATACTCCGTGTCCCAGATGCATGTCAATATTACGTGTAGACGTTGCAATAGAATGTCACCACCAGCTTTGATCATCTCGGCTGTAATTTGATCGATGCCCGGCGCTTTTCCGTTCTTGAGCGATTTGACGGCCGCTTTCACTTCGGCGATTGTTGGTACGTCGACGGGAAATGGGATCTGCGGTTGATCGATTTGTGGCGGGTCCGCGGCTGGTCCTGCAGGCGGATCGTGGTTGTACAGTTCGTGGAAGAATTCCCGCCACTTCTGTAATCGATCGGAGGACGAACTAACAAACTTTCCATCCGTTTTCCTGATGTTATCGTTGATCGATTTCGTTTTTCCGCCTAAACGTTGTAGTGTCTGATACAATGTTCGATATTCATGTCATGATGCGGCTTCTTCCATTTCGGCTGCAACATCGTTCCAATACGCCTCTCGCTCGATCTTCATTTTCCGCCTAACCTCTTGATTAAGTCGCCGGTATTGTTCGAAATCGACGTGCTTGATTCTTTTCCGCTCAGCTACCAAATCCATACACTCATCCGAAATCCATGGCTGCGTTCGTCGACGGATCGGTGGATATAACGGCGCCGCACATTCGATTACGGATTTGGTTATTTGTTTTTCTTCATCGTTGACATCGTCCAATGTATTGAGGATTGCAAACTTGTCCGATAAAGCAAGCTGGAATTTTTGTCGAACTGCCGGATCGCGTAGGCACGTCCAGTTTCTCTTTACAGCCGCCGGCGTCTTCTTCTTTGCTTTTTGGAGTCGAAGTTGTATTTTGGCCCGCACGAGGTAGTGATCAGATCCGCAATCAGGGCCACGCATTGCTCGAACGTCGTTGAGCGTCGATCGAAAACGCTTGTTGATCAGAACGTAGTCGAGCATGGCCGAATCTTTCCCCGACGGGTTTCTCCACGTGAGCCGATGCTTCTTCGGGTGTTGGAAGAGGCTGTTGCCAATGACGAGGTTGTTTACTGACGCAAACAACAACAGTCGCTGCCCATTGTCGTTGATATTTCCGTGGCCGAATCGTCCAAGCGTTTCTTCCCAGCCACTACGGTTGTCGCCGACGTGAGCGTTAAAGTCGCCTGCCAATATGGTAACTTCGGTTTGCGGAATAGAATCAGTCGCAGCTTGTAGATCGGCGTAGAAAGCGACTTTTGCAGCATCTGAGCTTGTTTCGGTCGGCGCGTAGACGGATAGGATGTGTGTCTTGATTGTGCCATCGATGGAAAGGACTGCCAGACGTTTTTGGCCGACGTGATGACCCGTTCGTTACATTATATATATATATATATATATATATATATATATATATATATATATATATATATATATATATATATATATATATATATATATATATATATATAATATATATTTAAAATCTATGGTTGTGGATATTAATATCTTTGTTCCTTCCGTTAATTTTCTCTCGTGTTTGATAGCTGAGCGCTGTATCGTTTTTATCGTTAAAAATAAACTATATTCGAAATATAACTAAAGTCGTTGTTTATCGGGTCATGACATTTTGGCGACGAGGATTTGAAATGGCTGAAGACAAGTTTTATTCACTCATGGCTACGTTTTTGGAGGAAAATCGACGCCGAGACGAAGAAAACCGACGCCGAGACGAAGAAAACCGAACCCGAGATGAAGAAAGTCGACGACGTGAGGAGGAGTTGCATACGCAAATTCTCAAAGACAACCGCAAACGCGAAGAGGTTTTTGCAGAACTCATTCGGTAGATGAAGTTTCAATCAAGTGCTCCAGTTTCAGTGGTGAGAAACAAACCAGATTTGGTACCAGAGTTGATGAGACAAATTTCGGACCCCGAGTACGGTAGGACATTCCCAAAGTGGATTGATTGTTTCAAAGCAGTTATGATCAGCCATGGTAGTTATTAGTTATTAAATTAGCTAGTGACGGATTGTACGCCGTACAACTTATAATACTATCGAGCATTGATTCGTACCCATTCATAGTCGAGTGTTGTGTTCAACATACCCCAACAAAAGCGCTTAACAACCCCTGTTTTTTTGGCGGTGGAAGTGGCGCAGATGGTAAGGTAGTTGGCATGATGCGAGCAGGGACGTCAATTGGGGGGGGCAGGGGGGGGCGATCGCCCCCCCCTGAGTTTTCAGTGGGCCCCTGGCACTAAAGTGGGCCCCACGCAGTTAAGTGGGCCCCATCACTAAAATGGGCCCCACGCAGTTAAGTGGGCCCCATGCACTTACGTTAGTGGGCTCCACCTGATTTTTAAGTGGCCATTCCCGGACTTTTCAGTGGGCTCCCGGCCCTAAAGTGGGCCCTCCTGATTTTTAAGTAGCCATTCCCGGACTTTTCAGTAGGCTCCCGCACTAAAGTGGGCCCCACGTACTTAGGGGGCCCCGGCACTAAAGTTGGGCCCCACGCAGTAAAGTGGGCCAAACGCACTTAAGTGGGCCCCGCCCTTAAGTGGTCTCCTGCGCTTAAGTGGGCCCCCGGAACCTAAGTTAGTGGGCCCCTCCTGATTTTTATTAGCCCTATCCAGACTTTTCAGTGGGCCCCACGTACTTAAGGGGCACTCGGCATTGAAGTGGGTCCCACGCACTTAAAAGGGCCTGGCACTGAAGTGAGCCCAACGCACTCATGGGGCCCCGGGACTGAAGTGGGCTCCGGTCTTACGTGAGCCTCTGCACTTAAGTGGGCTCCCGGCACCTAAGTGGGCCCCTCCTGATTTAAGTGGCCCTTCCCGGACTTTTCAGTGGGTTTCCCGGCACTAAAGTGGTTCCCGCACTTAAGTGGGCTCCCCGTCCTTAAGTGGTCCACCGCACTTAAGTGGCTCCCAACCCCTTATTTTCACGTGAGCCACCCCACAAAATTGGCCCCCTGCACTTAAGTGGGCCCCGGCACTGAAGTGGGTCCCTCTTAACTTTTAACTGCCTTTTCCCTGACTTTTGACTGGCCCTTCTATGACTGTTAAGTAGCCATCCCTAACTTTTATGTAGATTCCTGACTTTCAAGTGGGCCATGGGCACCTTTCAGACCGTAATTTTCAAAACTCAGGGACATCATTTAGGAGGACTGTGCTTCCGGACTTTTATGTAAACCAATAGTTATTATATATGGGCCCCTGTTGGATTTTTTTTGTGTTTTTAGTGAGATTTGAGAAGAGAAAAGCAGAAGCTTTTGTAATTATAGGATGCGGCCATATGTAGAAAAAATGCCGTCCCGTATATAAAGAAGGTTAGCGTTATTCGTAGCCTGGCGGAGTAGGCTGTCCATAGAGAATAAAAGAAAAAAGAGATGCTAAAGAAACTAGGAAGCTTGATCGTTCACGTCGAGATGGAGAAGTGTTAAAAAAGTTATGAACAGTTCAAAATGGAACGAGAGTTGAACGACGATTTACAGAAAATAGTGATCTTCTTGCACGCCTGAATTCCTTTAATCCGCAATCTGATGATTTTCTGCAGACCGAATAAGCACACTTTTGCTGCCAGTCCCAACCCGGATAAAAGAGGATAAAAAAGATCAAATTATGATTCACGACAGGATACTTCGATATATATTACATATACTGATATTTGAGTTTTAAAACACCTAGGATAACGGGAAGTGAGTTAATTTTGAGACTCAAAGTTTGTGACCGACAGGAAGACAGACAGACGGGAAGACAATCGAAAATAATATAAAGGATTTAAAAATATGAACTATTAGCCTAGATCCGTTTCATAAAAATTCAGTAGATAATTGCATTATTGGGCCCAGAGGCGTTGCTAATGGGTGGGCAAGATGCCTCGGGCGACATCATGGGGGTGAGAAAAAAAGAGGGTTCAGTGTATTCATATTGGACTAACTTTTTCCGAAATAAAAGACTGTAGTTTCCTTCGTTCATCAATATTAATTAACGTTTACAGCAGATTTTGATAGCTATTGCCTTGTTCGTAGAGACAACTGAAAATGCTCTTATGCTCACTCAGATGTTATATTATGTCACCTCCCCCGGTCATAAGGTTTTTTTGGGAGAACAAATTAAACCAGGGTTTCGAATTTTTTTTTGAAAAGTGGCTCCATCTACCTTTATTAGAATGCATTGCTTTAAAACTTTATTAGAATGCATTGCCATAGGAACCAAGCCTATAATTTTAAATTTCAGCTTGATTGGATGACGGGAAACAAACAAGCAAGCAAAACCAGCGTTAAAAGTAATATAAAGAATTTAAAAAGATATAACCCAAGTTGTTTTGAAAATATGTAAAACTACCTTACCATCTGCGCCACTTCCACCGCCAAAAAACAGTGGTTGTTAAGCGCTTTTGTTGGGGTATGTTGAACACAACACTAACATTCCGTCACTAGCTAATTTAATAGCTATCGAAGATATATGTTTTATGATATATATTATATTTTTTGGCGGTGGAAGTGGCGCAGATGGTAAGGTAGTTGGCATGATGCGAGGCGGTGTTGCCGATCCGACAGTCGTGGGTTCGAGTCTGAAGTTGAGACATTTATATTTGCGTTATTTCGTGGTGGATTGTAAGCCATCCAAGTTTCTGATATATGTGGCTCGTAAAAACATATCAACGCTATGTTTCCTTATAATATATATATATATATATATATATATATATAACACCGGACATTATATAGATGTTATGCTAATCTCCGAATTCTTGATCTCATTGTGACCTTGCTTGGCTTAAAACTAATGTCACACAATCACCGCAGGATACGACGTGATTGGTAGGAGGCGGGGCTATTTGCCAACCAATCACATTAAATCCTGTGATGCTTGTGTGGTGATTGTACCATTTACGAATAATCGGCAGCCGGGTGATCAGAGTAGGGAGTCAAAATCTTCTTAACTTTCTTCCCCTGTATGAGAACTACCTCCTTGCCATATTTCATCAAGATCGCTCCAGTGGTTCAGATTTCTATGAAGGACAGACAGACTCACAGACAAACATTTTTACAACGCTTATACTAACTTGCAAAGCTGTTTGTTTCATCACAACGTCGAGTGCAAAAAGCTTTAAAACTTTATTAGAATGCATTGCCATAGGAACCAAGCCTATAATTTTAAATTTCAGCTTGATTGGATGACGGGAAACAAACAAGCAAGCAAAACCAGCGTTAAAAGTAATATAAAGAATTTAAAAAGATATAACCCAAGTTGTTTTGAAAATATGTAAAACTACCTTACCATCTGCGCCACTTCCACCGCCAAAAAACAGTGGTTGTTAAGCGCTTTTGTTGGGGTATGTTGAACACAACACTAACATTCCGTCACTAGCTAATTTAATAGCTATCGAAGATATATGTTTTATGATATATATTATATTTTTTGGCGGTGGAAGTGGCGCAGATGGTAAGGTAGTTGGCATGATGCGAGGCGGTGTTGCCGATCCGACAGTCGTGGGTTCGAGTCTGAAGTTGAGACATTTATATTTGCGTTATTTCGTGGTGGATTGTAAGCCATCCAAGTTTCTGATATATGTGGCTCGTAAAAACATATCAACGCTATGTTTCCTTATAATATATATCATAAAACATATATCTTCGATAGCTATTAAATTAGCTAGTGACGGAATGTTAGCCGTCCAACTTATATATACTATCGAGCATTGATTCGTACCCATTCATAGTCGAGTGTTGTGTTCAACATACCCCAACAAAAGCGCTTAACAACCACTGTTTTTTGGCGGTGGAAGTGGCGCAGATGGTAAGGTAGTTGGCATGATGCGAGGCGGTGTTGCCGATCCGACAGTCGTGGGTTCGAGTCTGAAGTTGACACATATATATATATATATATATATATATATATATATATATATATATATATATATATATATATATATATATATATATATATATATATTAATAATGTAAGATGGCATAAGATTTTCTTTAAGACAAGCTCGATTAAAAATAAGTCTCCATTTAGCCGCTATGAGTTTTATAGATACTTTCTCGATATTTCGGAACAACGTTTTTTGTTTACTGCAACATGTATTAAGAAAAGTATTAACATTTAAAACTTTCTTTATTTCAGACTTACGGGCCGTTTCGGCTTTCGCCATCTTCAGAGTCTGTAAATACGATCGCGTAAAAGGAGGCAAAATATATGAAAACATGTAATAACTAAATATACAAATAAACTAATATCCTCAAGAAATTATCTCAATAGAAGGATATTAATAAAAATAATCAAATTTAGACAATGTAATTAAATAACGTACAAAAAATAAACTGGAGTTATGAGGATAAAATAAGTATAATTAAAAACGTTTAATTAAAGGATAAAATAATAGTATCAGTAATAATAATAATAATAATAATAAAAGCAAGTATTATGATAATAAATGATTAAATTAAGTCGAAATTACATAAGATATTTAAATAAATAAAATCAAAAATATCTCCGCTTTCGTCGAACAGTGATGTTCTCGTTTGAAAGTAAATGGAGGAAGGAACTGGATGAGTACGAACAATTGTCATCAATCGGACATTCTTCTTCGACACAGGTGCGCGCGGTATCATCAGGACTAACAGGTTGATCCAAGTCATCAACAACGGTCGTGAAGGAACAAGGACTTTCTGTGAGGATATTTTCTAAAGCATCTTTAGATGACGGATCTTGCGTGGTATCGAAATATTGCGAAAAAGAGCATGCGTCCAAAACGTCAGGACTGTTTGTTTTATACATATCACACTTATGATTAAGTTGAAACTCATCAGGTGAATCAGTCTCAAGAAAATTATCAAGTGATTGAACCAGATCAACAGAGCAGCAGGTACCGATGTCGTGGAATTCATTAACATTGGAAACATCAAGAGTCGCGTCAGAAAAAGTATCGAGAAGATGACCATTTGAAAGATCAATAGGACCCATGCTATTTCCGTTAATCGAAGTGTCAACATTGTCAGAGGCAGTCAAAACATTGTTACTCTTTTCAAAATTCGGTCGTGAAGCAATGTCCTCAGTGAATCCAAATAATCTAAGAGTTGTAGAAAACTTTTCAAATTGTTTATTAATTGAAGGGCAGAGTTTCTGAATTTAAAGAGCTTCTATTATTTTAAGTCGAAGAGGATCGTATTCTTTAGCAACAAGAACTTCACGTGTGAGTTTTCGATGATGTATTGTAATTAATAAACAATTTGAAAAGTTTTCTACAAGTCTGAAATAAAGAAAGTTTTAAATGTTAATACTTTTCTTAATACGTGTTGCAGTAAACAAAAAACGTTGTTCCGAAATATTGAGAAAGTATCTATAAAACTCATAGCGGCTAAATGGAGACTTATTTTTAATCGAGCTTGTCTTAAAGAATATATATATATATATATATATATATAAACTAGCGGGGGCACCCGGCCTTGCCCGGGGATTTTAGAGGTTTTTCTAATGTTTGTCTCTCTCGCTCCCGTTTCCTTCCCGCTTCCCCGTTCCTGGTCGCTTTTCCGCATATATATATATATAGTTCCCGCTCCGCTCATCTTGTGTCGGATTTCAAATTTTATTTCTCTATATTTGATTCCCCTTGACTCTCAAGGTTGTGTGAAAATTTCATTACGATCGGATGAATGGTGTAGCAATGCATGAATAACATATATATATATATATATATATATATATATATATATATATATATATATATATATATATATATATATATACATACATACAAACAAACAAACATTCATTTTTATATATAGATATACATAATAATAATAAGTGTATTTATATAGCGCCAAGATTTGGCTGATGCGCTTTCAAAAGTCCCCGAAAATATTTTAAAATAATAAGTTTTTAATTTCTTCTTGAAAAGTTCCGTCGACTCACTAGCTCTTATGTCGGGAGGTAGTGAATTCCAAACACACAGGCGCTGCATGACGGAAGGCACGCATTGAAATTTTGTTAGAGGTGTGATGTTGCTGGAGGAGAGGAGCTGCAGAAGAGCGGAGACATCTGCCAGTTTTCCTGATGTCTAGTAGGGTGCGAAGATATGGTGGTGATGAAGTAGTGAGTGAGGAACGAAATGCGTTGAGTGATAGGTAACCAGTGAAGACGGATGAGGTTATTGACAGAGGATTGGTGACGTGTGCCTTTTGAATTATCGACGTTCTGGACGATTCTGGCTGCCCTATTAATGGTCCGCTGAAGTCGCGCGCACTGTTGCTGTGTGATATTGTGAAGGAGAGAATTGCAGTAATCAATTCTTGACAGGAGAAGGCAACGTACAAGCGTAGGAGCTAGCTCCATAGTGAGAAATGGCCTGATGTGGCATATGGCCCTCAGGTGGTGGTTGCAAGACTTGATGACGCTAGTGATGTAATTAGAAAATGTTAGTTTATTATCTATAGTGACGCCAAGTATTTTCAGGGATGGTGAAAGATGAACGAGATCATGGTCAAGATTGATTGATTTGATATGAGAGAGCGAATTGATAAGATGATGTGAGTCTAAGATGGATACTTCGGTTTTTGATGTGTTGAACTGGAGGTTGTTATGTAGGAACCATGTTTCCACAGCCTGTATGCATGAAGTAAGTCTATTGATTCTGGAAGAGAGGTCAGTGGGATCTTTGGGGCTGATGGGTATGAAGAGCTGTGTGTCATCGGCGTACTGGTGGTAAGCAACATTGTGGGAGGATAATAAATCAACTATAGGAGATATATAGGAGGTAAAAAGGAGTGGCCCTAGGACGGAGCCCTGAGGAACACCATGGGTGAGCTGAACAGTAGGAGATGAGTGATCTCCGAGTTTAACAAATTGTGAGCGACCAGTGAGGTAAGATGTTAACCAGAAGAGGGCTAAGCGTTGATGCCAAAGTTATCTTTTAGTCATTGAAGTAGGATGGAATGATCAATGGTGTCGAAGGCAGCAGACAGGTCAAGTCCAGCAATAATAGTGGCTTCTTTTGAGCCGCAAGAGTGGAAGATATGATCAAAGATGTGTAGTAAGGCAGTTTCAGTGGAAAAGGTGCATCGGTACGGTGATTGGAAAGGAGAGTAATTAGGGTTGGAAGTAATATGCGGTTAGAGTTGCTTTAGAGCAGCACGGTCAATGATTTTAGAGATGGTAGAAAGGTTGGAAATGGGGCGAAAGCTACCTGGGTCAGAGGTATCGAGATGGGGTTTTTATAAGAGTGGCAAGACTTGTGCTGTTTTGAATGACTTTGGAAAGTGACCTTCTTCAAAAGAAAGGCTGATTAAGTTAGATATGATGATGGAGAGTGTATCCGAGCAATTAATTAAAACTTGATGTGGGAAAGGGTCGAGAGGAGAAGTTATGTTGCACGAGCTTTTAATGATTGTCTTTACGTCAGATGCGGTTATTGGTTGGAGAGAATGCATGTTTTGACAGGGAATGACTCTGGTTGCATATGACGGAAGTGAGTGAGCAGGAGATGACAAAAGTTGTTTTATATTTTGATGAATGTTACTTATTTTATTTATGAAATGGTTGCTGAAGGAGTTGACAAGCGTCTTGCAGGCAGTTGTTGTCATCGAGACTATTATGTTCAGTGGTGGTATGGAGAATCTTGTTTAGATTGCGCCAAAGAGAGTGAGAATTGGCCGAAGAGCTCAATTCATGTCGAACGCAATCAACTCTGGAGTTAAGTATTGCAATTCTGGCCAGCTCTCTGGATTGGTCGTAAGCTAATTTGTTTGTAGCAGATGAGTTCTTGTGGTAGAGCCTTTCCATCTTTCTCATGTGCCTTTTTGCACTCATGGCGTCTTCCGATAAGATGGTCCTTGTGACGCCCTTCCTGAGCGTCTTGATACGGATAGGGGCAAACTTGTCGAGTAAACCTTTCATGGTTGTTATCATGAGCTCGGTATACTCATCAGCTGTGAGGTTGTTGTGATCGAGTAGTGATGAGTTGATTATGTCTCCGTTGAAGGCGAGCCAATCGACAGATTTTAAATTTCGATGATGGGTGGTGATGCGATTGCTGATGGGTTTTGAGTGATGATGGTTGATACTAAGTAGTGATCGGAATAAGATAAGCTCTGTGTGCTGACTTCCGTTAGTAGATATGGTGTGCTGCTGCAAGAGATGAGTAGGTCGAGAATGTTGCCTCTCGAGTGGGTTGGTACGGAGACTTGCTGGATGAGGTTGAGTTCATCAAGCAACTCTTGGAGAGTTGGATCGATGGATGTTGAAGAGGAGGGTGCATTGAAGTCGCAACATATTATAAATTTGTGACCAATGGAAGATATTAATTCAAGAAAATTCGTTAATGAAAACCTGAGAGATGTGACCAGGTGGTCTGTAGATAACAGCTATGAGCAGATGTTGTTGTGAGATGGATATTTTTGCTACCAGATGCTCGAATTCATGCGTTGGATCCGTGGGTACCTGGGAGCAGAGGAGGTTGTTGCAGTGAATGATGGCAAGCCCTCCACCTCTTTTGTCCTCATACGATCCTGGGTGTTTGTGGATGACGGAAAATCCAGGTGGAGCCACGTCAAGCTTGATTACCTCTGGGGCATCAGATGTTATCCCGGTTTCACTTAAGCAGAGGAAGTCGAGATTTTCGTCAAAGATAGTGTCGTGGAGCAAGGGCGCTTTGCATACGGCGGAGCGTGTGTTTAGCACACCCATTTTGAGCGAGCGTGAAATTCCACGAGATTCGGCGAGCATCGTCTTTTTGTTGGATTTTGGCTTCCAGATATTATTTTTGAAGAGTGTGTTGCGTAATGTCTTTGTGACACAAAGCGCTGCGGCGGAACCAATGTCGAGTAACTGTCAAGTGTTGTATTTGATTCTACTCATGGTGAGCGATAATATCTCCGGTGCTATGTGTTGAAAATGCGGAAAAAAAGCAAAACTAGCGTAGAGACTAAAATTTAAAATATTATTACACCTGAAACGAATGAGAAAAAAGCTTGATTATTAACTATTTAATCGAAAAACGGGGACCCTCGAGCACACACTATGTTTACATAGACATGAGACATAATATATATAATATTTGTTTCTTGCATATAGCGGTACGATATTTTCTTGTACGCAAACTCCATTGAATATAATTGCCCATTTTGTATTTGTTAATTTTTTCGCTAAAGACTCAAAACGTCAAAGGGAAGCCCATTGTTGGGAAGATAGACTATTAACGAATTCCTTGTTTGCAGCCGTATTTACGTTTATTTGTAAAAAATTTAAAAAGACAATTATGTTATATATATATTTATATATATATATACTTCTAAAGTACAATCTACCTCAACTCCGCCTCGCTAATTGTGAGCCAGTCGCAAGCCTGGATAAAGGAGGAGGGACAGTTAAAAGGATCAAACTTTGAGCCACGACAGGAAGTATTTGTGAGCTTCCTACATACAGCTAATTCAGTCTCAAAACACTTGGTGTAAAGGACTATAAACTATCATAAAAAAAAAACAATCTGCCTCAGTTTTCTTTTAACTATTGAGAGTGGAAAGTGCCAGGGGCTAAAGGGCTTCAACTAGACATTTTTACATATTTAGATTTTTTTTTATTTTTACATGTTTAGATTTTTTTTTCCATATTTAGATTTTTTTATTACCTGCAAGTTCTGTAGAGTATAGCTCTAGTTTAAGGCGTAGTATAATTTTAACAAAACACCATTTACCAAAATAAAAAAATAGACAATCAGTATCGGCTCGTGAAGAGCGGGAGAGACAGAGGCAGCAAGAGTTAGAACTTAAAAAGCTGGAAATTGAATCTCATAAACCTCTTTTGGAGCAAGGTGTCAATGGATGGAACAAAGATTCCATATCCAAAGTTCTCGGAAGGTGACGACGTGGACGCTTTTCTTCTCCGTTTTGAGGCATTGGCCACGGCAAACGATCATCCAAAAAAGGGTTGGGGCATGCTTCTGGGTTCTCTGCTAAGTGCGAAGACATTGGAAGTGTTTGGCCAACTCAGCGATAGTCAGATGCAGGATTACGGGTCGGTAAAAGAGGCACTCCTTCGTCGTTTTGGAAGTCGGCAGATATCTACCGCATAAAGTTTCGAGAGTCAAAGCTTGAACCAGAAGAGAATTGGGAACAGTATCTAGTGCGACTAGATAGTTACCTCAGGCGCTGGGTAGATCTCGCGGGTACAAGAAACTTATTGTTTTTGTTTTTAAAAGAGCAGTTCTTTGGAAAGTGTCCGTCGGGAATGGCTGAATATTTGTTGGAGAAAGAAAGCGGTGACGTCAATGAGTTAAGTCGCTGGGTCAACAAGTACAATCAAGCTCACCCAGTCAAAAGCTTGGCAAAAGTCGAAAACATAAGCAGGATTAGCGGAAATCGTAGTCAACCAGACATTGACTCGGGAATGGTTGGACCACGCTGTTACAATTGCAATAAGCTGGGCCATATGGCAAAGGATTGTCATCAAGCTGGACATTTGGCGAGGAACTACAGTCAAGGCACTCAAGCAACTCCAGTCATGTGCCAAGCGCGTAGAGAGGCCACTTGACACCACCATGCAAAGATTCTGGAGTAGTGAATGCATGCGCGGTCATGGTGATGGAAGGTAAAATGAATGAGGTCCAATTAAAATGTGGCTGCTTTTCACCGGTTATAGCGGATGGTTGTTTTCACTCAGGAGAAAAGTTTAATTTAACCAGAGGGTTTGTGAACAGAAAACCGGTAAAAGTTTTGAGGGACACAGGCTGTACTGCCATAATGGTAAAGGAATCATTAGTGCACCCGCGTCAGATGACTGGAAGAACAAGACCTTGTGTTTTGATCAACGGCACAGTTCGGGTAGCTCCAACAGCAGTGGTAAAAATCAAAACAGACTGGTTCAGAAGATCCAGAGAGGTTGTGTGCATGAAAAACCTACTCTGCGATCTCGTGCTGGGAAATGTTGAAGGAGTAAGAGGTTTGGATGCAATGGCTGCAGGAAAACGTTTTGGTCAGAAACCCCAGAAATCCGCTCCTAACTACGACAGCACACAGAAAAATGATCGGGTAAATTATAGAAAAACGTCGGCTAACTCGGATCTGTATCAAAGCAAGGAAAGGAAAACGACTGCCACTTCAAAGTTGGGAAATAAAGTTGAGGTAAAAGTTCAAGCTTTGAATCCGCCAAAAGAAAGACCAAGGCTCAATCTTCTGCCTAAAAGCCAACATGGAGGGGTGGGGAAAGATGAAAAGTTGTATTCAGCAGTCTTCGGAGACGCCCGCCCAGTTGACACAACACGCAGAGAGATAGAGATTGAGAATAGGTTTAAAGTAAACTACATCAAAGGCAAGGAAAACATCGCTGCTGACTTTCTTAGTCGTCAAGGGAGTGACGATGAAATCAGAAACGCTGACGCGTTCCTTTTTCGAAGAGGGGGGGATATGTAAGATGAAGATGGTTCATCTTACGTATTTTCGTGATATTTGTTTATTTTATTTTATTATGTGTGGATTTTATAATGATTGGATATGTTGAAACAATAGTCATTTACGTATGTATGTATGTATGTATGTGTGTATATATATATATATATATATGTATATATATGTATATGTATATATATGTATATTTGTGACATTGTGTGTGCGTATAATTTTTTTTATCATTAATATATATATATATATATGTATGTTTGAATGTATATATATATATGTATATATATATAATTGTTATTTGTCTGAATATATATTTATTTATTTAAACGTAGAGGAATATGCTTTCTAGCGATTCGTAACGTTAAAGTCGAAGTTATTTTTAACACAATATTTCTCGAATTTATTTTTAACTTTAATTATTCTTCCTTGAATATAATCTTTTACTGGACTCAAATAAAACTGAATTTTCTCACTTTGTAGAATTTCGCACGGTTCTGACAAATCTTTTGTTAATTTCAATTTCTCTCTGCAGCACGTCTATTTAAACTTTTATTTTTCTTCTTGAACACTCAACTTTAAAACACACTGTCTCAAATCTCAAAAACTCATACCAAAATAATATTTACAATCTTACCAATCAAAATCAGGAAAAAGATATATATATATATATATATATATATATATATATACATATATATATAATTTCTAGATAAAAAAAATTAATAAACACACACACACATACACACATACATATATATAAAAACATATATATATACATATATATATATATATACATATACATATATATATGACTTATTGTTACGAAATATCCAATCCTAATAAAATGCACACATAATAAAATAAAATAAACAAATACTATGAAAAATACGTAAGATGAATCCTCTTCATCTTACATATCCCCCCTCTTCGAAAAAAGAAACGCGTCAGTGTTTCTTGATTACATCGTCACTCTCTTTACGACTAAGAAAGTCAGAACCGATGTTCTCCTTGCCTTTGAAATAGTTTCCTTTCAACTTATTTTCAATCTCTATCTCTCTGCGTGCTGTGTCAACAGGGCGGGCATCTCCGAAGATTGCCGAATTCAACTTTCCAACTTTCCCCGCCCCTCCATGTTGGCCTCTAGGCAGAAGATTGAGCCTTGGTCTTTCTTTTGGCGGATTCAAAGCTTGAACTTTTGCTTCAACTTTATTTCCTACCTTTGAAATGGCAGACGTGTTTCTTTCCTTGTTTTTATACAGCTCCGAGTTAGCCGACGATTTTCCAAAATTTACCTGATCATTCCTCTGAGTGCTGTCGTAGTTGGAAGCGGATTTCTGTGGTTTCCGACCAAAGCGTTTTCCTGTCGCCATTGCATCAAAACCTCTTACCCCTTCAACATTTCCCAGCACGAGATCGCAAAGTAGGTTTTTCATGCAGACCACCTCTCTAGTTCCTCTGAACCAGTCTGTTTTGATTTTTACCACTGCTGTTGGAGCTACTCGAACTGTGCCGTCGATCAAAACACAGGGTCTTGTTCTTCCGGTCATCTGACGCGGGTGCACTAATGATTCCTTTACTATTATGGAAGTACAGCCAGTGTCCCTCAAAACTTTTACTGGTTTTCTGTTCACAAACCCTCTGGTTAATTTAAATTTTTCTCCTGAGTGCAAACAACCATCCGCAATGACAGGAAAAATGCATCCACACTTCAATTCCATCTCATCCATCTTTCCTTCCATCACCATGACAGCGCATGCATTCACAACGCCGGAATCCTTGCATGGTGCTGACGTAGTCGTCTCTTTCCGTGTTTGGCAAAATACAGGATTACTAGGACTACTCTGCCGACACTCTCTTGCCATGTGCCCCGTTTGATGACAGTTGTAGCAGCGAGGTTCAACCATTTTGGCGTCACTGACCGACTGACCCCGGTTCCAACCCATCCTGCTATTGCTGTCCAATTTTGCCAACCTCTTCTCTGGATGGGCTTGGCTGTACTTGTTTACCCAAAGGCACAGCTCATTGACATCTATGCTCTCTTTATCCAACAAGTATTCGACCATTCCCGCCGGGCACTTTCCGAAAAACTGCTCTTTAAGAAACAAAAACAACAGATTTTGTTTGCCCGCGAGATCTACCCAGCGCCTGAGGTGGCTATCTAGCCGCACTAGATAATGTTCCCAGGTCTCCTCCGTTTCAGGCATTGACTCTCGAAACATTATGCGATAGTCTTCCGCTGACTTCCCAAAACGACGAAGGAGTGCCTCCTTTGCCGTTCTGTAGTCCTGCATCTGACTATCGCTAAGTTGGCCAAACACTTCCAAAGTCTTCGCACTAAGCAACGACCCTAGAAGCATTCCCCAATCCTTCTGAGGGTGACCATTGGCTTTTGCCAATGACTCAAATCTCAGCAAAAATGCGTCGATGTCATCACCTTCAGAAAACTTTGGATAAGGAATCTTTGTTACCTCTACCTTTGGCTCTTTTTTCGTTAGGGCCTCTAATTCCAACTTTTTTAGTTCTAACTCGTGCTGCCTCTGTCTCTCCCGTTCTTCATGTTCCCGTTCCCGTTCCCGTTCTCGCTCTTCCCGTTCTTGTTTTTTTTCTTCACGTTCTTCTAATCTCCTAACTCTTTCTTCATCCTTTAACTCTTTGACATAATTCCTTAAATCTTCTCCGGAATAGCCTAGGGCCTGTCCCATCGCAATGAATTTCTCGTCAGACATCTTTCACAAAAGAAAAAAAAAAAAAATTCGGACACTTGTGATCAAACAACTTCAGAAAAATATCACGTCGAGGTCACCAATGTAAACGTAGAGGAATATGCTTTCTAGCGATTCGTAACGTTAAAGTCGAAGTTATTTTTAACACAATATTTCTCGAATTTATTTTTAACTTTAATTATTCTTCCTTGAATATAATCTTTTACTGGACTCAAATAAAACTGAATTTTCTCACTTTGTAGAATTTCGCACGGTTCTGACAAATCTTTTGTTAATTTCAATTTCTCTCTGCAGCACGTCTATTTAAACTTTTATTTTTCTTCTTGAACACTCAACTTTAAAACACACTGTCTCAAATCTCAAAAACTCATACCAAAATAATATTTACAATCTTACCAATCAAAATCAGGAAAAAGATATATATATATATATATATATATATATATATATACATATATATATAATTTCTAGATAAAAAAAATTAATAAACACACACACACATACACACATACATATATATAAAAACATATATATATACATATATATATATATATACATATACATATATATATGACTTATTGTTACGAAATATCCAATCCTAATAAAATGCACACATAATAAAATAAAATAAACAAATACTATGAAAAATACGTAAGATGAATCCTCTTCATCTTACAATTGGTACACGAACAGAGGGACCCAAAGGGCCACTAATACTGTTCGGAATATTATGGAATATATGAGGAATGTATGAGTATATGTATATATATATATATATATATATAATTGTTAGTGGTCTTTTTCCTATTAGTGGACTTCATTAAAGAATTGAGATGGTTTTGGGGAGAGAAATTGGAATAATCAAAAGATTTGTTAGAACCGTGCGAAATTCTACAAAGTGAGATAATTCAGTTTTGAGTCAAGTAAAAGATTATATTCAACGAAGAATATTAAAGTTGAAATAAATTCGAGAAATATTGTGTTATAAATAACTTCAACTTTAACGTTACGAATCGCCAGAAAGCATATTCCTTTACGTTTACAGAGCTCGAATGATCATTGCATAAGTTTTTGAAGCACTGTTTACAATTGCATAACAGGCATTACTTGCTTGGCAGTCTTGCATAATGTGACCGATTGCGTGTTATTAGAAATTATTAAGAGATAGATGGAGCGGGAAAGCGACGGGGATCGGGAAAGCAAGCGGGAACAAGAAAGAGCAAGCAGGAAGTAAACGAAGCGAGAGAAAAACCTCTAAAAACCCCGAGCAATGCCGGGTAACCCTGCTAGAAAAATTACAAAAGATATTTTTTCAAACAGGCAGGAGACCGATGTTCAAACGCAAGTCGATGAATATTATGTTTTGTAATCAAAGATTAAAATGTAAAATGTAAAATTTTACAATGCTATGAAGGAGCTGGTTTGAAGAATATAAATATTATTGAAGACAAATTATACATCACTAATTAAATTACTGTTTCAACCTACCTTCAGGTTTTATTCCCAAGGGTGTAAAAGTACGTAAAAGTGATTGTGCCTTATAGTAATTTGTTTATTTGATGATCGTTCAACATAACAAAATTAATTTTTATGGCACTGTGGCACTAACTTCACTGATAATTATTAGATTTATGCATTACCCACAAGACATTTTGTGATTTGGTTGATTGCTAAAGTTTAATTCTAAGTAAATTGATTAAAAAAATCTTAATAACATAGTCTGATTCAAAAAACTACTAGTTCTTGAAAAAAGTAAGTGTCTGCCCACTCTACATCATTCTCTTCTTTTAATTTCACGAGATCTTCCTATAAACAAAAGCATGAAAAAAAATCTTAGTTGATCTTCGGAAACAACAACAAAATATATTTGGATTACCTGAAATATTAGCCCTTGAGAAGCTGATGTCTAACAATCAGAAATGGAGCAGCAAAGCCAGACCCAAGAAAGCCAGTTATTAAGAAAAGCAGCTTCAACTTGTTGTTGATGCTAAATGGCAGGTTCTACAATTAAATAAACATTTCACACTATAACTAATATTGTAGAAAATGGCCGTCAAAATAGTGGCAAAAATAAATCATGATAAAAATAAATTCACTTCATTTTATTGATAACTCACATATAATTAACCCCTTAAGACCTATTGGGTCACTGTTGACCTATAAACTTATTAATTTTTAACGACTGCAGCAATTTGAGGAATTAATGTGATTTTGTTTTAATCAATACTGAAGTAGTGTACAAACATTTTAAAATTTAATTTTTGAAAATAACAATATTTTAGTTGAAGTCAAATCACAAAATCCATGCTTTCCATGGTTTTTTACAACGTTTTTATTAGGTCACTAAAAAGTATAAAATAATATTCCTATAATTCATTTACAACGAAAAACGTTGCAGGCGCATATAGGCTACATCAAAACTTTAGCAATACAAATAGTTATAAAAAATAATGCACCGCAAAGTTTTTCGTTGTAAATAAATTATAGGAATATTATTTAATACTTTGTAAATGTATTTTTTAAGCTGTAAAATTGCATATTAGCACAAAATATTTTTGAAAACAATACACATGGTGTGGTTAAAACATGATAATAAATATTTTAAACTATTCTTTTAAATAAAAAAATAAATCATAATATAATTACAGTATAATAAAAAATTCAGTGTTGTCTTTGAAAAAAAAGCAGTGACTGGTTGGTGTGTGGAGTGAGTTCACACAGCATGTTCCCATGATAAAATCTGTTCTTTAAAATGAAAGTAATGAAGAATAATTTTATGTTTAAGAAGTTTAAATGTTTAAAAATATTAAATTTTATTAAAATATTTGCTAAATTAATGACTTTATGTAAGCTGCTGAGCAAGTCACCGAGAGGCGATTGGAAATGTACACTATGCCAGACGTCAAAATTATTTTTTCATAATTGATCATATTTTTAAAATAAACTTATAATAGAAACCAATTTTAATTTTTTTTATTCATTTCATTTATATCCTCAGTCTACCTTATTACTCACAACTTCGACGTAAATAGTGCTTCAAAGTGTACTAATTAGAAACTTAATCTAAAATTATTAAAATGCTGCAGCTTTGAATCTTCAATGTAAATTGCAAGCAAGTTGCCAGAGATGGGCACAAACTATTTCTTTAAAGTTAAACTTTTAGTTGCAAATAATTCGAAATAGTTGATAGAGAAAAAGTAGTTAAACTTTTCCAACTATTTCTTAACTTTTTTATTTATATTGATTTTGGCACTTTCGGTTCTTTCAATTAACTAATAACATGGTCAAAGAGTAGAATGACTCAATGTTTGAAATTTTATTTTCAACAAAACTGCATAATAAATGTTTATTTTTAAAGATAATCACCAAACATTGCCACAGACACGCTTATTAGGACAAAATCGGCATCTTTCACTGAAATTTTTACTCTCCTGACTGTCACATTTAAGCTTGATTTCTTCAAAACAAGTTATTAATATAGCATGTTGTTAAATTGATTGCGGTAGTGAATCCTGGTGTTAACCCCAGTAGCTCCTGCTCTAAGTAGGAGTCAAGCGTAAAAGTAAAGCGGCAGGGACATCAATTAGGAGGGGGCGATTTCCCCCTGACTTTTCAGTGGTCCCCCGGCACTAAAGTGGGCCCTGTGCAGTTAAGTGAGCCCCATCACTAAAATGGGTTCTACGCTCTTAAGTGGGCTCCTCCCCTTAAGTGGTTCCCCCACGCTTAATTGGGTCCTCGGCACCTAATTGGGCCCTTCCAGATCTTTAAGTGGCTTTTCCTGGACTTTTCAGTGGGCCCCACGCACTTGAGGAGGCACTTGGCACTAAAATGGGCCCCGTACACCTAAGGGGGCCCCTGGCACTGAAGTGGGTTTCACGCACTTAAGGGGGTACTCGGCACTAAAGTTGCGCCTCGCACTTAAGGGGGCCGTCGGCAATGAAGTTAGCCCCATACACTGAAGGGGACTCCTGGCACTGAAGTGGGCCCTGCTCTTGCGTCAGCCTCTACACTTAAGTGGGCCCCACGCACCTAAGGGGACCCCCGGCACTGATGGGTCCCACGCACTTAAGGGAGCACTTAAATGGGCCCCTCGCAGTTAAGGGGGTCCTCGGCAACGAAGTGAGCCCTATGTACTTAAGGGAACCCCGGCATTAAAGTGGGCCATGCACTTACGTGAGTCTCTGCACTTAAGTGGGCTCCGGCACTCAAGCGCGTCTTTCTTGTCTTTTAACTGGCTTTTCTCTGGCTTTTTACTGACCCTCTCCTGGCTGTTTTTCTGACTGTTAAGTAGCCCTCCCTAGCTTTTATGTAAGCTCCTGACTTTAAGTGGGCCCATGGTTAATATATGGGCACCTTTCAGACCGTTACTTTCAAAACTCAGAGACATCATTTAAAGGGGACTGGGCTCCCTGAATTTCGTGTAAGCCAATAGTTATTATATATGGGCCCCTGTTAGATGTTGTTTTTTTCTTTTTAGGTGTTTTAGTGAGATTTTAGAAAAGAAAAGCAAAAGCTTTTGTAGTTATAGGATGGGGTCGTATATAGAAAAAATGCCGTCCCGGTTATAAGGATGGTTAGCGTTATTCATAGCCTGGTCGAGTAGGCTGTCCATAGAGATTAAGAGAGATGAGATGCTAAAGAAACTAGGAAACTAGAACGTCCACATCGAGATGGAGGTGTTAAAAAAGTTATGAACAGTCCAAATTGGAACGAGATAGGTAACAGATTTAGTATGAATGCATCGATCTATTTTGTCTGAGTTGAACACACGATTTACACAAAAGAGTGATCTTCTTGCATGCCTGTAAAATACTATTTATTTATTATAAACACAACAGTTCCTATTATTATAAAACACAACAGTTACTTCTCGCCTCCGGCTCGCTACAGTTGATAATCGGAAACTCAAAACATAGAACCAATACACTACAATGCCTGAATTTCTTCGATCCGCAATCTTATGATTTCCTCTCTGCAAACCGAATAAGCACACTTGCGAAGCTTAATCCAACTTTGGATATCGACCCTCTCGTGGTTGAAGTTGAAGCTGGCATTGCAAAATCGTACGTTTCTTCATTGCAAAATCCTATTCTTAATTTGAAAGACTTGCGTTTTCACTTAGCAAAAATGCCAAATGCATTTTGCAATATGATTCGCCTTGCAGATCTTGTTTTGGCTATGCCCGTTACTTCACTAGAAAACGAACGAAGCTGCATGAAAAGAGTTAAAACTTATATCCGAACTAGCTGTGGCGATTAACGTTTAAGCTATTTACTCGTATTGGCTATTTTACAAGAAGAGGTTCTGCGAGTTGACGTCGAAAAGTTATTGGCATTTTGTCTAATATGTGTCAAATTACTGTCTACAGCAGATTTTGATAGTAATAGCCTTGTTCACATCTGGAAATGTTCGCTCAGATGCTATGGCATGTGATCTCCCCGTGTTTTCCAGGTTTTATTGTGAGGAAAAATAAAAAGGGGTTTCGAAATTTTTTGTTAAAATTAATTACAACTACTACCCCCCTAATAATACATCCCTAATAATTAGTATAAATAATTAATTTAAAATTGGAAAATGTTATATAAAATTATTTTAATTAATTAAATAATGTAATTATAATTTAAAAAATTTCACATAGAAAAAATTTGAGTTTTAAGGAAAAGTGTAAACGAAGGTATCGCGCAGCGTGTTATAACGTTATAACTATTACCATGGCGGTAGGCGCCGGTATGCGATCTTTGATTTGCTATTAGTAAAAAAAATTATTTTGAAACTTTTTATGCGACTACCTAGGATAGGGTTAGGGACAGGGCCGGTTTAACCACTAGGCGGCCGCCTAGGGCGACAAATTTCTGGGGGCGGCACTAAAAGATACGTAAATATAGAAATACTAGCTGATCCAGCAAACGTTGTTTTGCCTTATAAAATATTTTGGTTTTTATATTAAAAGTTTAATGTACAGAATTATGACAATTTAAAAAAATCCATCTCGAAGAGCAATCGAGTGAACAATGCCCAGTGTTTTTAAAAGTTTTTCTATCGATCTTCTCTCTTGCTCCCATTTCCTTCCCCGCTAGCTCACCCGTTCCCGTTTACTTTCCCGTTTCTGCTTGTTTTCCCGTTTCCGCTTGTTTTGCACGCCCGTGGTTTTTAGAGGCTTTTCTATCGTTTTTCTTTCGCTCCTCTTTCTTTCCCCGCTTGCTCTCTCGCTACCGAGTGAGGTCAGTGAGGCGGAAATTCATGCTGAAAAAACCTTTGATAAATAATTATGTATATATATATATGTATATATATATATATATATATATATATGTGTGTGTGTGTGTGTGTGTTTGTTTTTGTTTGCAATACTATTTGTCTGTCTGTTTGTCCTTTGTTTTTCCAAAATAACTTTTTAAAATAATTTTTTTTTAAATATTCTAAATAGCCTACCACCTATTCTCAGACCTACCAAATGTACACAAAAAATTTCATAAAAATCGGCTCAGCCGTTTTGGAGGAGCTTGAAGTCAAACACTATGACACGAGATTTATATATATATATATATATATATAGATTAAAAAATTTGCCGCTCTTGATTGAATAATTTTTTAGTGGAATGACCTGTAAATATTGAATTAAATTGTGTAGTTTTTTTTACATTAATATTGTTTGTTTTATTGCAATATTTATTGCATTTTATCCACTGGATGAGATGAATTTCATCGAATAAATTTATCACAAATTTATTTGTGTTACGGCCAAATACTGCCATATCCGGTGACGCCATTTCAAAATCAAAAGTTGGCGTTTTAAATATTGATAATTGATTGTCATCGACTGCTCCTTAAATACTTTAGGTAACATATTTAGTTTTACTTTTCTACAATCCCTCATGGCAAAGAGAAAACGATTGTCTGGTGCACAGTATCGTAAACGACAGGCAGAGAATGAAAAGGACGTAAAAAACAAGGAGACTCGTTAAAATATCTATGTATACCACACAGAGACGAAGATAGTCTAAAGAAGTTAAACAATCAAGCCGAAGTAGACAAGGGAATGAAGGAATCCGAGGAAATGACTGTATCAGTAGAGTTTGACAACACGAAATGCACGACGATGGTACGCACCAAAAAACAAAATTTGAAGGGCATAAAATCGACAATTTCACTGGTTTATATGTTAACTCTGGCGATCCTACTACATGGACCGAATTTTATGATCATATGCGACAAATTTTAATAGAACATGGACTAGAACAAGTTGAGCAGTTTGATTTTCCTAAGGACAGTATTCAAAGAAAATTCTCAACAATTCATTACAACCGCAGACTTGTCAATAGAGAAGTAATTCGCAGACATTGGCTGCAGTTTTTGGTAAGTAATGACCAGCAGTTTTCGAACCCGAACCAATCCGTATCAGACGAAAGAAGAAACAATTTGCATACCAAGGAGATGACGACGAACCTTTTCAGAATCCAAAAGACAAATTCAAAGTACATTTTTACTTTGCTGTTCTTGACACGGCTATACAATCAGTTGAAGAAAGATTCACTCTGAATCAAAAATTTGTTCAGTGTTTAGTTTTCTCTACAATGTTCACAGTTTGAAGAATAAAAATTGCAGGAAAGTAATGGAACATTGCTTGAATCTTGAGAAAGCTTTGCAACACGGAGACTCCAAAGATATTAATGCAGTTGATCTAAGCAGTGAACTGAAAGCGATTTCAAGACGAGTTGCAAGGTGCACATCGCCACAGAATGTACTAAACTTTATATTGAAAAATATGCGACAGTATAACAGTGTCCCCAATACTGTTATAGCTCTGCGAATCCTCTTGACACTTCCAGTTTCTGTGGCTAGTAATGAGAAAGCTTCTCACAACTCAAATTGATTTGAGTTTTAAGGAAAAGTGTAAACGAAGGAATCACGTAGCATGTTATATAACATTATAACTATTACCATGGCGGTAGGCGCCTTTATTTAAAATATTAGTAAAATTAAAAGAAAATATATTGAAACTTTTTATGCGACTACCTAGGATAGGGGTAGGGGTAGGGTTATAGGTAGGGTTAGGGTTAGAGGTAGGGTTAGGGGTAGGGTAGGGTAAGGTTAGGGTAGGGTTAAGGTTAGGGGTAAAGTTAGGGGTAGGGATAGGGTTTCATTTTAATACAGGATTGCAATTTTACAGATTGCAATCACGGCGAACTGCTGGGGCAATAGCAGCGACCTTATATAAAGTGACTAGCGGGGTTTACTTCGTTGTTTCTCTCTCCTTTTGTTCTTTATCGTTTTACATAGAAAAAGTTTTAAAATTTAAAATTAATTTGTTTTTATAACTGATAGTTTGTTTTTTAAATAAAACTTTATTATAAACTAATTTTATTTCTTTTTTATTCATTTCATTCATACGATCATCGTACCTCACCACTCACAACTACGATGTAAATAGTGCTTGGAAGGGTACTACTTACCATTTTCAAAGTCTCTCAAATTACTATTTTTTTTAAATTCAATTTGGTATAAAATTTGTTTTTATATGTTATTGTAACAAAATAATAAAAATACGACTAATTTTTCGGCACGGGCCGTCCGTAGGAAAGATTACCCTATTTTTTTTTAGAAGATTCGGCACGGGCCGTTTATAGGAAAGATAACCCATTCTCGGCTATAATTAGCTAATTAGGGTTAGGGTTAAAATAGGTTAATCCTGCAGTATAGCGTCCTAAACCGATTTCGATGAAAAATGGCCGGTTTTTTAACGTGAATGATATTTAAAACAAAAATAAGGGAAATAAAGACTAATTACAACATAAATAATTGAAAAAAAAACAAAAATTATAGCACTTTAGAACATTTATAAATTACTCCCGAAGTTAACGTAGTTCCCGATGAAGATCTATTTGTCAATAGCGATAGAAGTGAACAGTAGGAATAAAGGTAATAAAAACTAACCCATAAAAACAAAGTTTTTATTATAAATCCTTTATATACGATCCTAGATTTTTAATTACTAATTCCTTTTACAGCCCAGAGCCAAATTCAAAAATTAAAAATCCATTAAAATTTTGTGTTTTTTGAAAAACTTAATTATACAATATCCGATCAAACTGAAATTTTGATAGATTCAATTGTCTCGCAGCCCAAGTCGATGTGCCAAATTTCAGCTCGATCGGATAACGGGGAGTTAATTTTGAGACTCAAAGTTTGTGACCGACAGACAGACGGGAAGACAATCGAAAATAATATAAAGGATTTAAAAATTAAACACATTTAAAATAAAAATAGACAATTTAGGAAAAAAAATATAAAAAATTTTGGAAGTAAAAAATTGAAAAATATTAGTTTGCTTTAGAAGTACAAGTTGCGTAACCCGCTCCATGTCTAAAACCGTTTCTTTAAATGCGGCGCTTTATGTCAAATTGCCTTAAGAAAAATTAAAAAAACATTGAAAACAATAAATTAGCAACAGAACACCAAGAAAAATTAAAATAATATTAAAGTAAAAGTACTTGGCGACTTGGCTGTCTTTGGTACGGTTTCTATCATATTTCTTGGAGCAGAAATTTTGAGTTTTAGAGGTCATGTGGCTAGCAGAATCGTTTGGAGAGCGAAAGAGCGAGCGAGAAAGAGGCCAGGAAAAGAAGAGCAATCGGGAACAGGAATGCGGCCGGGAACGGGAAGGCGATCGGGAGCGGGAAAACGATCGAGAGCGAGAAAACTAGCGGGGAAGGAAACGGGAGCGAGAAAAATGATGGGAAAACCCCGGGCAACGCTGGATCCCTCGCTAGTCATAGATAAATTTCCACTCAGCGCTCTGATTTTTTAAAATTTAAATAATTAAAAATTTATTTGTAACTTTTTAAAATGTATTTATTATTTTATTATGTTATTTTATTTGAATATTAACTCTTCCTTGCTTTTCATTCCTTGAATTGTATTATTCCGCGTGTCAACATTGCCTTTGGATATTTTTGCTTAAAGTCGGTTTTTAGTAAGTTTTTCTGTAAAATATTTGTTCGTAATATGTTTTGATAATGTTCTATGGTTATTCTATTAAACAGTTTTTTAAGCAGTTTTTTCATCGAAATCGGTTCAGGACGCTATACTGCAGGATTACCTTTTAGGACTATTTCATTGAAAAAATCGACCCCAACCACTAAAGTGAAAGATAGCCGAAAAATCTTAGATTACCCCGGTTGATTACTCTAAGCAAAAGTTGCTCAACAAATTTAGTCGTGCAATCATAATGCTCAATTTTGTTGCTCTGTGCGCCCACCTTTAGGAAGAACTAAAAGCAGCGAAATGACCTTCAAAATAACCAGCTTAATAAATAAGATGCCTTATAAAAGTATCTTACCGCTCCTGGAGCACCATGCTGTTCCACGTGAAGATTCCGCAGTGAGGATAACCTAGATCCTGGATTAACTACCAAAAGTTTCCTTAGCAACATCATCCCTCACGAAAAGACTGAAATGAGAAAGCTACGGAGAAGTCCTTAAAGCCTTAGAGGAATGGTCGATATTATAGGTCAAACGGTTAAAGGGATGAGTTAACTAATTTAAAAAAATAATGTTTAATTTATTGAAAACATTAATAAAAAATAAGTAAAATAAAAATTATTAAATAACTAGCGGAATTACCCGGGGTTTTTAGATGTTATTTATAGTTTTTCTTACTTGCTCCCGTTTTCTCCCCCGCTTGCTTTCTCGCTCCCGTACGCTCTCCCGCACGCATTTTCGCCAATGTCCGACGGTATAAGACAGGGAGACAAATACTATCATCTGATTGGATAGTTTTAAATGACTAGGTCACATACAACCATAGATATCTATCCATATTTGCATACATTATGCTCTTGAAGCTTGCTAATATTTTCGTTTGAATTTTTTTTATTTTGGTCAAATTAACCTTTACACTTTTATTTAGAAACAACTATACATAATTTTATGATTAATAATAATTTTTATTTAAAATTAATATGGTTGTAGTATCTATGGACTGTAGGCCATAAGTTATTTACAGCTGAAAATTATTGTTTTATACTATTTTAATACTATTGTTTTAATACTATTTTAATACTATTGCTTTAATACTATTTTAATACTATTGTTTTAATACTATTTTAATACTATTGTTTTAATACTATTTTTATTGATACTTATAATAGTTCTTACAATCATTCTAATATTTGTATGTGGCTTCTATATTGAGCCATTTAGACAAAAAAGGCCATACACATTTTTGTATCTACTTTCACTACTTTGATATAGCTTGTCTCCACAATTCTTCTTTTACAACTGCATTTGCCATATACACCAAATAAAAGCTTGCTGGACCTGTAAAATTAAAGTATTCAAGACCTTTTGTCATGTTTCTGTTGCAAATAAATAAATAACTCCGCTAATCTGACATGCATATAAAAAAACTAACAAATTTTAGTTACTAACAAAAATTTAGATATTTTTAAACTAATGCAACATTTTTAGGCTTCAAATGTATTATGAGTAATATGACATTTTAGATTTAGATGATTAAAAATCATTAAAAAATTATCAGTTTTATTGATTTCTTTGATTTTAATTGAGAACAACAGTAGAATAACTACTCAGCTTTATTATATTACAAAATTATCTCAGTTCTTGATTATGAGGCCAATATAAAAAATTAAAACACAATTATTTCTGCACTAATAACTGGGAAGTCAAATAATTAAAGAACACTGAATATTGAAATATTGTCAACTCAAGACAATTCATGAATTTATTAAAACAAATAATGCTAGAGTTTGAACTTTGAAAAAATGTTTTGGATCAAAGCAATGAAGCACAATTTTTTCACGCTGTTTTGCTTATGTGTCTATTTGTTTAGGTCTTAAAGAAATATTGTCAACTCAAGACAATTCATGAATTTATTAAAACAAATAATGCTAGAGTTTGAACTTTGAAAAAATGTTTTGGATCAAAGCAATGAAGCACAATTTTTCACGCTGTTTTGCTTATGTGTCTGTTTGTTTAGGTCTTAAAGAAATCAGTGTTACTTTGCACTCTTATCACATGTTTGTCCTTAGCATGCTGACAAAGTAGAATTTGGTTGAAAATATATTATCAATCTCCTGGGAAAGTTTCAGATACCTATGTTCCAACTAGTCCTATTTTAGTATTTATCTCCATGAACAACTTAGTTAAGCCATTTCTGCATTAAACAAACAACTAATGGGTTAAATTGCACAATATTATAATTTTTTAGATTAGAATAACTGTTTGTAATGATATATTTTTTTAGAATAGAAGCCTTTTTACCAATGCTTTTATTAACTCGTCGTCTCTGTTTCTCTGCCTGTCTGTTTGTTTCTCTGTCTGTCTGTTTGTTTCTCTGTCTGTTTCAAATCTTGCAATCAATTTTTGAGTCACTTCCTGATGATATATTTTTTTCAAATTTTGCATACATGCTCAAAATAGAAGACAATGCAATATTCAATTATTAGTTTTACAATAAGTCAATTAATTTAATTAATTTTAATTAATTTCGATATTTCGATATAATTAAGATATTTCGACTTTAATATAAAATAAAAGAGTAATATAAGAAAAAATTGATTGCAAAATTTGTGTTTTAATTACATATAAGAGCATTGGTTTTAAAAATTCGTTTTTAATTTACTTATGCATTATTAATTTACTAAAAAAATCAAATTCCATTTGGTAAACTTTTGTCAAAAGTTATTATTTGTCAGTCAATTAATAATTAAAATAGTTTATTTGTGTTTCAGTTTATTGACTAGGCTTGGCTTATATGATTGAAAAAGCTTCATTCCAAATATTGGTGATCTCTGATTGAATTTTCTAGTCTATTTAACTATTTAGTTACATACATACTTTATGTGTCGAATAACTTAGTCGGCAACTTTGTCAATCTTTATCCACCGGAAAATCCATAACAGCCAACGACTATAAAATAAACAACATCGGGAAACAAGCGCGTCTATATATTTGCATAATTTATGTGACTTTTTTAATTCAAAATTACCCAATCAGGTGGCATTATTTATCTTCCTGTCTTATACCGTCGGACATTGGCGAAAATGCCCCGCAACGCGAATAAACAAACCGCCTTTGATGCTTCCACGTGCATATTAATTAGTGTGCTCTATATATAACAGCACTAGCTATGTTAATTCTGCACTAGTCATCGATGGAAAAGCTTTACCTAATTTTAGGCGTGAACGTGAGCGCTTCCACATGCATACTAATTAGTGTGCTATATATATAGTATAGACTGAGCTTCACCGAAACCCGCCAAAAATTTTTTTGAGTGAGTTCGGATTTTGTTTTTCATTGCTTCGCCTTAGATAAAAAATGAATAGTATTAATAGCAACGTGCGAAATCGTCTTCCATGTCAGCCAGAAGTTGACCCTGACTTCGAAGTGGCAGCTGCTACACTTTCCCCAGAACCACTTTCAAAAGTAAGCATCAACAATAACAACATGCTTGACACATATTGACAATAAATCATCCAGCTCACGACAGAGTAATTCCGCATGCCGATTCCTTACTTAGAAAAACTTTTATCTATAGATCGCTGCACTCAAAATAACTCAAAATAACTTAAACAATGCCGAACTCTATATTAAATCTCTGATAAAAACAAGTTTTTAGATTTTTATTTTAAGTCTTTAACTTTAGATTGTATTCATTTTTATTTAATTCTTATTTTTTTTATTATTATTTAAATGTAAACCGCTGTGCGTCATTGTCAGGCTGGTTAATAAAGATTTACTTACTTACTTACTTAGCTCAAATAACAATGTTGATATCAATAATAAACAATATTACAAGCACATCAGTCAGAAGCAGCTGATGGTACAAGTGTAATAACTTTGTTTTGGTTTAAGCTTTGTTTTGTTAAAGTAATCATTAACAATAACAACATGCCTGACACATATTGACAATAAATAATCCAGCTCAAATAACAATGTTGATATCAATAATAAACAATATTACAGGCACATCAGTCAGAAGCAGCTGATGGTACAAGTGTAATAACATTGTTTTGGTTTTCTACTGTTTACTGTTCTCATTTTTATAGTCATTTAAAATTTTCTCATATTTGTTATGCTTACATATCAGGTATTTAGGAGATTGTATAGTGCTATAAGTTGTTTTATAAATGTTATATTGTTGTTTTTCTATGCATTTTGAAAATTATGACAAGGAAATATAAAGCAGTGCTTCATTGTTTATGTCCTCAGAATTTCTTTGAAATTAGGAAAATTACTAAATCGATTCAGAGATTGTTTAAAAGTAAAATTTTAAATAACTATTACTGTGTTAAACAGGTTATAGATGTGTTTAGCTTAAAACAAGTCACAGTTAACATTGAATATATCATAACAAGATTTCAAGTGGTTTAGATAGTCGAATACCTACATTAGATTTAGATTATTTAGAACAACTACAGAACACAGAATGAAATTTAACAACATGGTATAAAGTGATTCAATGTGAGAACCACTACAAAATAAAATTAAAATACAATCTTTTAAAGCTTTATTTTGAAGCTGTTGATGGATTAAAAAAAACTACTTCACTAAGCAAGAGTTAAGCATTGACTGCCAAGATGCTAGAAAATTTCTGCTTACGGGTCATTTTCAACTTTTGAAGATATTATAACCATGAACTTTTTCTTTAAATTATTTTTTGGGTATGGACTCTACCATAAGTATATATGAGCTCTATACACAGTATTCTAGATAAGGTTTGACCATAATTAATAATTAGTACTACTAGTAAACCAGTAGAAGTTCAAGATAACTCATTTCTTAGTCAAACTTTGGCTTCTTTGTTGGTCACCCTCGCGCATAGTTTTGAGTCGTCTGAAAAATTTGAAAAACCAAGTTTTAGTGAACTTTAACACACTATGTATGACAAGTGTTTCGGAGAAAGAATTTAGTGCAGAGCAGTTGAGCGCAGTGTAAACATTTCAAAAATACACTGAGCACGTGACTGGAATTTCCATTGACGACTAGCGCAGAATTAAGATAGCAAGTGCTGTTCTATATATAGCACACTAATTAATATGCACGCGGAAGCATCCAAGGCGGTTTGTTTATTCGCCTCCCGCACACGGTTGCTTTCCCGCTCCCACTCGTTCTCTCCCGTTCCTAATCGTGCTCATTTTCTTACTTCCACTCTCTCCTAATTTTTTTACCCATAAAAAACGTAACATACACCTGCTCCTTGAAACCTTCAAACGTTGATACGTAAACTAAAGTAAAATTGTGCCACGCGAATAATCTTTGATGTTTGAACACATGCACTTCTGGCCTGGAAAGTTTTTTGATCATAACAATTTTTAAATTAAAAAAAAATTTATAAAATACCCTGTGATTTTTGCTCTTTGAGCTATACCTCCATGCCAAATTTCGTTAAAATTGGTTCAGTGGTTTGAATTTTCCTAAGAGACAGACAAACAAACAAAAACAAACAATTTTCAATTTTATTTCCAACTTGCATTCCCGTCGCGGTTTCGCTCGCTTGAAAAAGAGAATACGCATCCACAGTCGCGTACTGCACGGGGCGATTTTTTTACGGCCGACCCCGGCTTGCTTCATAAGCCAAAATTAATAATTAAAATAGTTTATTTGTCTTCCAGTTTATTGACTATGCATGGCTTATATGACTGGAAAAGCTTAATTCCAAATATTGATGATCTCTGATTGACAGAATGATAAGTTGAATTTTCTAGTCTATTTAACTATTTGTTACATACATCAGTGGTTCTCAACCTGTGGTCCGCGGACCACTGGTGGTCCGCGACGTGCAGTTGAGTGGTCCGCGAAACTTGATCTAGAATTGTGTATTTTTGTTTTTTAATATACTTTTTCAATAAACCTTCTATTCAGGAACAGAAAACGTTTAAAATTATAGTTTTAACACTTTAAATTTTAAAATGTCAAAATGCGAAGATCGATAAACCATAGGTATTTGGTCTCTCTTATATCAGGACATATCCAATCATTGATTGAACAATTTAATTTTTACTTTTGTGATCTGAATGTACAAAATTCCGCATGGATTTCCAATCCATTTCTTGCAGATGTCGATGACATTGACTCAGTTTTATCAACAACAACAGAATTAAACCAAATCATTGAACTGACAAACGACTCAACATGCAAAATGCTGCACAAAAGCGTTAGTTTGGTAAAATTTTGGATACACATATCACACGAATTCCCAGAAGTATCAGAAAAAGCTTTTCTGGTTATTTTACCATTTGCATCATCGTATCTTTGCGAGTGTGGATTTTCGGCCATGGTAGCGATGAAAACTAAATATCGTTCTCGATTGGATGTTGAAAATGAGTTGCGTTTGTGTCTGTCGTGCATCACTCCTCGATTGGACAAGCTTTGCGCTAATTTGCAGGCTCAGGGATCACACTAAATTGATGACAAGAACAAAATGTAATAATTATGATGGACACGGATGATACAATGCTAATATGTGGATTTTAAATTTTAGAAACCTAAAACTTTAACTAAACCTAATAACAATTCACTAAACTAAAATGCTAAAAAACTGCAATAAAAATTCGCATTAAATTTAAGTTTCTCAGATAATTTTTTATTTTTTACGTTTTTTATTTCTATCTTAAATCTGAAAATTTACTATAAAAAAATACTTGTGAATTTGTCTCCGATTTACTTGCTGGACAACACAAAGCTACCATAAATTGAGCCTTCAATGCAAAAAAAAATCGTTTTCGGCTGGGGCTCGTCCCCAGACCCCCTAATTACGAGTGGCTGTCCAGTGGTGGTCCGCCACTGAGGCACATAAATTTGAAATGGTCCTTGAGTTTGAAAAGGTTGAGAACCTCTGACATACATGGAGTGTCAAATAACGGTAATCTTTCCTACGGACGGCCCGTGCCGAAAAATAGTCGTATTATTTTTATTTTGTTACAATAACCTAAAAAAACAAATTTAATACCAAATTTAATTTTAAAAAAAAATATTTATCGTAATTTGAGAGACTTTGAAAACGGTAAGTAGTACCCTTCCAAGCACTATTTACATCGTAGTTGGGAGTGGTGAGGTACGATGATCGTATGAATAAAAAAAAAAAAATTAGTTTATAATAAAATTTTATTTAAAAAACAAACTCAGTTATAAAAAAAATTAAATTTTAATTTTAAAACTTTTTCTATGTAAAACGATAAAGAACAAAAGGCGAGAGAAACAACGAACGAAGTAAACCCCGATAGTCACTTTATATAAGGTCGCTGCTATTGCCCCGGCGGTTCGCCGTGATTGCAATCTGTAAAATTGCAATCCCGTATTAAAATGAAACTCTACCCCTAACCCTAACCTTACCTTACCCTTACCCTACCCTTAACCCTACCCCTTACCCTACTCCTAACCCTACTCCTAACCCTACTCCTAACCCTACCCCTAACCCTACCCATAACCCTATCCCTACCCCTATCCTAGGTAGTCGCATAAAAAGTTTCAATATAATTTTTTTTAAATTTTACTAATATTTTAAATAAAGGTACAAATTCTGAGTTTGAATATACTATATAGTGTAAAAAATAAAATTAATAAAAAGATCGCATACCGGCGCCTAATTTTACTAATATTTTAAATAAAGGCGCCTACCGCCATGGTAATAGTAATAACGTTATATAACACGCTACGCGATTCATTCGTTTACCCTTTTCCTTAAAACTCAAATTTTTTCTATGTAAAATTTTTTAAATTATAATTAAATTATTTATTTAATTAAAATAATTTTGTATAACATTTTAAATAAATTATTTATACAAATTATCATAATTTTTAAACTAGTGTTTACTTTTCATCGTGTTTATAGTTAATTATAGCCGAGAATTATGTATTAATCCGCCACACGGGCCGTCCGTGGGAAAGATTACCCAAATAACTTAGTCGGCAACTTTGTCAATCTTTATCCACCGGAAAAACCCATAACGGCCAACAACTATAAAATAAGCAACATCGGAAAACAAAGCGCGTCTATATATTTGCATAATTTATGTGACTTTTTTAATTCAAAATTATTCAATCAGGTGGCATTATTTATCTTCCTGTCTTATACCGTCAGACATTGGCGAAAATGCGTCCGGCGATGCCAACCTACACCCCACCCCGGGCCACATTTTCGCCAATGTCCGACGGTATAAGACAGGGAGACAAATACTATCATCTGATTGGATAGTTTTAAATGACTAGGTCACATACAACCATAGATATCTATCCATATTTGCATACATAATGCTCTTGAAGCTTGCTAATATTTTTGTTTGAATTTTTTTTATTTTGGTCAAATTAACCTATACACTTTTATTTAGAAACAACTATACATAATTTTATGATTAATCATAATTTTTATTTAAAATTAACATGATTGTAGTATCTATGGACTGTAGGCCATAAGTTATTTACAGCTGAAAATTATTGTTTTATACTATTTTAATACTATTGTTTTAATACTATTTTAATGCTATTGTTTTAATACTATTTTAATACTATTGTTTTAATACTATTTTAATACTATTGTTTTAATACTATTTTAATACTATTGTTTTAATACTATTTTAATACTATTGTTTTAATACTATTTTAATACTATTGTTTTATGATTAATCATAAATCGTGCTCTGAGAAATTTTTCTTTTTAGAGAGCACGTTAAATAAATAAATAAAAAAAATACTATTTTAATACTATTGTTTTAATACTATTGTTTTAATACTATTTTAATACTATTGTTTTAATACTATTGTTTTAATACTATTTTAATACTATTGTTTTAATACTATTTTAATACTATTGTTTTAATACTATTTTAATACTATTGTTTTAATACTATTTTTATTGATACTTATACTAGTTTTTACAATCATTCTAATATTTGCATTGAGCCATTTAGACATAAAAAGCCATACACATTTTTGTATCTACTTTGATATAGGTTGTCTCCACAATTATTCATTTACAATTGCCATTGCCATATACACCAAATAAAAGTTTGCTGGACCTGTAACATTAAAGTATTCAAGACTTTTTGTCATGTTTCTGTTGCAGATAAATAAATAACTCAGCTAATCTGACATGCATATGGAAAAACTAACAAATTTTAGTTACTAACAAAAATTTAGATATTGTTAAACTAATGGCTTCAAATGTATTATGAGTAACATGATATTTTAGATTTAGATAATTAAAAATCATTAAAAAATTATCAGTTTCATTGATTTCTTTGATTTTAATTGAGAACAACAGTATAATAACTATTCAGCTTTATTATATTACAAAATTATCTCAGTTCTTGATTATGAGGCCAATATAAAAACTTAAAACACAATTATTTCTGCCCTAATAACTGGGAAGTCAAATAATTAAACAACACTGAATACTGAAATATTGTCAACTCAAGACAATTCGTGAATTTATTAAAACAAATAATGCTAGAGTTTGAACTTTGAAAAAATATTTTGGATCAAAGCTATGAAGCACAATTTTTTCATGTTGTTTTGCTTATGTGTCTGTTTGTTTAGGTCAGGTCTTAAAGAAATCAGTGTTACTATGCACTCTTATCACATGCTTGTCCTTAGCATGCTGACAGAGTAGAATTTTGTTGAAAATCTCCTGGGAAAGTTTCAGATATGTTCCAACTAGTCCTATTTATCTCCATGAACAACTAATGAGTTAAATTGCACAGTTTCATAATTTTTTAGATAAGAATAACTGTTTGTAATGATATATTTTTTTAGAATAGAAGCCTTTTACATTATTAATTTACTAAAAAAATCAAATTTCATTTGGTAAACTTTTGTCAAAAATAATTATTTGTCAGTCAATTAATAACTAAAAAAGTTTATTTGTGTTTCAGTTTATTGACTAGGCTTGATATAAATATAAAAAATTTTGGAAGTAAAAAATTGAAAAATATTAGTTTGCTTTAGAAGTACGAGTTGCGTAACCCGCTCCATGTCTAAAACCGTTTCTTTAAATGCGGCGCTTTATGTCAAATTGCCTTAAGAAAAATTAAAAAAACATTGAAAACAATAAATTAGCAACAGAACACCAAGAAAAATTAAAATAATATTAAAGTAAAAGTACTTGGCGACTTGGCTGTCTTTGGTACGGTTTCTATCATATTTCTTGGAGCAGAAATTTTGAGTTTTAGAGGTCATGTGGCTAGCAGAATCGTTTGGAGAGCGAAAGAGCGAGCGAGAAAGAGGCCAGGAAAAGAAGAGCAATCGGGAGCAGGAATGCGGCCGGGAACAGGAAGGCGATCGGGAGCGGGAAAACGATCGGGAGCGAGAAAACTAGCGGGGAAGGAAACGGGAGCGAGAAAAATGATGGGAAAACCCCGGGCAACGCTGGATCCCTCGCTAGTCATAGATAAATTTCCACTCAGCGCTCTGATTTTTTAAAATTTAAATAATTAAAAATTTATTTGTAACTTTTTAAAATGTATTTATTATTTTATTATGTTATTTTATTTGAATATTAACTCTTCCTTGCTTTTCATTCCTTGAATTGTATTATTCCGCGTGTCAACATTGCCTTTGGATATTTTTGCTTAAAGTCGGTTTTTTTG
Organism: Erpobdella octoculata; assembly: GCA_963978895.1. Lineage (NCBI taxonomy): Eukaryota > Metazoa > Annelida > Clitellata > Hirudinida > Erpobdellidae > Erpobdella > Erpobdella octoculata. The sequence goes on from OZ022245.1 coordinate 19,532,175, forward strand.
GCTTATATGATTGGAAAGCTTCATTCCAAATATTGTTGATCTCTGATTGACAGAATGACAAGTTGAATTTTCTAGGCTATTTAACCATTTAGTTACATACATGGAGTGTCGAATAACTTAGTCGGCACATTTGTCAATCTTTATCCACCGGAAAAACCCATAACGGCCAACGACTATAAAATAAACAACATCGGAAAACAAAGCGCGCCTATATATTTGCATAATTTATGTGCCTTTTTTAATTCAAAATTATCCAATCAGGTGGCATTATTTATCTTCCTGTCTTATACCGTCGGACATTGGCGAAAATGCCCCCGGGCCATAGCGTCGAGGCGTCGGTATCCGGCGAAGTTAATCGAGCGGTTCCGCCCGGCGATGACAGCGGATCCGTGCGTGTTGACCGCTCGTCCGCATTCCCTCATTTAACTAACTGCGGCAACATAACTTTCCGCAAACGAAAGTGATTAGCCGCATTTCATTCAGTTCTATACTTTTATACTTATACTTTTATTTCATTTCAGTCGTAACCTATTACTCTCGTGATCCTTTCATTCCGATTTTATATTTTATCTTTCGTGTTGGCCATCGCTTCGCTGGTCACAACGTAAACATCTACTTCTCGGCATGCTATTCGTTCGCCGTTTCGCTGGTTGCTTCGTGGTTTTAGAAGTCGATTTCTAGTAAGTTTACATATCTTCCAAAAACTGTTTTTCATTCTATATCAAACACCCAACAATATATAACGCAGTTTCACTCCACTTCACGTCCACGTCTTCTGTTTTTACAATAGTATTCATGTCTTTTAGAAACCATGTACCTCGGTTTAATCTTACTTCACACCATTTTACCTCCGCTTGGTTTTATCTAAGCATGGAAGTTTCTTCCGTTCCCTTACGAACGTAACCGAAAAGTCGGTTTTTTTCGGTTTTTATCGGTTGTCGGAAGTTCGGAATAAAATTATTTCCGACCCCGAAAAAAACCGAACGTTCGGAATTATTTTTCGTAAATGTCGGGTTTTTTCGGAATTCCGTAAAAAAATTAAACAAATAATTTCACTGATCATCATTTTAGATCAATGAAATATTATAATTATATCATATCTTTCCTTTTTCTTCTGTTAGCAATAATGGAAAAACGTCAATACGTATAGTTTTTTGTACGTCGCTGAAGTTTGCAATGGTAGCTAACTTTGCCTGCATTATATATGGAAAATTCAAAGTTGAGGCAGTTTATTTTTTTCAACATTTTTGAATAGAAAATTAAAAAACAAAACGATCTGTACTATTTTCAACTAAATCCCTCAATTATTAACGGAGTTATATGGTAAAAACTATTGCGGTTAAATCGGTTATGTCTCTATTTACAATGTAAATACTCGGTAGGCTACTCAATAGCCGTTGCTAACTCTTCACGGATTTTACATAAAAAATTTCAAAATTCAAACTTGATGTATCTTAATTAAAATTTACATATTTGAATAGATAATTCAAAAACAAATCAATTTGTACAAGTCTGGTCAAAATGCCTAAAACATTGAGAGAGTAATTCAGTAATTTTCGGCTGTTCCGTAAAATTTCCGAATATCCTCGATCTTTCGGAAACGGTTTTTGAAAGTTCGGAATGAAATTATTTCCGAACCCGATTAAAACCGAACGTTCGGAAGAAAAATATTTCCGATTAATTCCGTACCCGAATAAAACCGAACGACAAACTTCCATGCTTAGTTTTATCACAACTATATCCGTTAGCATTATATTCATTGCCTAATCGTCTGGTTTTAAGTAAACACGTTTTAAATATTATTCTAATTTCAATTCGTTCGTTTTGAATATTCGCATTATTTTCTATTCAAGGGCTCTGATGATGGCTTTCAAGCCAACACTGTGCAGTAAGCCCGTTATGAAAATCAATAAAGAATTTTATTCAAAAAACAAAGTCGTTGTTCGCAGATTGGAGTCTCACGTTAAGAAAATAATAAACAAAAAATGGGCAGTTATTTTCAATAGAGCTTGCATTAAAGAAATTAGTTTTGTTTTTCCTATGAATTAATGTTCAGAAGGCTCACTCAGCAATGGATCGTTGATTCTTATTTACAAGTCGAAGCGAACAATCTCAACTTCATTCGACAGAATCAGAAGCGACTGCGTGCCGAGCAGTATCAAGGACTCGCTGATCATGTGGCGAATGTGGCTCAAAATGAACAAATAGCAGCTGGAATATCCGTGATTTTTCCATCGAGTTTTGAAGGCTCACCTCGAAACATGAGAGAGCGATGTTGTGACGCCATGTCCATATTCGCAAAATGGGGTCCACCTGATTTGTTCATCACCATCACCGCTAATCCGAGCTGGAAAGAAATTTTAAGCAATTTGAAACCAGGAGAGGACACCACAGATCGTCCTGACTTAGTCGCAAGGGTTTTTAAAATTAAGCTATACTCATTGATAAAATGCGTCACTTCAAATGGAATTTTCGGAAAAGCAGTCGCATTTGTCTATTCTATTGAGTTTCAGAAAAGACGGCTGCCGCACGCGCATATCTTAGTAACATTGAGAGCCGAAAATAAATTCACAACACCCGAACGAATTGATCAATTCATTTCTGCAGAAATTCCTAGAGTTAATAGTCCTAGGCTTCGCGAAATAGTGCTAAAATGCATTATACATGGCCCATGCGGCATCAGATATCCAAACGCACCATGCATTAAGGATGGAAAGTGTTCAACGCAGTAAGGAGTTTAATGAACACACTCAACTCAATGCGAATAGATATCTTTCCTATCGTCGTCGCCGTGATGAGCAAGTAACAGTTAGAGGATCGTTGATGGATAATCGTAATGTCGTGCCTTACAATCCTTTTCTGACACTAAAATTCAACGCACACATCAACGTTGAATGTTCCACTTCTCTGAGATTCGTCAAATCTATAATATAGTTCCCCCGTCACTCACTCACTGATTCTGTCACGCTTACGTAATTAGTCGTATAGCTACTATATTATCGAAGATATTTATTAAATACAATTTTTTTATCATTGATATATATATATATATATATATATATTTATTATATATATATATATATATTTATTATATATATATATATATATATATATATATATATATATATATATTGTTTACATAGCGAGGTATTAGATTTTCGTTAAGACACGCGCTGTTAAAAACTATACGCCATTTAAGGTTTATTACTTTTTTGCACAGATTTTCAATACGTCGCTTTTTTATATTAAACAAACTAGAACTATTGTTTAAAGACATAATTTATTTAATCTATTGCCTACTGGCCAGTTTCGACGAAATTGTCATCTTCAGGGCAAATAAACATCGAACGTAAACATAGACAAGATACGAGAATAATAGAGTCTAAATACAGAGTTTAAATTAAATATATAACTCAGGAATTTATAAAAAGGAGAAATGGAGCTATTATAGAAATTTGAACATATTAAAATCAATAGAATATATAAATAAAAGGAGACCTAATATGTAATGTTAAAATCCAGTAAATTTAAGAATGAAAACCACGGAAGAGATAATAAGAATTATATTGTTAGTAAAAACAAAATATTATTCAAACGGTAGAAAGGGCTCAATAGGGGTTAAGACGGGATAACTTGTTAAGTTAAAGAACGAGATAATAAAATAAATAAATAAAATAAAATAAAATAAATAAAATAAAAATAAAATAAAAATAAAAATAAAAATAAAAATAAAAATAAAAATAAAAATAAAAATAAAAATAAAAATAAAAATAAAAATAAAATAAAAATAAAACCAAAGATGCAAAGAAAATTGTAAATGATATTATCTACGTCTTATAGTTACATTCAAGGCAAGGTGCTTGAATGTCTCCATATCAACTGGTATGTAGTTATCTGGAGAGAACACCGGCGAATCGTCCAGTCGAGCCGACGAGCACCCAGCGTCACCCACATTCAGAGGTTGAGGAGAAGAGTGAAGCTCAGTGGGCGACACAGACTTGGCAACGGACATTTCGTCAGAGGACTTTTTGGGAGTTTTGTAAATGGAAGTGGGTGTAGAGCAGTCACTAGGAACGCGCGACTGACCGTCCGCAAGACATGTAGACAATTCATCATGCACCGCAACTACACTTGGGTCCAACGGTTGAATTATCGGCTGATCTATGAGCGCGTCGAGAGGTAAACCGGCTTGTAGACTTTCCAGTTTTTGACTGACGGGTTGACAAACGTATAATGGCTGGACGGTTGGCTCTTCAATTCTATAGCCAGATAGATTTAGAAGTCCACCATTAATCGTCTGTGTTTCCGTATTTTTCTCAAGAAGAGCACGAGTGTCATCGATATCCAACCGTATAGCATTATCGACATCGAGTTGGCAAGAACCTGTCATCACCTTTGGCGGTTGTACACTGACCTCGACAGCAGTCCCATACAGGTGCAGGGTATGGTCAAATCGGTTATCCTGTATGTTTATCGGTGGTTTATGTTGGATGATGAGTAGAGCCTCTTTGATTTTAAGGCGAAGGCGAAGCAATTATTTCAGTATTGTTAAGTAAAAGTTGGTGAGACGGTTTTGTTGAATGGTGCTTGACGAAGTGAGTATGTATGGATCCTCCTTGTACATGCATTGTCATTCGTTTTGAGAGTGTGGTGCGTGTGTGCCCAATGTAAAATTGCGGAGTTTGATGGCAATGGGGCCATGTAAACCTGTACACAACGTTAGTTCTTTGCGCAGGCCTTGTATCTACACCAAGGTTATTACTAATGACCAAGTCTCTTGATTTGAGATTTTGGTAATATATGTGAAACTGTAGTGTCTGGCTCGGATCAGTTAGTCGGACGTTCTTCATAACAATTTTCCGAAGCACCGTTTAATCTAAACGGTACATATCATGCATCTGAGCACGATAGAAGAGTTGCACTGAAGAATCAAGACTTTTTCCTTGAGTGCAATGAGTACGTTTCTTGTTCAGAAAATTTTGGATAACACTATCTACTAGCGTATTCGAAAAATTATTATTTATGAGAAGAGATTTGATTTTGTCAATCTCGATGTTAAAGTCAGAATTATTGTCGGTGATCCTATACGCTCGAGTTAGAAGGCTTAAGATCACACTGATTTTGTACTTTACGGGGCAGAAACTATCCCCATTGAGAGTTTCACCACCATTTGTAGGTTTGTTATACACTTGGATTTTGAAGTTATTTTCAGCATTAGAAATTAGAGTATCGAGAAATGGTAACCGATTCTCTTTGCTAGGAAGTTCATATGTAAATTTCAAGACCGATGATTTTTCGAAAGTTTCTTTAAGATTTAATATTTCTTGGATATCTTGACACAGTACGAATATATCGTCAACGTACCTTGCATAGATAACTGGTTTAAGATTTTTATTGGTAAATATTTTTTTTTCGAGGTTGCCCATGTAAAAACCGGCAAATGTGGGACCGAGAGGTGACCCCATAGCCACACCGTCGACCTGGGCATACAATTGACCACTTGGGTGTCTAAATGGCACTTCCGTGGTACACAGAAGGAGAACGTCCTTTAACAAATCCTCACCAAACGCTGGAGGGGGAAGAGTTGGATGATGGTAAACACACTGTATAATTATGTCAATTGTGCCCAACACGGGGACGTTGGTAAACAGGCTCTCGACATCTAATGAAGCCATGATGCCTGAGTGGTGTGGTGTAGCTCGGAGAAGATTGATGAAGTCTAATGAAGAAGAGAGAGAATACTGCGAAGGGCAGTATGGAGCTATAATAGAGTTAATCGATTTGGCCAGTAGATGAATGGGAGTGGGGCACTGTGAGATTATTGGACTGAGAGGGTTACCACTCTTGTGAGTCTTCACATTTCCATATATGTAGCCCGGACTGTAATCGCCAACAACCTGTCGTAACGCCAGAGATCCTTCAGTATTTAACCGCCTTATGATGACATTGGCTCTCTTCTTCAAAGTATCGGTAGAGTTTGAATTAAGTTTTTTGAACTTACATTCATCTGAAAGAATTTCAGTATACACGACATCTGAACTTAATTCATAGAAAAAACAAAACTAATATATATATATATATATATATATATATATATATATATATATATATATATATATATATATATATATATATATATATATATATGAAGTGTGTGCAAAGGTTGACTTCTTCTGTTTCTGAAAGATAAAAGTTACAATTTATTTGGAATGAATCAAATTGCCAAGTTGACAGTGTGAACTCGATAAAAGCGGAAACAGTGATTTATATTAATTCTTTTTTGTCTATGGTAGGCAGTTACTACAGTAGTTCCCCCCTAAGGAGACGGAGTTAGTAGTAGATGAAATCCTGGTGTTGTTTGAATTGTACTCGTCTTCCTGATCTTGTGCGTGGTAGATCGTTGGAAGAATTGGCTGGAGGTGTACTGGCTGGCTGGTCAAAAAGGGGCATTGTAGGAGTGTTTGTGTCCAAACACTGACTCTCGTTGGGCTTGGGGAACAAATGGCCGGGGATAAATAGAACTTGTCTCGCAAAGGATTGACAAATCTGCAGAAAGTTGATGAGATGTGAGAATGTCCTTGCATTTCTGTACTTCTGGATCTTCAGTCTGTGCCTTGGCAATACTTGCTAAATCTGGGTGTTCAAGTTGCAGTGCACTGACCGGCCTGGAGAGTGTATCCGCAACTACGTTTTCAGCTCCTTTGATGTAGTGCATTTCAGTGACGTATTCAGATATGATAGAAAGGCGTCTTTGTTGCATGTGGGTCTTCTGGTCTCTGCTGGATTGGAAAGCTTGGCATAATGGTTTGTGGTCTGTAAACAAATGCAGTTCTCTGCCTTCAATAATGTGTTTGAAATGAATGACAGCTAAATACGCAGCCAAAAGTTCCCTGTCAAATGTAGAATATACCAGTTCTGTTTTAGACAATTTTTTAGAATAGAAAGCAATAGGTTGTGGCTTGCCATTAACAACTTGATGGAGGGCTGCGCCTATGGCAGAAGAAGATGCATCTGCAACGAGGTGGTATAGGTTACTAGACTTGCTAATGTAATAAAGGTCGGCCGAACCTGCAAGAGCTGATTTAATATCTTCAAAAGCTTTGCACTGAAAAGTGTCCCACGTTAACTGATGATTACGTTGATTAGTGCTACCCAAAAGTGTGTATAAGGGGGCAGATATCTGGGCAAAATGAGGAATGAACGTTCTATAATATCCAATCATGCCAATAAAACGTCTCAAACCGGCATAGTCTTTTGGTTTTGGAAAGTTGATGATGGCTTGTGTGTTATCTTCGGGTGGAGATACTCCGGTCGAAGAAAGTTTATGTCCTAAAAATACCACAGATTTCTGAGCAAATACACACTTATTGATGTTGATTCGCAGATTGTTTTCTTCCAGTCGCTGAAAAACTGTTTTAAGATGGTCTAAATGCTCATGGTCACTGGTTGAGGCTACTAAAATGTCATCAATGTATACACAAACATATGACAAATCCTGAAAAATTGTATCCATAAATCTTTGAAATGTTTGAGTCGCATTTCTGAGACCAAATGGCATGCGAGTGAATTCAAACAAACCAAAAGGAGTTGACACTGCTGTTTTGGGAACATCGTCAGGATGGATTGGGATGTTGTAATATGCTTTAACTAAATCTAATTTGCTGAAGACTGATTTACCACTGAGACGGCTTGTCACATCGGAAATTCTTGGTAGAGGGTATCTATCAGGTTTAGTTATACTGTTGAGTTTTCGATAATCTCCACAGGGACGCCATTGACTGTCTTTCTTGGGGACCATGTGCAGTGGGCTGGAATAAGAGCTATTTGATTGACGAACAATTCCAGCTTTCAACAATATTGCAAATTCTTGCTTAGCGGCCTCAAACTTGTCGGGTGGGAGCTGTCGAAAACGAGAAGAGATTGGTTTGTTTGACATTAATTCAATTGTGTGTTGAGTCATTGATGATGGCGAATTGTGAATGATTTGCCAAGGACCAACCAAGGCAGTGTGACGGTCGACTAAAGTCTTAATAGGTGCAGGAATGTTCACAGGACAGTCAAACACTGGGGCAATGGTCTTTCCAACCGCTGTTATCATGGCTGTGGAGAGGGACGTTTTCCTGTCCAGAAGTTGACGACTGCGGCAATCAACTAGTAGGTGGTGATGTGTAAGGAAATCCGCCCCTAGTATTGGTTGTGTGGTAACGGCCACTATGAATGTCCATGTGAATTCTCTTCTGAGATCTTGGCAACTAACCGTCAATGTCACTTCTCCGCGAACCTCTAGTGGCATGCCGTTAGCTGTGTTTAGTCTGATATTAGTTTTATGGATGGGAACTGACATTTTTGACAATGCTGCTGGGGGTATTATTGACACCGCTGATCCGGTATCAATCAAGAACTTAAAGTGATGGCGTGTGGTGTTGACTGTTGTGTCGAATGCGACATAAAATGTGGGGGTACCGTCGATAGTCGCAACCGAGACGGCCTCTTTCAGTTTTCCGAGACTTGTTTTTCGAGACATCGGGGACGAATTTCGGGATCGAGCCCCTCGTTTGTCTGGCCATAAGCACCACGGACGGCAGGATTTTGCTTCTGGCCCAAAATAAATGTGTGCTCGACAGACCTTTGGTCGTTGATCGGGCGTAAACGGCTCCAGAGAGGTGGTTGTTTTGGTGGGTCTCCTGATGACATCAACGTCCAGTGAGGATTCCTGGACTTCCTGAGTGTGTTGTACTGGCGAAATAGCAATCAGTTCATCTGCCAGTCTTCCAATCTCCTTCAGGGATAAAGTTTTCTGTGTTGCAAGCATCAGAGCTACATGCGCAGGCAGCGATTTCTGGAATTTGTGTCGAACCATCTCTTCAGATGCTCCGACTTGTTGCGCTAATCTCTTCATTGTTTGTAAGTGCTGGGAAGGTCTGCCTACTAACGGGTTGCTCTGAAAGAACTGGTCAAAGAGTTCAGCTCTGTTTGGCATGGTCTGTTCTAAAACTTCGATCTTCAGTTTATCGTAGTCCATTGCCTCGATAGTGTCATCATCAAGGCACATGACCACCGAACCTGGTAAAGCTGATAATGCATGATTAAAACGAGTAGAACTAACCGTTATGTTGGAGAGGGCAAACTGCGCTTCCATTATCTTGAACCAAGCCAGTGCCTCGGCTGGGTTGAAGGCAATTGGTTTAATTGTTACTGATGCTGCTTGTGACTCCATAATTGTTCAAAGTCGGGTTCACCAATGAAGTGTGTGCAAAGGTTGACTTCTTCTGTTTCTGAAAGATAAAAGTTACAATTTATTTGGAATGAATCAAATTGCCAAGTTGACAGTGTGAACTCGATAAAAGCGGAAACAGTGATTTATATTAATTCTTTTTTGTCTATGGTAGGCAGTTACTACATATATATATATATATATATATATATATTTTGAATACTTCGGCGCTATATGTTCTTTTAGGCAAACTCGATTGAAAAAAGTGGCGCACTTGGCTGAATCGATTTTATTTTTAATTTTTTCCAATACTCTAAATTGGTTTAAAAATAATTTATTCCCAAACACAAACTCCATAATCTTATAGGCTAATAGATCTATTTCGGCAATTTTTGCCATCATCAGAGCCGTTTAACTTTTTAAAATAAAATGCAGTGACTAAATGGTAAAAGATACAACTAATTGAAAGGAATTAAAATACAATTTAAATAAAATTTAAATTCATTATATACAAATGTAACAACATAAAAAATATTTAAATTAAAATAATTATAATAATAACAGTAATAACTAAATAATTAAGGTCAGTTAGTAAAGCCTTTAACAACGGAATTACAGTCAACTTCAAGGACGTGACTGGAAGAAGAATCACATACATTATCTATAACCTTTGAAACACAAACGTCTGGTACAAAACATTCATTCAACGAAGAAATACCTGAAGAAACATTGGCACTATTAACATGCATATTTTTAACAGAAGTTGTAAATGAGTTAAAACATTTATTATTATTATTATTATTAGTTTTATTACTATTTAGAGAACCAAAAAGTTTAAGAGTTAAATCAAAAGAATACCATTGTTTATTAATTAAAGGCTTACATTTATTAATAGCTAAATCTTCTTTTAATTTTAACTTAATGGGTTGATTTTCTTTCATTAGTATACTGGTGTATATTTTCTTTCATTAGTATACTGGTGTTATCAATTAGAAATTTATGTGAAGGTTTGATTGAATGTTGTGTTGACATACTGGTAATCAAATCGGATGGGGTAAAGTTCTAGTATAGCGTCATCGGCCGATTTCTATAAAAACCCGGTTTAAAAAACTGTTTAATAGAATAAACTCAGAACATTATCAGAACATACTACGAACAAGTTTTTTTTACAGAAAAACTTACTAAAAACCGACTTTAAGCAAAAATTTCCAAAGGCAATGCTGATACGCGGAATAATACAATTCAAGGAATGAAAAGTAAGAAAGAGTTAATATAAAAATAAAATAAAATATTAATATAAAAAAATAAATGTTAAAGGGTTCAAAATAATTGTTTAATTATTTAATATGCATCTTAAATTTTAAACAAGTAAATTAAAAACGAATTTTTAAAACCAATGCTCTTATATGTAATTAAAACACAAATTTTGCAATCAATTTTTTCTTATATTACTCTTTTATTTTATGTTAAAGTCGAAATATCTTAATTATATCGAAATATCGAAATTAATTAAAATTATCTAAATTAATTGACTTATTGTAAAACTAATAATTGAATATTGCATTGTCTTCTATTTTGAGCATGTATGCAAAATTTGAAAAAAATCTATCATCAGGAAGTGACTCAAAAATTGATTGCAAGATTTGAAACAGACAGAGAAACAAACAGACAGACAGAGAAACAGAGACGACGAGTTAATAAAAGCATTGGTAATAATAATAAAAATATCATCAAAAAGCATCGAATTTAAATATCTCAACTATTTTCATGAAAATTTCGTACACGCTTGAGAATCGCGGTCAGTGAGTGTGGTTCGTGTTAACTTGGTAAAATAGTCTGCCAGTCGGTTAGCGTTTTGTGGTCAAGAAAACCCTCAAGAAAACCCTCAAGAAAACCCTCAAGAAACCCCTCGATAAAATCCTCAAGAAAATTAACTAAATTAATTGACTTATTGTAAAACTAATAATTGAATATTGCATTGTCTTCTATCTTGAGCATGTATGCAAAATTTGAAAAAAATCTATCATCAGGAAGTGACTCAAAAATTGATTGCAAGATTTGAAACAGACAGACAGAGAAACAGAGCCGACGAGTTAATAAAAGCATTGGTAAAAATCAAAGCGCTGAGCGGAAATTTATCCGTGACTAGCGGGGTACCCGGCCTTGCCCGTGGTTTTTCTATCATTTTTTTTCGCTCCCGTTTCCCTTCCCGCTTACTCTTACGCTCCCGGTCGCTTTCCCGTTTCCGGTCGTTTTCCCGCTCTTGGTCGCTTTTCCGCTTCCAGTCGCTTTCCCGATCCTGGTCACTTTTTCGCTCTCGATCGCTTTCTCACTCACGCTTGCTCTTTTTCCTGGCCACTTTCTCGTTCTCCACACGATTCTGGAACCAATCATGACCTCTAAAACTCAGAATTTCTACTCCAAGAAATATGGTGGAAACCGTAATAAAGACAACCAAGTACTTCTACTTTGATATTATTTTATTTTTTCTTGGTTTTCGGCTGGTTATTTATTGTTCTTAATGTTTTTTTATTTGTCTTAAGGCATATTGACAAAACCGTCGCATTTAAAGAAACTGTTTTAGATATGGAGCGGGTTACGCAACCCGTACTTCTAAAACAAACTGTTATTTTTCAAGTTTTAATTTTTATAATTTAAATGTTTAATTTTTTTTTCTAAACTGTCTATTTTATTTTAAATGTGTTTAATTTTTATTTTCTTCATTCCATCTGTTCACTTCTATCGCTATTGACAAATAGATCTTCATCACTGATCTATAATATAACTGGATTGCGCTTAGACCTGCCTGGGAGTCACCGCTGGTCGCCATTTTGGAACGCCAACTATCTGATGCTATTGACGGAATCTTTTTAGAAGTTTAAAAATGCCGAATTGCGCTGCTTGTAATTGCTTTAATAAACAATATTAGGGAGCAAAACAGTCATTTCATTTGTAACTACTTAATTAAGTATTTTAGCAAGGTTTATTTGCCGCCTGTCGTTTGGCTAAGCAAATAACTAAACTATTAACTATGTCAGCCTAGCCTAAATAATTGTGTCCTCAACTTCGTTATTGAAAGGTTTAAAAATAGTTTTTGTTTACGTTTTAAGTTCGCAAAGATGAAATGTAGAATTTCTGACTTCGTTTCTATTTTAAGTACTTTGAGAATTATCTTGATTTAGTTTTAGTTAGTTTGGGTAGAGAGAGATCATATTATATTTTATATTCACTAGCTATTAATTTTTCTTGTAAAACCTGACAAAAAGTAGACGACTATTGAAATGTTTGTAAGTTGTAAACATTGTTTCAATGTCAAAACTGTTTGCTTGTGTCTATATTGAAAAACAGCAAAAATTTTGACTATGATATGATGTGCATTTTTCTACAATGTGTCTTTATCACTGAATCATCTCATTTTACTTTTCATCGGGAACTACATAAGCTTCGGCAGCAATTTTTAAATGTTCTAAAGTGACATAATTTCTGGGTTTTTTTAGTTATTTATGTTGTAATTAGACTTTACTTATGTTTTAAACATCATTTACGTTAAAACCCGGTCATTTGTCATAGAAATCGGCCGATGACGCTATACTAGAATTTTACCTCGGATCGGATGGGTGCATCAGCTATAAAAATATTTTAAAATAACTAGAAGCACTTAGCAGAGTGGATCATGTTTGTACCACAGCCGATATATATGGAGCGCTAACAACAAGAGCTTTCTTGGAATCACTGCACATTTGATAGACTCTGCCTCGCTACAAAGAAGAAATCGTTTGACTGATAGTCATTTTCAACGACAACTGCTGCTCAGAGCTAATAAAGTTTTTGTAGCTCAATCAAAGATCTTCACCATTTGACTGATTAGTTATAACTCTTTGATTTTTATAATAAAGTTGTGTTCTTATTTTAAAAACAAAATCAAGTATTGAGTTATGGGGTGTTGCATCTGTTTGTAAACAACTTTTTGTAAAGTAACAAAAATGTAATTAGTTACTTTCAAAACCAAAAAGTAACAGTAACAAAGTACTTTTGAAAAAATGTAACAAGTAACAGTAACAAATTACTTTTTCATCATGTAACAAGTAACAGTAACAAATTACAAAAGTAAAGTAACAAACCCAACACTGAATTGACTATCGAACTAGAGACTACGCAAATAAAATTCAATGTCAACTGGTTTTACAAATATTTTTTTTTATAAAAATTTCAGTTGTCATTGAATTTTATTTGCGTAGTCTCTAGTTCGATTGTCTATTTATAATATTTATTTATTTATGTCTATTTAACGTCGCCTGTGTTATCGGTAAATAAGAATTGTATATTTTTTTATTTCGGATATCGCGTTAAATTAAAATAAAGCTCATCAACTACTTTTAGCTATACGAAATCGACGTTTCTGTTTCTTACTAAACCCGCTGTCGTACCAAAAATAGATTAATACAAATAATGAATATTCATGTAACCAAAAAGACTCTAAATCGTTTTTCGGAGGCCATCTTGGCATCTCACTCAAAACCTGCTCATCTCCGATATATTTATTATATATATATATATATATATATATATAAATATATATATATATATATATATATATATATATATATATATATATATATATATATATATATATATATATATATATATATATATATATATATATATATATATATATATATATATATATATATATATATATATATATATATATATATATATATATATATATATATATATATATATATATATATATATATATATATATATATATATATATATATATATGATAGAAAACGGCCCGTAAGTCTGAAATAAAAAAAGTTTTAAGTGTTAATACTTTTCTTAATACGTGTTGCAGTAAACAAAAAAAGTTGTTCCGAAATATTGAGAAAGTATCTATAAAACTCATGGCGGCTAAATGGAGACTTATTTTTAATCGAGCTTGTCTTAAAGAAAATATATATATAGGCGGGCCTGTGAATTTAGGATGTTTTTTGATTCTTTCTTCTATTATTTAATTAACCTTTGTTGAATTTATTGAAACAAACAATTCAGAATTAATTATCTATTAATTTGGTTTTGAAATCTTTGTTAGAGAGTTCCATATCTATCTTTTCTTTTATATATACGATTGCCCCAAATGAGCAAGTCTGCATTCAGATTCAGCGTCTCCTTCCAAGGTTTCTTGGCCAAGGATCCTTTCTTCGCTTAGAGGAGACACTCAAATATTACGGCTGCGACCCTGGTCTCATATCTGCTGTGCTTGACGAATACTTGTGCTAATAAACCAAATGGTCAAATGTGGCAGAGCTGCCACATACCACAGTTGATGTTTTGCAACATTGTGAGGAATCCGTTTACCCCCAGATCAATACCCTGCTGAAACTCACCATCACGTTGCCCCTCTCTTCCGCGACAGCCGAGAAATCTTTCTCAACTATGCGCAGACTTAAATAATATTTACGCACCACAATGGGCCAGGCAAGGCTGAATGGCTTGCCCAGATGACGATCAATCGCGACCTTCCCATTAATGAAGAAGCCGCCATTGACATTTTTCGCAAAAAAGGCGACTGAATTTGTTATTGTAATAAATTGGTTCAAATTAAATATTTTATAGTTTGTTTGTTACTAATTGTTGCTTAAACTGTCTTTTAGCCTTGACTTTTGTTGGTCCTAAACTCTTACTTAACAATTTTTTTCCCCGGGTCCCCCCCCCCGAAAAAAAATCCTGGCTGCTCCCTGGGTTGTCTTTATTACGGTTTCGACCATATTTCTTGGAGCAGAAATTCTGAATTTTAGAGGTCATGATTGGTACCAGAATCGTGTGGAGAGCGATCGAGAAAGCGACCAGGAAGAGGAGAGCAAGCGTGAGCAAGAAAGCGATCTAGAGCGGAAAAGTGACCAGGAGCGGGAATTAGGAGCAAAGTAAAAATTGTGCCATTGATTTTGACTAAAATTTGTCAATCCATTTTTTTATTGTTGAGTGGCGTTTATTATATCTTTGATATTAATGGCCGGTCAAGCATTTGAATTTAATGAACACTTTCAAATCGTGTGGGACTAGTTTTGTCTTTTTTCGAGTTCCGTCATAGGTAACGTTGTTTCGTCGCGTTCACTTTTGTCTTGTCGTTTGTCATTATTTTGTGAGAAATGTCGAATACTTGTGTAAGCTTGTTGAAGTTGTGTGCGGTTCTTCAACGCGAAAGTTTGATGCGTGTGAAGTTAGCCTCGAGGCTGGCAATGCTAATTAAAAAAATACAAATTGCTTGCCCTGGGGCTATGCTTATACATTGTTGGATGGGGTCTAAAAAATGAAATCGAATGGTATATTTGGATTTGGATTGTCTTCGGTTCAACAAATAAAAAAGTTATAAGCGAAAAACGACGGGTAAAGTTTCCCATGTGTGTGGCGGATTAATACAAAATTCTCGGCTATAATTAACTATAAACACGATTAAAAGTAAACACTAGTTTAAAAATTATGATAATTAGTATAAGTAATTAATTTAAAATGGGAAAATCTATATATATAAAAGAACATGTCCTGACTGACTGATAATCAACGCCGAGCTCAAACGCCTCATCCTAGGAACGTGAAATTTGGAACTTATATTACTTTTATAGCGTAAACATCCGCTAAGAAAGGATTTTTGAAAATTTTGCTCCTAAGGGAAAAAACTGGAAAACAAACTTTTTTCTAAAAAAATTTTCTAAAAATTTGTTCTGAAATTTGGTATATAGATTCTTTTTGAAAAATAAAAAAATACGTGTTTCACCATTTTTTGAAAATTCGGTTTCCCGGACCTCAAATGTGGGTTGGAAAATTGGGTTATTTGGTTTTTAAAGTAGCTTCTACTCAAAAACTGTTACTGCTACAGGAGTAAAAATTAGTATTTAGTTTCTACTCCAAAAATAATGAAACACGTGTTTTAGCATTTTTTGAAAATTTGGTTTCCAGGACTTCAAATGTGGGGTGGAAAATAGGGCTAATTGTCTTTTATAGTAACTGCTACTCAAAAACAGTAAATACCACAGATGTAAAAATTATTATTTAGTTTCTTTTCTAAAAATAAAGATATACGTGCTTCACCATTTTTTACAAATTTGGTTTCCCGGACCTCAAATGTGGGTTGGAAAATTGGGTTATTTGGTTTTTAAAGTAGCTTCTACTCAAAAACTGTTAATGTTACAAAAGTAAAAATTAGTATTTAGTTTCTACTCTAAAAATAATGATATGCGGGTTTCACAATTTATTGAAAATTTGGTTTCCAGGACTTCAAATGTGGGGTGGAAAATAGGGTTATTTGGTTTTTAAAGTAACTGCTACTCAACAACTGTAATTGCCACAGATGTAAAAATTAATACTTAGTATCTACTCAAAAAAAAAAATATACGTGTTTCATCATTTTTTGGGTTATTTGGTTTTTAAAGTAGCTGCTACTCAAAAACTGTTAATGCTACAGAAGTAAAAATTAGTATTTAGTTTCTACTCCAAAAATAATGAAATACGTGTTTTAGCATTTTTTGAAAATTTGGTTTCCAGGACCTCAAATGTGGGGTGGAAATAAGGGTTATTTGATTTCAAAATAACTGCTACTCACAAACTGTAAGTGCTACAAATGTAAAAATTAGTATTTTGAAGTTTTGTGCCGGTTAAAAGTAGCTAAGTCCAGTTTATCATCGGCCGGGCCAAGCCGTTATTTTAGAGTCTTCACACGGGCCAGGCCAAACCTTAAATCAAAGTGGGACGGGCCGAGGCATTTCACTAAGTATATAGATATTTTAGTGATTTTAGGGTCTTCAGTTTGGCCGGGCCAAACCTGAGGTCAAGGTGGGACGGGCCGAAGTTTTTCATCAAGTATATAGAACTTCTAGGCCTGTAAAAATGGGCCGGGCCTAATTCAGACGGGCTGTGCCGGGCCAGGAGTTTGGGTTTTTAAAACGGGCTGGGCTAATTTGTCGACGGGCCGAGCCGAGACCTAAAAAAATGATCTCTACTATGGATGCACGGTTCAAACTCTCTAATTTCATGCGAGCGAAGCCGCTACGGGCACTGCTAGTGTCATATAAAAAAATAAATAATGTAATTATAATTTATGTACGTTTGAGTTTTAAGGAAAAGTTTAAACGAAGGATTTGAAGGAAAAGTTTAAACGACGCAAATACACAATGTTTGCTTACAAATATTCAAATTTCGACGTTGCTTCGAATAAACTACTTTTTTTAACATTTATTTTTTAGTTTTTCTTTATTAAAAATTTGAAATTTCGTTTATTTAAAGAAGTTAACTTAGTTTAATAATTTCCAATTTTCTTACTTCTTGCAAACCGTCCCGAGTTACCGGGCGGTGAGTTTTAAAATTTTAATGGAATTTTTATTTACAACTGATAGTTTGTTTTATAAATAAAATTTTATTATAAACTAATTTTATTTATTTTTTATTCATTTCATTCATACGATCATCGTACCTCACCACTCACAACTACGATGTAAATAGGGCTTGAAAGGGTACTACTTACGTTTTCAAAGTCTCTCAAATTACGATAAATGTTTTTTTTTAAAATTAAAATTGGTATTAAATTTGTTTTTTTATGTTATTGTGACAAAATAAAAATAATACGATTATTTTTCGGCACGGGCCGTCCATGGGAAACCTTACCAAACGACGATTTTCCGCCGAAAATTGCATAAAATCAACATTGGCTCTTCTTTGAGAAAATCGAATTTGTTTTAAACTGATGCCCTGGGTATATCCGAGACGTTAATGCTATTGCCACGGCGGTACGCGATATTTGATTCGCTATATCTTTATTAATTTTATTTATTTTTTTACACTATATGGTATATTCAAAACGTGTGTGAAGTTAGCCGTTCGCCTCGAGGCTGGCATGCTAATTAAAAAAAATAAATTGCTTGCCCTGGGGCTGTGCTATACATTGTTGGATGGGGTATAAAAAATGAAATCGAATGGTATATTTGGATTGTCTTCGGTTCAACAAATAAAAAAGTTATAAGCGAAAAACGACGATTTTCCGCCGAAAATTGCATAAAATCAACATTGGCTCTACTTTGAGAAAATCGATCTTGTTTTAAACTTCTGCCCTGGGTATATCCGAGACGCTTGTTTTTAGATAATTCAATATCAAATCCAACAATATAACTTTCGCTTCTTAAAGTTAATAAATAAAAAAGTTATCGAATAAAACGTCGGACCGTATACCAAAGAAACCGAGAAACCGAAACATAAACAGACGCTGCGATTGGACAATCGAGTCTAGCTCACTTTGGCTAATTATGCAAAATATTCAAATATGCAAAGTGGCTACTCGTTAACACGTTAAAATTTTATTTTTAAGAAAAATCTATTGAACTTAAATAATAAATATATATATAGTAGCAAATTTTTTTTATTGTTTTTCTCGCTCCCGTTTCTTTGCTCTCACGATCCCGGTCGTTCTCACGATCCCGGTCGCTCTCACGATCCCGGTCGCTTTCCCGATTTATTGCTACGGTGCAATTAGGTCCTTTATATAAATAATTATATATATAACGAACTTTAGGGAAAATTTTATTTTTAAGAAAATATATTGAAGTTTACGATTAAAAATTTTTATTAATGAAAATTTTTGTAAAAAAATTAACTATTTAATAAAATCTAAGCATAGCACGCAAGTGAAATGTTTCGTTTTAAACTCTTCCTTTGAATACATTAAAAACGTGCATTTTTGGTGAACCCACCTTCTACATTTTTCACACTCCACACAGTCCCTACCTGCACCCTCTCCACCGGTACCGCAATACAAACAATAATTTGTCATGATGGAGTATGAAAAATGTAGAAGGTGGGTTCACCAAAAATGCACGTTTTTTAATTTTTAATAGTAAACTTCAATATATTTTCTTAAAAATAAAATTTTCCCTAAAGTTCGTTATATATATATATATATATATATATATATATAAAGGACCTAATTGCACCGTAGCAATAAATCGGGAAACCGACCGGGATCGTGAGAGCAAGGAAACGGGAGCGAGAAAAACAATAAAAAATTTCTGCTACTATATATATTTATTGTTTAAGTTCAATAGAGGTTTCTTAAAAATAAAACTTTAACGTGTTAACGAGTAGCCACTTTGCATATTTGAATATTTTGCATAATTAGCCACAGTGAGCTAGACTCGATTGTCCAATCGCAGCGTCTGTTTATGTTTCGGTTTCTTTGGTATACGGTCCGACGTTTTATATATATATTAGGGATGTCACGGGTACCCGAACCCGAGTTCGGTACTACCCGGTCTTTTTCTGATACCCGAACCCGAACTCGAACCCGAAAGTGTGAAAATTTGGTACCCGAACCCGAACCCGAAAATGTGAAAACTTGATACCCGAACCCGAACCCGAACCCGAAAATGAGAAAACTTGATACCCGAACCCGAACTCGAACCCGAAAATGTGAAAACTTGATACCCGAACCCGAACTCGAACCCGAAAATTTATAAGCCTAATACCCGAACTCGGAGTTGTGAACAAATAAATCTTTATAAAAGCTGTGTCTTAGAGATTAATAAATTACAAGTTTTGTTGACGTAACATATTATACTAATCGCGAGCGTAGAAGTTTTGTATTATCACCTTTGCGTAACAAATAACACAAATACGTCATTTTATTAGTGATTGTGTAAACTAAACCACTAATCCGTTTGATTATAATCAGGCCGGACCGAGCCGCGAACGAACTAAAATAATTGAGCCTCCTTCGGTCGAAGAAATCGCGGATAGCCATGACTCTAAACTTTTTACTTCAGTTATATAACCTTATATTTATTCATTCATATACTCAAAGTTTTTCTGATATAACAAAGACCCTTTGTTATAAAGATAATCTTGCATAATCCTAAACTTTAACTGGCAAAGTCTATAAATGATCTATGCGCCACAGTTATTTTATTGGCAAATGTGTAAGCTAGGACACAATTGTCCGCCTGATTGCCCGACCGGACCGAGCAGCAAAAAAATTAATAAATGAGAATAATTTAAGAGGTAACGTATTATGCTAATCGCAAGCCCTGCAAGTTTTGTACAAGGATATCTTGATATAACAACTGGATCCACAACCTACTCTAGTAGGCCTTGGCAATTTAGCCAATTACGTCATAGTTACATCGAGATTTTAAGAAGTATTATATAACTACTGATGCTTTTGTAGTTTGTTACATCAATTTATTTATAATTATGATATAAGAAGCGATAAAACATTAGGCCTACTAGAGTAGGTTGTGCATCAATGTTGTCATATCAAGATATCCTTGGTTTTGTATTATCACCTTTGCGTAACAAATAACACAAATAGGTCATTTTATTGGTGAGTGTGTAAACTAGACCACTAATCCGCCTTATTATCTGGCCGGACCGAGCCACGAACGAACTAAAATAATTAAGCCTCCTTCGGCCAAAGAAATCACATTATTTGGAAAGCTAAAAAAATAACTTGTTAGAGTTTATTCAATACGTGTAATGTCCAATGGATGAATTGATCGTTCTCGTTTGTATATGTATATACACTAGGTAAATTTAAAATCAATCCAAGAATTTGAAATCATAAACCAGTACCCGAGCCCGAACCCGGTTTTTGGAAAACTACAAACCCGAACCCGAACCCGCAAACCTGAGTTTCACAAACCCGAACCCGAACCCGAAAACTCGAGTTTTACAAACCCGAACCCGAACCCGAAAACTCTAGTTTCACAAACCCGAACCCGAACTCGAACCCGAAAACTCTAGTTTCACAAACCCGAACCTAACCCGAAAACTCCAAAAAGTACTACCCGTGACATCCCTAATATATATATATATATATATATATATATATATATATATATATATATATATATGTATGTATTTATATATGTATATATATATATATATATATATATATATATATATATATATATACACCCTGATAACTGTATCTCTTCCCAGGTCTTGTTGAAATGACGTCCCCAGGCGACACACAACGACCAAGTGTTTTTTGTGTGCCAAAGTCCTGTCAAACAACAATTTGAATGCGAACAATCTGAAAAAACATTTCAGTATGCAGTGCATCCCAACAATACCAAATCGATTAACGTTCTTGAGCAGAAAAGAGCTCGGTGTCACGGTACAGCAAGTTTATCTTAACTAAGATTTTGGCCTATCAATAACAAATCAATCCTGCGTGCATCTTAACCGTTGCTTATCGAATTAACAAACGTAAAAAGTCTCACACTTTTTTAAGAGAGCCACCCAGCTTTGGCAGTTCGCTGTCACTCATCATTCTTTCCGCTACTACCCACTTGTGCAAGATACAACAAAAAATACATTGAACAAGAAAAATTGAAACAAGACAATAACATTTTACTTTTTTATTTTTTCATATGCAAAAGTAAGGAGTGCAGTCAAATTGAGTTCGTTCAAAGGGGGCGTGGAAAAAAAGGTTAAGAACCACTGATTTAATCTGTAACATCATAATCG
Source organism: Erpobdella octoculata (assembly GCA_963978895.1). Taxonomy (NCBI): domain Eukaryota; kingdom Metazoa; phylum Annelida; class Clitellata; order Hirudinida; family Erpobdellidae; genus Erpobdella; species Erpobdella octoculata. The sequence continues at coordinate 19,553,902 of OZ022245.1, forward strand.
GCACTGCAAATTATTGTGAAAGCCGATTGTTTGATTAATGGACATGATTATGAATGTTACTGGTCAAGCTCTAATTACCATACAGCCCTCTAGTAGACTTTTAATGACCTGATGCCGTATTTGATAGTAAAAAAGTTGAAGTCTGCATAAGTGATATTTTTATATATTATTCATAGACATAAAAAAGAGGTTTATGTATTTAAGGTATATATTTCCTTGTAGGTTGAAGAATTTTAAGTTTTTACCATTATCTGCTGCAATAATATGAGTGATGAAGCACATGGTTCTGACTTGCAAAATCTTTCGAAGGAGGTAGTTTTTATTTTTTTATGTTTGATAATTAACCAGCTTTGATAAGCACTTGACTTTTCTTGTTATAGATTTGAACTCATTCTTAAATCTATGATATATTAATGTCTATGTTGGCATTGATAGAAATAAAGATAATTTATAATTATGAAGTTGGATGCAGGACAGCGTCTCCAGATGTCGAGAGGGTGGCGTTGACATAAGTTGGAATAACTTGAGAATTGACAGATTACGGCTCTTCATATCTTTTAGAGCTGTACGTCAGAAAAATAATATAAAAAAATGGGCAGTTATCTTCAACGGAGCATGCATAAAAGAAAATCTACTGCCGAGTTGGTCACTGAAGCGAAACACCAGATCTTCTTTGCAAGATTGACATTTCTTTTCTCTACTGACTGACCAACCAAATTGTCCCTCAATGCAATCAGATGTCCATTTTCCAAGCAGACAGTAACTAATATCACAGTATCAAATAAACATGAGTTGTGAAATTCCTCTAAAAGTCTGGGATGTCAATCAACCTATTTTTATGTTTTCTTTCCACTTTTCAAAGTAATTCGCTGCATCGAGTAGATACTTCAACTGCCAATAAGTAGGAGATCTGACAGCTTCCAATTGTGTTTTCCTGAATAAATTAATAACAAAGATTTAACAAAATTCTAAACTGGTTAATGCTAGTAGTTGACAAACCAAACATGTTACTTTCTAATCAAATGCAAATTAACAGCTACTAAAAATCACGAGATATAGATAAGCAAAATCACATAATCATGTTTATCAAACCAGTGAATACATAAAATATAAAATTTTTCAAAATAGCTAAGGAACACACCCTATAAAAATAGGGTATACCTAAAAATTATTGGATTACCAGGGCAGATTTTTTTTTTGAAAATGCAACCAGACTAGTACAAACAATGACTTTACCTTAAAAAGAATGTATCACATCTAAAATTCTCCATAGTCTGATTATGTACAAAACAAACATGGCAGTATCATTCCATCCTTTATCATTGTATGCCTTCAGTCCAGCCACAGTTGATTCATAAAAAACACCTCAAATTATATATAAATTTAGAAAATTGTTATTATCTAGATCCATTTGAATTATTATATTTACATTTAGCATGAACAGGAGAAGTTTGTTGGATGTTGTTTGTTTTGAGACTGATCATTGTCAGTTTGTGTGTGAGCTACTTTCAATGGCATTGCCTCTTCGGTGTCATACAACTTTTCAACATGACAAAAGTTAGCAGTTAATGTTGGAATTTCGCCATCATCAACATCAGTACGAGCAGGCAACAAAAATGTTCTTATTAATCCAGTTGTTGAAGATGTTTTTAAAATTATGTGTTGTATCGAAGAGAAGGAAAGTTTGTTGGACATTCCACATACAGGATACTTCTAGTTTTCCACCGCAAAGTTTGGTATAGAAAGCTCTGTAATATAAAACAATTTTATTAAAATTAAAGGCTTTAAAAATAAAAATATTTTTATAAGACTAGCTGAAAATGTACCCACCTGTTTGTTGATAAATTGTCCATGGAAACAGCTAACAATCTCGAAAGTATGACGTAAGACAGCAGGGTTAAAAGTAGCAACAGCTGTTAATCCAACTACATTTTTAAATTTGCACCACAACGATTGAACCTTAAAACACAGAACTGTTTCAGCAATTTCTCCATTTTCTGTCAAACCAAACACAGACCCGTTAAAGTACTCCTATCGCTTTGCTGTGTGAATTTCATCACATGTTAGCATGGCAGGTTTTTCTGTTTCAGTGAGTGCTTTCACCTTGCTTCTAAGTATGGATGGTTAAGAGTTAAGACCTTCAACATTTTTAGCAAAAACAGAAGACAACCTTCGGTTAATTTGAATGTTAAATTAACCGAAACTGGCTATTCAGCTGGACAAAATAAAGATTTTAAAACGTTGCTTGGTGTAGTTTCCGAAAAAAGGATATTGTTGCGTTGCAAAATATATACAAGAAGCTGCTGAATGCGACATGGGCCACAAAGTTTAATGAAACTTGCTTGAAAGAAAATATTTATATATATATATATATATATATATATATATATATATATATATATATATATATGTATATATTTTATTATGAACATAATTTGGCGTGTTATTTTCTTTAATGGACGCTCTGTTAAATATTACTGCCCATTTGGTGTTAATTAATTTTCTTGCCAAATGGGCAGTAATATTTAACGGAGCGTGCATTAAAGAATATATATATATATATAAAAATGAATGTTTGTATGTATGTATGTATGTATGTATATAGGTTATTTATGCATTGCTACACCATTCATCCGATCGTAATGAAATTTTCACACAACCTTGAGAGCGAGCGGGAACTATATATATATGTATGTGCGTATGTATGTGTGTATGTATGTATGTGTATGTGCATGTATGTGTGTCTGTGTGTGTGTTTATGTATGTACTAGCGGAGGTTTTTCTAATGTTTGTCTCTTTCTCTCCCGTTTCCTTTCCCACCTGCTTTCCCACTCCTGTTCGCTTTCCCGTTTTCGGTCGTTTTCCCGTTGCCGGTCGCTTTCCCGCTCCCGGTCGTTTTCCCGTTCCCGCTCACGTTTGCTCTCTCATTCCCGCTCACGCTTGCTTTTCCGTTCCCGCTCGCTGTCCGTTCCGGGTCGCTTTCCCGTTTCTATTATAGACAAACTAACCCACAAACATTCATATATATATATATATATTATAAGGAAACATAACGTTGATATGTTTTTACGAGCCACATATATTGCGTTATTTCGTGGTGGATTGTACGCCATCCAAGTTTCTGATATATGTAGCTCGTAAAAACATATCAACGTTATGTTTCCTTATAATATATATATCTTAAAAACATATATATCTCGATAGCTATTAAATTAGCTAGTGACGGATTGTACGCCGTACAACTTATATACTATCGAGCATTGATTCGTACCCATTCATAGTCGAGTGTTGTGTTCAACATACCCCAACAAAAGCGCTTAACAACCACTGTTTTTTGGCGGTGGAAGTGGCGCAGATGGTAAGGTAGTTGGCATGATGCAAGGCGGTGTTGCCGATCCGACAGTCGTGGGTTCGAGTCTGAAGTTGAGACATATATATATATATATATATATATATATATATATATATATATATATATATATATATATATATATATATATATATATATATATATATATATATATATAGTCTAAGCAAATCTATTTTACATTTTATAGGCTAACAAAAGTTATGAAAGAATTGAAAAGAGAAAATGAGCGTGAACGGGAACGGGAGAGCAACCGTGACCGGGAATGGGAGAGCAAGCGGGAACGGGAAAGCGACCGGGAACGCGGAAAGCGACTGGAATCGGGAGAGCAAGCTTGGAAGGAAACACGAGCAAGAGAGAAAATCGATCGGGAGCTGGAAAACGACCGAGAGTGGAAAAGCGACCGGGAACGTGACGAAAACGGGAAAGTGGAGAAGGAAACGGAAGCGAGAGAGACAAACATTAGAAAAACCTCTAAAAACCCCGGGCAACGCCGGGTAACCCCGCTAGTATATATATAAATGAATGTTTGTATGTATGTATGTATGTCCTTTATGCATTGCTACACCATTCATCCGATCGTAATGACATTTTCACACAACCTTGAGAGTCAAGGGGAATCAAATATCCGTCACAAAATGAGCGGAGTGGAGCGGGTGGGCGAGCGGGAACTATATATACATATATATATACTAGTGGTTTTGCCCGTCCCAAGGACGGATGCTTTAAACCTACGACGTACTTTGGATACATTTTTATAAAAAATAGTCAACAAAAACAAAATGACATTTGATAACCATAAAAATATTTTTTTATATATAAGCAAATTTAATGACATTTTTTATTGTGTTTGAATTTTCAATTTACTAAAATATTTTATATAAATTTAAAGGATGGACCTTATATTAAGAAGTCCATGGTATATAGTTACAATTGCATAATAACCTTTATTACATGCCTGCGTGCAATAATTTCTTACGTGCACATCGATATCGTCTATATGACTTATTACGTAAGCGTGACAGAATCAGTGAGTGATTGAGTGACGCGAGCTACTATTATATAATATATATATATATATATATATATATATATATATATATATATATATGTATATATATATATATATATGTGTGTATATATATATATATGTATATATATGTGTGTATATATATATATATATATATATATATATATATATATATTATAGTAGCTCGCGTCACTCAATCACTCACTGATTCTGTCAGCCATCCTCAGGATATATATAGCATATATATATATATATATATATATATATATATATATATATATATATATATATTTCGGCAATTTTTTGCCATCATCAGAGCCGTTTAACTTTTTAAAATAAAATGCAGTGACTAAATGGTAAAAGATACAACTAATTGAAAGGAATTAAAATACAATTTAAATAAAATTTAAATTCATTATATACAAATGTAACAACATAAAAAATATTTAAATTAAAATAATTATAATAATAACAGTAATAACTAAATAATTAAGATTTACCATTTAGTCACTGCATTTTATTTTAAAAAGTTAAACGGCTCTGATGATGGCAAAAAATTGCCGAAATAGATCTATTAGCCTATAAGATTATGGAGTTTGTGTTTGGGAATAAATTATTTTTAAACCAATTTAGAGTATTGGAAAAAATTAAAAATAAAATCGATTCAGCCAAGTGCGCCACTTTTTTCAATCGAGTTTGCCTAAAAGAACATATAGCGCCGAAGTATTCAAAAAAAAATATATATATATATATATATATATATATATGTATACTAGCGGGGTTACCCGGCGTTGCCCGGGGTTTTTAGAGGTTTTTCTAATGTTTGTCCCTCTCGCTCCCGTTTCCTTCTCCACTTTCCCGTTTTCGTCGCGTTCCCGGTCGCTTTTCCGCTCTCGGTCGTTTTCCAGCTCCCGGTCGCTTTCCCGCTCAGAAGTTTTGTTATCGATTTTCTCTCTTGCTCGCGTTTCCTTCCAAGCTTGCTCTCCCGATTCCAGTCGCTTTCCCGTTCCCGGTCGCTTTCCCGTTCCCGGTGGCTTTTCCGTTCCCGGTCGCTTTCCCGTTCCCGGTCGCTTTCCCGTTCCCGGTCGCTTTCCCGTTCCCGGTCGCTTTCCCGTTCCCGCTCACGCTTGCTCTCCCGTTCCCGGTCATGCTTGCTCTCCCATTCCCGGTCACGGTTGCTCTCCCGTTCACGCTCATTTTTTCTTTTCCATTCTTTCATAACTTCTGTTAGCCTATAAAACGTAAAATAGATTTGCTAAGACTATATATATATATATATGAATGTTTGTGGGTTAGTTTGTCTATTATAGAAACGGGAAAGCGACCCGGAACGGACAGCGAGCGGGAACGGAAAAGCAAGCGTGAGCGGGAATGGGAGAGCAAACGTGAGCGGGAAAGCGACCGGGAGTGGTAAAGCGACCGGGAGCGGGAAAGCGACCGGGAGCGGGAAAGCGACCGGGAGCGGGAAAGCGACCGGGAGCGGGAAAACGACCGAAAACGGGAAAGCGAACGGGAGTGGGAAAGCAGGTGGGAAAGGAAACGGGAGAGAAAGAGACAAACATTAGAAAAACCTCTAAAAAACCCGGGCAACGCCGGGTATCTCCGCTAGTACATACATAAACACACACACAGACACACATACATGCACATACACATACATACATACACACATACATACGCACATACATATATATATAGTTCCCGCTCGCTCACCCGCTCCGCTCCGCTCATTTTGTGACGGATTTCAAATTTTTTTTTTATTTGACTTTCCCCTTGACTCTCAAGGTTGTGTGAAAATTTCATTACGATCGGATGAATGGTGTAGCAATGCATAAAGGACATTAACATAAATACAAACATTCATTTTTATATATATAGATATATATATGCTAGCTGACCCAGCAAACGTTGTTTTGCCTTTTAAATTATTTTGGTTTTTTTACTTAGAGTTTAATGACCAAAATTATGACAATTTACAAAAAATCAATCTTGAAAAGCAATCGAGTGTACAATAGGGTGGAGTGAAAATTTTTTTTTTTTAATTTTAATATTTCTGTATCACTAATCGATGACTCATAGTCTAAACAGTGTTGTGAGAAAATTTCAGCTTTCTAATTTAAAGTCTTCAGGTGGCGCACCTGGTTTGAAAAAATTGCCGAAATAGATCTATTAGCCTATAAGATTATGGAGTTTGTGTTTGGGAATAAATTATTTTTAAACCAATTTAGAGTATTGGAAAAAATTAAAAATAAAATCGATTCAGCCAAGTGCGCCACTTTTTTCAATCGAGTTTGCCTAAAAGAACATATAGCGCCGAAGTATTCAAAAAAAAAAAAAATATATATATATATATATATATATATATATATATATATATATATATATATATATATATATATATATATATATATATATATATATATATATGCTAGCTGACCCAGCAAACGTTGTTTTGCCTTTTAAATTATTTTGGTTTTTTTACTTAGAGTTTAATGACCAAAATTATGACAATTTACAAAAAATCAATCTTGAAAAGCAATCGAGTGTACAATAGGGTGGAGTGAAAATTTTTTTTTTTTAATTTTAATATTTCTGTATCACTAATCGATGACTCATAGTCTAAACAGTGTTGTGAGAAAATTTCAGCTTTCTAATTTAAAGTCTTCAGGTGGCGCACCTGGTTTGAATTTTGAAAAAAAAACAACACAATATTTCATTTTCAAATTCTGACATCCGAAATATTATAAATTCAATTAAAATTTTTAATTAAAACCAATTATATACAAATCAAATATTGTTTTAATGTCCTTAATCAGAACTATCCGCTTCTTCTGTTTTAGCAAAATACTGTGATTTGGTGTCGAAAATTTGTATGTCTTTTCTGGATTGTATTCTTGTCCGAATTAATCCATCCCTAACTTCTGGTCCACAAACAGATAATGATGCTTCTGTAACAACTTTAATACCGGTTTTTCCCAATTACATGTTTTAATTTATTTAGGAGCTGATTCAAGAAGTTACTAGATTAGCTGCCCATGTAAAGCAGCTGAAAAATCTGTTGCAAAAAGATTCTTTGATTAGTCCCAAAGACGACAAATCTAGGCAGTTTGATTTTTCAAGGTATTTTTGTAATTAGGGATGACTTTTATGTTTTTTTATCTTACCTTTTGATATAATTTTGTTAAACAGGTATAATGTTCGTCATATTGCTTTAAAAATATTGTATGCTGGATGGAATTATGATGGACTGGTTGTGCAGGAAGATACACAGAAAACCATAGAAGATTTTCTGTTTAAAGCTCTACTCAAAACCAGATTAATAGAATCAAGGTAATTTTTTTTTTTTTGTCTTTTTTCTTTGAAGTGATTACACTAACTTCGTTCCAGTGAGACTTAAAGATGCAATCTTGCTTGAACATACCTGTAAGCCTTATTAGAAGATTTTTGATTAGTTGAGTGTTTCATCTGATTTTGCAGGCTTGATTGCAACTAGATAAAGTTTATACTTTCTTATAATATTTATTAGAGATGCTCTATGATTAAAAAATTATTCGTAGTTAATCAAAAGTTAATCGTGATTTTAACACACTATTTTTTTATAACATTTCTATTTCACAAACTCCATTCTTTATATAGCATTTATTTTAAACTTTTAACATAGTTTATAGCTACATATTTTATAGTTACAAATCTTATTTAAGGTTAATGCTCAAACAAACAAATTTTTTCACATTGGTCGGATCAAGTGAGGCTTGTTTCTTGTTCACTATGTCACTGGACACAAAGAAAAAACGTTCACATAGAACTATACTGGCAGGCGATGACAAGTATTTCTTTGCCAACTTATTCGTGTCGTTGCCACCTGTCAAGAGGACATTTATTTAGGTCAATTTCAAGCTCTGTTTTATATCGTTGAAGAAGAGAATTTGAACTGGCTTTTCTGACAAGTATTTCATCTTCTGAATCTGATGCGTCATAGGTTCATGGCGACTTGTTTTGAGGTTTAAGAATCTCGATGTCTTCCTCAGCATCTACTAGTTACTTTAGATTTCGCTTCCATTTATGTATAAAGCATGAGAATGATTGAAATTGATGTGAACGAAAATGCAATCTGTAATTAAGAAACCAAAGACACGTAGAGTTTGTTGTTTAAATAAATCATAGACATCATAAGTATTGTATTTATGAAAAATATAATTAAAACTTTTCAACTACGTTAAAATTTGTCATCTGTGGTAAAATTTTTGATCGAGTTAGTTCTTTAACAGGTTAATCGAAAAGTTAGCATAGATTAAGGAGCAGCTCTAATATTTATTATTTGTCATAAACTTGAAAAGAACACAGTCTGCTGGGTTAGTTGACAAATTAAACATTCAATTCAGCTACTTTAAGGCATTTTCTGAAACTTCAGTACGTCAGTTAATTCCAGTTTTCACGTTAGTACATATTAAAATCAATAGAGTGTATAATTAAAAGGAGACATGTCATGTTAAAATCCAGGAAATATTAAGAATGCAAACCACGGAAGAAATAGTAGGAATTATATTGTAAACTAGCAGGGTACCCGGAGTTTTTCGGGGTTTTTTTAGAGGTTTTTCTATTTTTTTCTCTATTGCTCCTGTTTCCTTCCCTACTTGCTCTCACGATTTGGTCTTTCTCCTGTTCTTGCTTGTCTATCGTTCCCGGTCGCTTTCCTCCTCCCGGTTACTTTCTCTTTCCCACTCGCTCGTTCTCTCTCAGTTGTATTTCCGTTCCCACTTGCGTTCCTGTTCCCGCTTATTCTCCAGTTTCCGCTCGCTCACCCGCTCTCGTTCCGCTCATTTTGTCACTGATTTCAATTTTTTTCACTATAATTGTCTCCCATTAACTCTCAAGGCTGTGTAAAAATTTCGATACGATCAGATGAATGGTGTAGCAATGCATAAAGTACATACATACAGATAGACATTTATATATATATAGATAAAACCAAAAAAAATTTGAAATGGTTGAAGAGACTCAATCAGAGTTAAGCTAGGATATTCTGTCATGTTGAACTATGAGAGATTATGTTTTTAAGAAAATGCAAAGAAATTGTACATAATATCATCGACGTCTTATAGTTACATTCGAGGCAAGGTGCTTGAATGTAACCGTATCAACTGGTACAGAGTTATCAGGAGAGAACGCTGGCGAATAGTTTTTTCTACCCTAGTTACCACACACCGACTGCATACTCCAATCTGGATCTAACTAAAGCTTTATAAATTGGCATAAAAGAATCTTTTGTCAAACCTTTAAAATTTCTTGAAATTAAACCTTGTGAAAAGCTTTTATTAATTGTTTCATAAATGTGATCTGTAAATGTTATTGAACTCTGAAATGTAACTCCCAAATCATTTATTACAACGTTTTTATTAGGTCACTTTATTGTCTGTTTGTTTGTATGCAGAAATATATATGATAATTTCGGTTCTTTCTGTTTGTTTACTTTTCTCGTTTTACTTTTGACCCTGAGGATGGCTGACATAGCTGAAACGGTCCGTCGGTCTGACAATAAAAGTTTAATGGAAAAGTTTTTGGCTAATTGTAGTCTCGAACAGAGAGTTTTGTGCCGAAAGGTCGAGAATTTGGCTCGAAAAGTTGTTTCTGCCAAATGGCGAGTTGTGTTTCTTGGAGCATGTCTCAAAGATAAATTGATTCCACAGTTTATTCGCAATATATATATATATATATATATATATATATATATATATATATATATATATATATATATATATATATATATATATATATATATATATATATATATATATATATATATATATATATATATATATATATATATATATATATATATATATATATATATATATATATATATATATATATAAGACTCTACTAGGAATTGAACCCACGTGTCTTCGGCTCGACTCGACAGCTAGTCTGCTGCCAGATAGGTAATTTTTTGCGAAGTGAAACACTGCGTTGAAATGTTTCAAGAGCCTACTGCGTTGAAATGTTTCAAGAGCCTACAAGTGGTGACAGTTAGTCATCTTATTTGTAGGCTCTTGAAACATTTCAACGCAGTGTTTCACTTCGCAAAAAATTACCTATCTGGCAGCAGACTAGCTGTCGAGTCGAGCTGAAGTAAGGAGTTCTGAGCCTATCATAGTCGTAGCCTAATGTTAAGTAGCTCCGAAAGACTGAGACTTCTATCCATCATTTTTTGGTGATGGTCGGTGGCTCAGTTGGTAAGAGCGCTTGCATTTAGGCGAGGCGGTGTTGCCGTAGACACGTGGGTTTGATTCCTAGTAGAGTCTTATAAATATTTGCGTTACTTGTGGTGACAGTTAGTCATCCTATTTGTAGGCTCTTGAAACATTTCAACGCAGTGTTTCACTTCGCAAATATATATATATATATATATATATATATATATATATATATATATATATATATATATATATATACATATATATACATATATATATATCTGTGTGTGTGTTTAATTTTCCAAAGTAAACAACCAAGTGCGCTGTTTTAATACAAATAATGTAGGTATGTATGTTAGCAATTTTGCATAACACTGCAGTCAGCAGAGTCAGCTGTTGATAAGACAGGTTAATGAAAGTAAATGGTCAAGATGACATATTGAAAATGGTAGCTTTCTAATGTTACAATAAGTTAATAGGCATGACCCATCTATATAACTATTGTTTTTATATTTCTCAATAATAAATTAGTCATTTTTATAATGTTAATTGTTTTTACAAATACAACTTCTATTATTATAAATAAAAAAAATTGTTTAATCAGGGTAGTCTCTCTGGTCAAATATTAAGATTTAAAAACTGTATAGTTTTTTTATTGTTAACTAACAGGTTACCCAGCATTGCCTGGAGTTTTTAGAGGTTTGTCTATTGTTATTCTTTCTTGCTCCCGTTTTCCAACCCGCTTGCTCTCCTGTTCTCGCTCGCTTTCCCGCTCCCAGTCGTTTTGCCATTCTCGCTTGCTCTTTCGCTCTTCGTCGCTTTTTCCTGTTTCCGCTCATTCTCCAGTTTCCGCTCATTCTCCAGTTTCCGCTCATTCTCCAGTTTCCGCTCATTCCCCAGATTTCAATTTTTTTCACAAAAACCTTCCCCCCATTGACTCTCAAGCTTGTGTGTAAATTTCATTAAGATCAGATAAATGGTATAACAATGCATGAAGTACATACATAAATACATACAGTCATTTTTATATATATACTAGCTGACCCAGCAAACATTGTTTTGCCTTTTAAATTATTTTGGTTTTTTATTAAAAGTTTAATGTACAAAATTATGAAAATTTAAAAAAATCAATCTCGATGAGCAATTGAGTGTACAATGTCCGGGGTTTTTGAAAGTTTTTCTATCGTTTTTCTCTCTTGCTCCTGTTTCTTTCCCCGCTTGCTCTCACCCTCCCGGTCGTTTTCCCACTTTTAGACCACCTAGAGCTCTAAAAATTGTAGGAAAGCTTTATTCTGGATGACAATACCTGAATTTAATGTTTCCGACATCAATTAGGCCTTAAATCAATTAAAATTATTTAAATAAAATTTATTCCTGCCATCTAGCGACTAATAAAAGCGTTTGACAACCGGCCACAAAGCTCTGGCGATCGATGTTATACATCTAAGTCCGAGTTTGCAATAGCGTTTACTAATCTAAACATGTATTTGCTTAGAGGCGAATAAAAGCATTTTTTTATTTTTTATCTTTACTTGTTTATATTGCATATTGTATCTGGGTTATTTTTAATATTCAGTGGCAGCTTAAGTGCTGAATGGGCTGTTTTGCCTCCATCCAATAAAGTTGCTGCAATGCCAGACGATGCAACGGCCAAAGATATGCCATTATTTGATCGTATTTCGGTGGGAATTAGGAATTGAAAAAGGTTTTTCCAGTTCCACCTGGTGCATCCAAAAAAGGATCCACCTTGTCCTTCCAAAACTGACGGTAAAAAGCGGAACATAGCGAGTAACAATCGCTGCCATTTCTACAGTATTTTACCGCAGTTCACCTGAAAGGAATCTGCCATGTTTTTGACCTCAAAATGCAAGAAGATAAACATTTTCAATCTCAGACAGTTAAAGATGCTCTTTTATAGGAAACAGTATCAATGTAAATCATTGATCAAACTTTATATATATATATATATATATATATATATATATATATATATATATATATATATATATATATATATATATATATATATATATATATATATATTCATTTTCAATTTCAGATACTTTTTTGTACTGTTTCATACAGTATAAATGTAAATCATTGATCAAACTATATATATATATATATATATATATATATATATATATATATATATATATATATATATATATATATATATATATATATATATATATATATACATTTGTGGTGACAGTTAGTCATCCTATTTGTAGGCTCTCAAAACATTTCAACGCAATGTTTCACTTTATAAATTATCTATCTGGCAGCAGACTGGCTGTCGAGCCGAAGTAAGGAGTTCTGAACCTATCATAGTCGAATTTAATGTTAAGTAGCTCCGAAAGACTGAGACTTCTAGCCATCATTTTTTGGTGATGGTCAGTGGCTCAGTTGGTAAGAATGTTTGCATTTAAGTGAGGCGGTGTTGCCGTAGAAACATTGGTTCAATTCCTATTAGAGTCATATATACATATATATGTGTATATATGTAAATATATATATAAATATGTATATATATATATATATATATATAAATGTCTCAACTTCAGACTTGAACCCACGACTGTCAGATCGGCAACACCGCCTCGCATCATGCCAACTACCTTACCATCTGCGCCACTTCCACCGCGGTTGCTGTGCCGACAGTCGTGGGTTCGAGTCTGAAGTTGAGACATTTATATTTGCGTTATTTCGTGGTGGATTGTAAGCCATCCAAGTTTCTGATATATGTGGCTCGTAAAAACATATCAACGCTATGTTTCCTTATAATATATATATATAAAACCCAAAACTTAGTAATCCGAAACAATTGCTCTCCAGCTAAAAACAAATTGCAGTCAACTCATCTGGTGTATGAATTTCAATGTCCAATTCCACATTGTAAGGTGGATAAATACATCGGATCCACAACGACTACTTTATCGAGACGCCTCACCATGCATTTGCAAAACGGTAGTATCTTGCAACATTTTAATATGACTCACGGCCGCGCTTTGAAACGTGATATTCTCGTTGACAATGTACGTGTTCTTACTAAAGAGAAAGATGTCAGACAGTTGAGAATCAAAGAGGCTCTACTAATCTTACAACGGAAGCCCGAAATCAACAAGCAGTTTGATAAATTTCCGCACGTCCTTACTTTGTATGAATTAGGGACAAGGAAGAACCGTGGCGAAGAAATAAATACAACAAATAAAGTAGTTGATGACAATCGTATCAATGTTTCACAGGACGTTGTAGCAGAGAATGTTGACAAGTCCATTCTTCCAATAGTCACAGTTGAACTCACGGCTTCAGAAGAAATAGAAGATAGAAGGATAGCTGTTGACAGAGCTGATGAAGAGACCGATCCGCAACTACGGTTTTCTCACTTAGTGGACAATATTAACATCACTGAAAGACGAAGAAAAAAATAGACCTACAGATGATTGAATGTATGAATGAGCATTGGTTGTTTGATGTTTGTGGTCCTGTTTCGCTGACTTGTTTTGAGTTGATTGTAGATTATATTTCGTAATATGTAAATCCAAGGTATTATGGTTAGAATCGGGTATGTATAGAGTGGGAAGAATATTTTATGTGACTTTTAGTTTTGTGCATATTTTCTTTTCAATATATGACTTTAAGTTCTTTGCGGGTTTTGTTTACAATGAGCCTTGAAAATGGAGTAAAGGTACTCCGAAACGCGTCGGCAAATTAAATAAAATGATGAATAGTGAACTGTTTTCGGTTGAAAGTGTGCGAAAGAATTTTCGTAGCGTTGAAAGAAGTCTTCAAAAACTTGTATCGTGTAAGTATGCGGTGACTTTTAATAAAGAATATATATATATATATATACATTCCTCGTTTGTTTGCTTTGACTAGTAATGGTGACCATAACACCCTCTTTTCTAATTTAATTAATAACCCAAACATTACATTACGTAGACGTTAATTTTAGATATTTCTCGCTCTTGGTATTCTAGTTTATGTATTATTTTCGGTCATATTTATTTTATATTTGCTCTTATGATTTCAATGGTAATTAATACATCCCTTTGTTTTATTTTTGCTCTTAATTTTATTGATTTATTTTCTTTCTATCTATGTATACTTCGACATTTAAGGCCTTCAATTCTTATCGGTGAAAAACTAACACCTGTATCGACGGAAAACTAACACCAACAATTATTATGTTAAATTTAATTTATATTTGCTTCTTTGATTTTAGTCTAAATTAATACCTTCCCTCGCATTTTATTTTGGTCATATTTTATTTTTATCTACGTACTTCCACATTTCATTATTTGTTTTTAATCGTCTTTGTTTATGTTCGGTTCCTGTACCGCCGGCCTTTTGCTTTTTCTGAAGATGGCTGAAAAAATAGCCGAAACTTGCAAGTTAAAAAGTAATAAAGATTTGTATAATCGGGCGTTCTTTGAACAACTTCGTGGGCGAGTTAAATTACGTGAACTATCTCATATAATAGAAAAAGTTTGCAACAAAACTTGGTCAATAAAATTTAACCGAGCCTGTATCGACGAAAAATTAACACCTAATTATTTGAATATATATATATATATATGTCTGTTGCATTTTCCTATAAAAAGGACATAATTGCACCTTATTGTTTTTCCAAAATAACTTTTAAAATAATTTAAAAAAAATATTCTAAATAGCCTACAACCTAATCTCAGACCTACCAGATGTACACAAAAAATTTCATAAAAATCGGTTCAGCCGTTTCGGAGGAGCTTGAAGTCAAACACTATGACACAATATTATTATATAGATAGATAGATTTGGCTTATCAACTTATAAAAATAAATAAATCATGTTCACAACAAATGTCTTGAGTTATGAGTAGTCATATTTATCATATTTTGTGGTTTTGCGATGAAATGGCGGTTCGATGCAAACAGAATAAGAAAGGAGTAGTTTACATCTATGGGGGTAAAGTGTTTCCTATTGATTATCGGCAAAAGATTCAATATGGATTATAGGCCGATAATAATCAGTGCATCTTTAATTGTTATAATTATTTTTATTATAATAAAATTATTTTACAGAGCGAGTTCTAATTACCATCGCTGTGGAAGAACAGATAAAGGTGTTAGTGCATTTTCTCAAGTATGTTTTTATTTTTAATGAGATTAATAATATCTATTTATTTTTTATATCCTTGTAATTGGCAGTATTTATATAAAATGAATTTCCTACACTTTTATCATTAGTCTTAAAAAGTTAACTTATTTATTCTTTTTTCGTGTATTTAGAAATAAAAGCATGTTTTTAATAAAGTAAGATATTGCTATATTTTATCTATGAATTGGTTGTCTATTACCCGGTGGTCTACTTTACGGAATAATGAAGTTACTTTTAAGAAGAAAAAGACAATAAATTACGTTTGTAACATTTGGGGTCAGAAGCTGGATTTAAAAATGGTTTTGGAAGTATTAGAGGAACTTTCTGTGCCTGAGTTGAGGCGAAAACTAAAAAAAACAGGGGATGAACAGTAAAGGGGGACAGCTCAAGCTAGTGGACCTCCTCCAGACGGCATTGGAAAGCAATGGTTTTTTTACCCAGTAAAACACAAGTTCGATACGAACGAAGAGAAAACGAGACTAGAAAACAATGCAACACAAGAGCAAACGAGAGAGAAGAATACAGAGCAACAGAGACACCAGCTGTGTCTCAGAACATGTGACAGATGATGGCCAGACAGACTTCACAAATCGGGTGGGGCATGATGAAAACAAAAAAGCGACTTGATTCAGTTTTGTGGCAGGGCGCCGTAGAGGCAACAATGATGTTTATGAACATTGCTTGCTGTGATTGGCGATCAAGTGGTAAAAAAGTAGGAGAAAACGATTTTGCATGGTTTTCCAATCCACAACATGGAGTTGGAGAGTTGGAAGATCTCATAGACTCCAGACGGACCGGAAAAGACTGATTCCGACTGTATTGAGAATTGATCATGTCGTTCAAAGCCACGAGTCAAAATAAAGGTTCCTTGTATTCATCACCCTGTCGAGTATTTTGGAGGTGACAAAGCTGTTTGGGACAAACAGGATTACGGTGGGAGTAGTGCTATATTTTTATCTATGAATTAGTTGCTTATTTTTTGCTGGTTATTTTAAGAAGAACAAGTACGGTGTAAAAATCCAAATTTTTTTACAAATCTCCTATATTTCAAAATTTCCTGGCTTTTCAGTTGTTGCAGACATGTTTCTTTAAAACGACCTTTTTTGGAATTTATATATATATATAAACATCTGTGGGCGCCGTAGCACAGTGGTGAAAGCAGTTATGCTATCCTGCCGTCGTGGGTTGAGCAAGGAATTCACTCACGCTGCTCAGGCCAACTCAGCCTTTCATCCTTCACTGGTCGATAAATGAGTACCAGTTTCACGACTGGGGTGTAATAGGGTTCGGCACATTCCGATTTCGGAGACACGTGCGGGTGGCAGGTAATACTGTGTGATCCCATATGCACGAGTCGTTCCCGGCGCCTCTGAAGCTTAGCAACTGGCGCTTCTAATCGATCCTACTACTACTACATCTATGTACTTTTATTTGATTAAAATTATCATGCATCAAGTAAGCAAGCAAGTTAATATAAAAGATTTAAAAAAGAGTTGTTTTTTTTTTTAAATTTTCAAAATTTAATAAAATGTATTTCCATGAGAAGTGAGTATAATTCAAATTTCAACTCAATTGGATATCTGGAAGTTAGTTAATTTCCACTTTCAAGGTTTGCAAACATTAAAGCAAGCAAACCTAATTAGTGTATGTAATGCTATTAAAATTAGCCTTTGATATTTGTATTCTGTCTTATATACTGTTTTTCATTGGCATTTGTATTCTTCTGTTTATATTGTATGATCTTTTTATGTGCTTTTATTAACTTTCATTCTCTGGATGTTTATGGGATGTCCACGGACGTTTAGAAGCTCGGGAGATCATTATAGAATTAACCAACTTTATAAAAATTTAAAGTTTAATTTAAAAAACAAAAATTATTAAAAAATAAAATATAAAATACATTTTCATCGTCATAGTAACTACAAACATTTTTTTATTATTATTCACCTGGGTAATATTTTTACGATATTGTGTCGCTATGAAATTTTTCAGCTATCTTAAAAGCGTGTTTTTAATTTTTTTAATTTACTTTCAGTTGTTATGTTGTGAGGCTAGGAATTAAATTAGCTGGTTTTTAAATGGAGTTTAATATTTTAACTGAAAAAATTTAACTTGATTGATCTGTTCAATCTTTTTTTCAACAATGAATTATGCTGAATTCTATGCAGACTATAATGGGTGGACCTTTAACTCTAAGCTTTACTCATAAAGCCGCGGAATAAAATAGAACACTAAATATTGTGGCTACTTTTAATTCTTTGCAATAACTGTCTACTTAAGGGCAGCATTAACTTAAGACCTGAGAAAAATTTAAATGGATTATTTGGCTTAATTCAATCATTGGCTATCACATCACATCTTTGTACTTTCAGGTTATTTCTATTACGGTAAGAACCAATCAATCAAAAGGTTTGGGAGTGATAACAAAGAAAAATATTTCTGATGAAGGAAAAGAAAACTGTAAGGCCTTGATTTTTATAGTTTTCATTAAAAAAAGAAGAAACATTTGCTTTAAGTAAACAATAAGAATATGTGGTTATTTTATCAATAACCGGAATATAGACGGCCTGAAATATGACTCAAACCCAGACTGTCAAATCAGCAACACCACTTAGCCACATGTAAACGACTTTACCATCTGAGCTATCAAACTATCGCCAAAAAAGATGGCTAGTAGTTACTTTTGTTGGGGTTTTTAATACATCGAATCTTGGCCGGGTAGTATAGGAATTGTTGAGGGAGGGAGGGGGTCTGAAAATTTATGAGGATTAACAGGATGGAGCATCAGAATTTTAGTATGTTAGATAGATTGATGGCCACTGATATTACCTAACACATGTTGAAAATTTACTTTTTTAACTCAACTGTAAATAAAAACTGTGAATCTGGTTATTATCTGGTTCTATAGAGTGAACCCTGCAATATTTTAAAACCATGCTGTTATAAGTGTCCTGCATGTAGTGTAGTGAATACATTAAACATTTTTTTAGTGTATATTGTTTGTTTAATTACTAATAATATTTTTTAGCAGATGATGTAAAAGAAGAATTGAATTATGTGCATATGCTGAACAAAGTTCTCCCATCTGACATTAGAGTTGTTGGATGGTGTCCTGTTAATGAAGGTTTCAGTGCCAGGTTTTTAAAAATATAATTTTATTGAATATTTTTTTTAATTTGGTTGTTTTTTATTTTATCTCAATGATTTTTCTAGATTTTGTTCTTTATCGTGTTTTATCAGCTTGGGTTTTATTAGGGTGGCACTCCAAATAGAACCCTGCAATGATGAAACATTTGCTGCTGAAATTTACGAGACCGTTTTTGATCCGGATTGAAATATAACAAAAGTTGGGGGAGTGAATTTTTTAGCAGCTTTAACAGAGTCATATAGATTTTCAAAAGTCTTTCTCCTAAACTTATTGTCCCCACAAACTATCACCTCTTTATTTAATGAAAACTTTTCTGGGTGACACCAGCACTACAGAAAAACAGTTTCAGCAACAAGTACTTTGTGATGTCCTGTGCCTGTGGTTGCTAGTCTGCTTGATCTCAGAGTGAAAGCATACATGAAATTGGTCTCTGATGCTAACTGTGCCAAAGCAGTAGAGAAGAGACTGGATTTAAGATACAGATTAAAGGTGTACACAAAGTTTACCTTAATGACTAATCAGTTGAATCAGAACAAACACACTGAAAACTACAAATATCTTTTAACTTTTTGAGCTTTCAGAAGATAAAGATTCCGATCAGATTATAGTAATGTTATATCGAAATGAATCGATTTCAAGACCACTATGATGCAGGCAACCATATTCAGCGCCTCAATCGACTTTGAAACATACTTGTCCAACAGCAATTAGTGTGGTGGGGTCTCAGTGTTTTGGAAACAAAAAGGGGTCGTTAGCCAAAGCTTAAAAACTTCCAGGCTTAAAGCATACACTCAACAATTACTCAGCTCATGATGACCTAATGCTTGTACATGGATTTAATTAAGTAAAATGAGTATGTATAAGTTATGCTATAGTCTGTATGCTCAGGAGTTTTAAAAGTTACAACCTTAACATCACAAATAAAGTTGAATTTATAAGAAATTATGAAAAATCTAAAAATGATTTAACTCTAACAACAGTCTCATTTGGTACTCTCTGATCAATAAATGAAAACAATGGAAAATGTTTAAGAATGGCAAATAAGTTTAAGTCATCTCATGCATCAAAGTGTTTTGTCTGACCACTCATGCATTTATCAGATAATCTGTGACCAGCTGGTTAGTAATGAAGTTATATATCATGCTGCTATTGTAGCCACTTCTATCAAATGATAATACTTGCGAATAGTTCTATGTTTTATTGCTGGTCAACTGATTTAGATTTCAAAACTGGTAACAACTTGTCATGCCAGATTAGCATGCTATTAGAAATTTGAGCCATTGATAGGATATTATTGCCAGTTCAACCCTGGAACGACTGGATTTTTTGTAACACTTGATTAGTGATGTAAGATTTGGATTGCTAAGTAAATTGAGTTTGAATATGTTTTTAAAAGATGCCTATAGCTACAAAATAATATCTTTTATTATTTTTGATCAACTTAACATACATTTAATACTTTATTGGTTTTGCAAACCATGCACACTATTTCACAGCATGTTTCACAAGTTCAATTCATAGAATGGTAGTGTAAGTTTTCATTGCGGATTGAACATTTATCCTCTTCGCTGAATTAATTCCCCAATTCCCTAAAGAACTTGCTCTACTTTCCTACAAATAAACTTCAGTGCCTATGGATCAACAGATATTAATTTTATGTTCTTTTCTGTCTTAGTAATGACATCAGAAATTGGATTATTTAGGTTGAAGCAAATTGTTAATAACCCCAGTTGCAACCCAGAAACATGAATCCAATGCTCTTTTTCAAGTGCAATATTGCTGACATTTCCTGTTATTTTAAAACTATTAAATTGAAATAAATTTTATTAAAATAATTTTTTCCACTTGGTGGAAATTTTCACTGGTGGTAGAAAATTTCCTGAACGTTTTCAGAAATTTTCAACACTACGCTTGACACCGCTGGGTCACGAAATCGAACCCAGTACCCCAAGCATTAAAGTCAGACCCAACCATATATATAGAATAGGTATATCGGCCTGCCTGTCGTTTAAGGTGGCTTTTAGCTATGCAGCCTTAGAGTACCAAACCAAAGAACTGAAAGTTACAACTTAATCAAATATTTTTTAACAGAAAAAATAAATTTTTTACGTACAAAATAAATGTTTAACTTTATAAAAATTAACAAATATTTTTTTTTTTCATTTGTGTTGATGTTCTATTTATGTCTATACTAGCTGGGTTACCCGGCGTTGCCCGGGGATTTTAAAGGCTTTTTATCGTTTTCTCTCTGGCTCCTGTTTCCTTAACCGCTTGCTTTCCCGTTCCATGTCGCTTTCTCACTCCTGGTCGCATTTCTGCTCACGGTCGCTTTTCCGGCCCCGGTCTCTTTTACTTTTCACGATCCCGGTTGCTTTTACGCTTTACCGCTCCAGCTTGCTCTTCTTTTCGCTCTTCTGTTCCTCCATTAAATTTTAGAGCCTTCCCAATGTGGCTTAGATGGGCTGTAGCGGAATGCTGTGCACAGTCACCAAATTGATCTGTTCTCTCGTTAACACTTTGTTGTTTGGTTTGCTCGTTTAGTTACGTCTGAACTTCCTCAATTTTAATTAGTGTTCTTTAATGTATTGGTTCCACTCTGCAAGTGTGATCTTCTGCAAAGGCTTATTATGATTGACTGAAGCTGAAAAAAAAAGAATTTATTAGTTAACGGCTGCAATAATGTTAAAATCCGCTTATATATCTCAACAGGTTATATTTATTTTAAATACTTGTAAGATTATAAATGCTTACAATAGATTTATCACACACTGTTCAACAGCTGCTTTTCGAAAAATCGCTAGTCTTAGTTTTTGAGTTGTTCTTAGTTTTTAAGTGTCATGTCTACAGAAAGCATATAACGCTACATGTGGCATGTTAATAAATGTTGACCCGTGGCTTTGAAAAATGTGATATAAAACACAGATTGAAATAAAACATGAAGTAATAATAATATTAAAAACCTTCAAAGCATTAACTTAATGAATTTTCCAAGAGTTTTCTGAGATCATCAATTTGGAACAATCGAAGAGTACCACTTTTATTTAGCAAATGATGCAATTATAAATTGAACAAAACAGCAGCAGATTGATAGGCTGGCTTGAGAACTTTGTTCATGATTTTGTTGAAACACAAAAATACTGCACTTGCTTTCATTTCTTTCAAATTTCATGCACCTCATATATCAGTGAAACTTTTACAATAAATTGGCGTTGCATGTAAGATTTTCTTTAAAATGTAATTTTCTAATTTCCTCTGAAAAATAAAAAATAAAATAAGACCGATAAATTAATTCATAATCTTATAGTCATAACTACTCGTGAATAATAATGGTTGTAATGCCATCACATAAAAAAAAACTTACCTGCCCAAAAAAAATTCTCATTTACCGATAGGCTGATAGCAAGCTCGTCGCTCAACAATATTAGATAAGGAACAATTGAAGTCAGAAGCCTTGAATGATAAATATGAACAATGAATTTAAATTTATTTTTCCAATCTGCAACTCCTTTTTGTAAAACACAAAATGTTAGAGCATAATGATAATCTTATAATAATTAATAATAATATAACATAATTAAACACGTGCAATGCAACAAACGAAACAAATTGAAAGATACACAGTAAATCATGATTTTAAAAACTAAAAACAAATTACCAAAGCTTTGCCACTTACTTTTGAATGGGAGATATGAACAATGAATTTCTAATTTGATTTAATTTTAATTTGTTAAGTCTGGAACTCTTTTTGTGAAGCACAAAATATCTCTAAATAGAAGAAATTCCACCTGCAATTTATTGATTAGTCCTGAAATCCAAAGTTATCTAGATTTAAAAAATAAGTTGCTAAAATCAAATATAAAGTTTACCGATAGCAGAGCTGTCGTATCGGAGGTTCGGAAGAGAATGAGCCTCAATGAGCTCTATGAAATCAAAACAAAGGTATCTGGCGGCACCATAGATATCTATGGGCGGCACTAAACAACACACATATTTATTTAATTTAATATTTATATTTAAAACCTTTAAAACTTAAGAAAAAAAATTAAAAATATTTTGTATAATTTAACTATAAATTAATTTTATTTTGTAGAAAAAAAATTTACTCCAACTTACTACCGCTGACCAAAACGTTTTTTGTCCATAAAACATCAACGGAGAAACCAATTTATTTAAAATTTTACAGGAACCACCGCTTGAATAAGATACATAAGTGTGCCAAATTTCAATTAAATCTGTTCGGCCGTTTACATTTTATGTCCGAACAAACAAACAAACAAACATTTCATTTTTATATATAAGATAACGTCGCCTACTATATGTTATCGGTAAATTAATGGTCCAAATCGACTTAGTTGGAAAAGGACTTTAAATAAATAAATTATATAAATCGGTAAATTAGAATTATACATTTTTTATGTCGGATATTGCGTTAAATTGTAGTAAAGCTGTTGTTAGAGTTTTCAAAGGAAACAAAAATAGACTTTAAACCACGTGAAGGATCCAAACAGAAGACTCTAAATCATTTTCGGAGGCCATTTTGGCATCATACTCGAAACTGGTTTATCTCCGATATTTCTATTCTATATATATGGACCCAACCACTGCTATACCATCACATGAGGATTTCTCTAAATCTCAAAGAGACACAAAAGCATAAATGTCTAAAGTTACCAAATCACAACTGACTCTAGGTGGAGCGCTAGACCAGGACTTCCAGCAATAACACAATAACTGGTGGTCGAAAATTTACTGAAAGTTTTCCGAAATTTTCAACACTACGCGACACCGCTTGGTCAAACACATCGATATAGCAATTAAAAAACGTCACTGTCTAATAAAAACAATAGTCATTTTGATGCACGAACATTGCTTATCGCAACTCTTCATTGTGAACACCTGATGTTGGTTTTTTGTCTTCAACACATGGACACCGGACAGCTTGAACAGGAATTTTTTTTGACATCTAAATCTTTATCAACAACCAGCCTATTTAATAGCGTTGTAATCTAAAACCATATTTGACTTATTTTTTTAGCGTGCTTAATCTACGTTGGCTTGATCGTGCATACTACTCATAAGGACCACTACTTTACTTTACCTTTTGTACAGATAAATTACCTGAGGTCTTTTTTGACCCCAGTGGTATAAAGTTTTATTTTTCTAAACTCACCGACACCTAGTTGACAATTTTTTTTATTGTAAAGTCATTTGGTAGAATGCAGAAAATCCAAACAAAAATAGTCGGTTTGAACATCTATTCTCCATACAGCATCATTTCAAACACCCTCTGGGGTCAAAAACGACCCAAAGGTCGTTCCAGGGTTAAAGTGTAGCATTGAATATTTTTTAGCTCATAACTTTTAGTGACCATAAGTGGACTCTAAATAATTTTAGACTATACTAAAATTGTCTTCAAATCATTTTCTTATCGTTAAGAATTGTTTAAAGAGATGAAACTAATAAAATGAATTTTATTTTATTTGAGTGTATAACACTAGAGTGCTACTCAATTAGATATTTGTTTGTTGCAATTGTTTTAATTTCACCTTTTTTTAAGATTTGACTGTGTTGGGAGGACCTATAAATACATTTTTCCAAAAGCTGATTTAGATATTGAGGTATGATTTTTTAGCAAATATCTGTGGTAATCTTGTTATCTTTATTTTAAATAAGCATGTTTTTGCACACTTACAGAAATTGAAAACTGCTGGTGAACTGTTGGTGGGAGAAAATGATTTTAGAAATTTTTGCAAAATGGATGTTGGCAATGGAGTAATTAATTTTAGAAGAAAAATAATTTCTGTGTCTTGTTTACCTCTCAACTCAGAGTTGTATTACTTGTTTTGATATTTTTTATTTGTTTTAAATTTTAACCAAGTCATATAGATTCGGGATTTGAATATCCGTTTGAATATCAAATGTAAACGTCTGATTTTAAAATGATTATTGTTTTGAAAAGATTTTCATAGAATTAAGGTTTATCTACAAATTTAATTGACAAATGTTAGCCGCTGAAATGTGCACAAACCGAAACCAAATGTAGCCAATTAACCATATAATAAAAAAATATCCCAAAATATATTGATATATTTTTATCAATGATTTATTTGTCTATTACCCGCTGATCGACCTGACGAATTGATGAAGTTATTTTAGGGAGAAAAAAAGATACAGAAAAGTCCTCATTTATTATTACTTTCAGGAAGATCCCATATACGATTGTCAATATCATAACATTGGTGTCAGAAGTGGGATCCGGAAGAAATGGTTTTAAAAGTACTGGAAGAACTGCCCGTTGCTGAGTTGAGGCGGGAGCTAAGAAAATGGGGGCTGAACAGTAAAGGAGGACAGCCCGAGCTTGTGAACTGCCTCCGGTTGGCATTGGAGGACAATGGGTTTGACCTAAAAGAATATGAGTTTGATATGAATGAAGAGTTAACAAACTTGATAGCAGAAATGAGGGAAATAAAGCAGTTATGAACATGATGTAGTTTTATAATTTCCCATTGTCAAACTTTATAAGGAAAATTAGCAGAAAAGACAGACCAAAATATTGTACAGAAATATTTATCATTTTTATTACTTTCAATAAATTATAAAAGCATTCCATAAGAACCCGAATATGATTGTCAATATCTTAACAATATTAATGATGGTTGTTCAAGGCTTCTATTACATACCATGCACCTGATGTATGATTTATCTCAAACCACGCCTTAAAGTAAAGCATAATTTTTATAAATTTCTTCGGAATAACTTATATTGGTATTTCAGTAGCAGAGGTGCCAGCAGTATCATCTACCTAGTTAGCTAGATTTGATTGCCAATCAAATAAATTTATAATTTTCATGTATTTCTTGACAATCTTTGACTTACACAACTGGAATTTCTATGAACCACCAGTAAAGAAATGCTGATCTAATTTTTTTAGGATCATGTTGTCATATAAAAATTTTAATATTCTTTAAAGGTTAAGAAAAAATGATGCATCAGAAAATGATAGTTATGAAATGTATGTCTTGACAATAGTTGGAGTTGCTTTTTTGTGGCATCAGATTCGCTGTATAGTTGCTATATTAATGATGGTTGCTCAAGGTCTTGAAGAGGTTCAGGTAATAATTTGTGTCAATTTTTTTATTAAGTAGCCTAAAATTGTTGGTGCAATTTTCAAATTTTAGACCAGTTAGTGTTCGTTAATTTTCAAATTTTAGACCAGTTAGTGTTCGTTAATTTTCAAATTTTAGACCAGTTAGTGTTCGTTAATTTTCAAAATTTAGACCAGTTAGTGTTCGTTTAACAGAAGTATTGATATAATTAATATTTAAGGTTGTGGAGAAATTACTTGATGTTGAAAACTTTCCATTAAAGCCACAGTACACAATGGCATCAGGTAACTATTGTTGTAGGATTCTTTGTTTAATGGTTTTGCTAATTTTTCTTGGTATTATTTTAGAGTTACCACTAGTTCTCTACAGCTGTGAATATGATGGCTTACATTGGAATACTGATAAAGGTGATTTATTCTTATTATAGTTTCAATAGCATTCAGCCACTTAATAAGAAATGCAAGATATTATCCTTAGGAAGTGGAGGACCAAGTAGTTTGAAGTAGGGGTCAAAGAGCAATTTTTTATGTAAATGCATCATATTTTTATGGATCTCCCAAGTACTTTCTTTAAATTCTTTTTAAAAATCCACTTTTGTAGACCTGACTACACAAAAGACTTGACTTGACTATAAAGCATTAAAGCCTTGCATGGGTTATGAAAAATGGACCGGACCGAGGCTATTGTGCCATCTTTGAGGATATGTGCCATTTAAAACTAGCCAAGCCCAGTTTAGCACAGATTGGACTGGGTCTTGATTTTTTTGCCTATGAAAATGACCGGGTCTGGAATTTTTTGCTAAGGAAATGAGCCAGACAGGCCTCAAAAATAGTGCAAGCCTCTATGATGCATGGTTTAATTTTTAAATTTGTATGCGAGCAAAGCCGCACGGGTACTGCTCGTGGGCATATAAAATGACTTTGTTCAGAAATGAGTTTAAGTAATAAATCTTGTTTTTTAGAGGCTATGAAGGAAACTCTGCTGAACCTGCAAGCTCTCTGGTCTAAGCAATCTATCAAGTAATTGATTTTCGTTCTATCAAAACAAGCACACACACACACACACATAGATACAACAGGGGCGTAGCTAGGGGGGGCAAGCTGCCCCGGGCGCCATCTTGCGGGGGCGCCGAAGAGGAAAATACAGTATATTCATGCTAGACTAACTCTCTCTCAAAGTTTGCGTAAGGTGCAAGAAAAACAGTAGTTTCCTTCCTTGCATCAGGATGTCGTCCACAGTCTAGTTTTATATCTGCTGCTTCAGTCCATTTAGTTGTTCTGCAGCATCAAACTTGTTAGGTTCTTAGGAAGGGAGAGAGCCGTCACTCATGTGTTTCATTTCAAACCCACCAGCCACAATCTAGGCACAGATCTCCGGCTCAGGCAAGGTGGAACTTGGTGACCCCTTCATGCTCCAGCCACCAGTCATTTCACATCGTTGACGTAGAGCCAATGTTTTGAAAGCTGCTCTTGCTATCTAGAACGTCTGTGCCCTGTGCAGCACACCTTCTTTATGACATCAAGTTTATGACACACAGCCTAAGGACCATATTTAATTTCCTCAGTGTGTGCATTTATTTATTACATTTATTCTCACTGAGTTTTGTGGATTTTTAAAAAATTTATTTCTGTTCTTTACGGTATTTTAAATAAAATTTTTGCTTGCCGCATTTTTTTCAAATACTGATCGCAAAAAGATGGCGCCAAAACGCACGCATATAAACCTACACTTTTAGTTCATATAACAGTTATGTGTAAAATGTGTTAGATCTGCCTCGTGGCCAGTCGCTTGTTAAACTTGATGTTGGATTGCAATAATTTTAAGAATGAATGGGCCGTTGTTATAGCTTGTAACTCAACTGTTGGTTAGGCAAAGTACTGTAACGAACACGGACATTTTTTCTGCGTCTGTAATACTCTGTATATAGATTAAAATTAAAATTCGTTTCACTTGAAATGGCTTCAAATTGTGTTCAACTTTAACTTCTTCATTGCAACGGGGGGAGGCCCAGTGTGGGGGGCGCAAAATTTATAGTTTCGCCCCGGGCGCCAAAAACCCTCGCTACGCCTCTGAGATACAAACATACATACATTCATACAGGGTCGCCCAAAAAAGTGAGAACATCTTACATAATTTAATTAAATATAATTCTTCATGCAATTTTTTGCAAAGTACTTAGCTATCCAGAAATCATGTTCATTGTGTCCTCCTTGCTTCCCAACTACTTTTTCTAAGCGTCGAAGCCACTAATACAACATGTTTTGGAGAAAAACTCTCCATTTTCAAGGCAAAGGAAACACGTAAACAACCCAGAACTAAAAGCACAGAAACCAAAAGAAAAGGAATGTTCCTCAAATAATTTGAAGAGCCAAAGGAAGAAAAAAATTAATAAATACAAGTAAAACGAGTCAATCATAAGCGGGGAATAAACAAGATACGATCTACTTCTTTCGCCTTCGCTGTGTAACGTTTACATTGTCTATCACATGTTGAAACATATCATGAGAAGAATCAACCTCCAACGATTCTGGCGCATCAGTACCGATACATTCTTCCGTAGCCAGTGAAGCCGCAACTCCATCAGCCATCATATGTCAACCTCTCCCTGAAACAATGGCTCATCGTCATCATCGGGAAGCAGATCAAGACGGCAACAGTCATAACAACTCGTGGCTGAGCCATCCGTCACAAGCTTAGAATCAATGACAGGAGACGCAGACGGGACAGCAGCAAAACTGCTTTTTGTTCTGGGTTGTTTACGTGTTTCCTTTTCCTTGAAAATAAGAGTTTTTCTCTGAAATGCATTAATTGAAATAAAAATAACTTAGAATTATGAATTACAAGAGTTTGTTTAATGTCGGTCTTATTCCTCAGTTTCGAAAAGTGGAACGTGTTATGAAAAAAGTTGTTTCATTTAGATTCAAGCATGTATAAAAGAACATTTATTGGCAAAATTTGCTGTAGATAATAAACGTGTCTACGGCAACACCGCCTTGCCTAAATGAGCCACCGACCATCACCATATATATATATATATATATATATATATATATATATATATCTTTGAGACACACTCCAAGAAACACAACTCGCCATTTGGCAGAAACAACTTTTCGAGCCAAATTCTCGACCTTTCGGCACAAAACTCTCTGTTCGAGACTACAATTAGCCAAAAACTTTTCCATTAAACTTTTATTGTCAGACCGACGGACCGTTTCAGCTATGTCAGCCATCCTCAGGGTCAAAAGTAAAACGAGAAAAGTTTTTGTTTACTTTTCTCGTTTTACTTTTGACCCTGAGGATGGCTGACATAGCTGAAACGGTCCGTCGGTCTGACAATAAAAGTTTAATGGAAAAGTTTTTGGCTAATTGTAGTCTCGAAGAGAGTTTTGTGCCGAAAGGTCAAGAATTTGGCTCGAAAAGTTGTTTCTGCCAAATGGCGAGTTGTGTTTCTTGGAGCGTGTCTCAAAGATAAATTGATTCCACAGTTTATTCGCAACAAATATATATATATTTATAACCTCTTATGACATTTCTGTTTTTTTTAGATCATCCATGCTACGAATAATGTTGAGCGACCTGGAAAAGCTAGCTGGTTTTTAATTACTTATGTAATTACTTAACTTTTTAATTAATACTTAATCATGATTGTGTTTAATTTTCTAGATCTCCACATACCAACCCAGCATCGTGTTCTTCTGCCAGGGAACACTCCAAAAATCTACAAGCCGCTTTTCGATCGTCCAAAGTGTGGTATGTGGTTATATTAAACACCCTCAGAGTTTCAGTGTTGTTATTTGTTCTAATCTGGTTTTAACAGAGAGTTTAGAAGATAGAATATTGCATCACAACAGAAAAAGGAAGCAAAAATACTCTTTAAAAAGATTACTTTTTTAATAAAGGCAATTTCTTGTGTTTTTCAAGTAAATGCTAAACAAATAAATCTGTTGAGTCCTTAATTCTGTTCATTATGAATAAAGTGCATTTACAGTTCATAGATCCTAAAAAAATTTGTTAGGTTCACATGGACTTAGAGTACAGTGGACTGCTTATTTCAAAAGGGCAGTATATTAAGTCAACCAAATCTCGACTTTCTTCCTGAGAGGGGCGAGGCTGTTCTCATTAAAATGGTGACGTTTTAGTGGTTTTGCCCGTCCCAAGGACGGATGTTTTAACATTACGATGAACATTGGATATATATTTTGCATCAATATAAATTAATTATTATTTTTTATTTATAACATTGAAGTGAAAAGATTGTTTTACCCATAGACAGGGGGCACACGCCCCCCATTTTGGAATAGTTAAAAATAATTTACATTAAACAAATTTAAATTATGTACATAATATTTACTAATAAACTTATAAATAAAATCATTTTTAAATAAAAGTAAATTTGGTAAAGGGTTATAATCATTATACACGAATAAATTTGTAAACAATACATTAATAGCAATGGTATAAAAAATGTCATTAATTTTTCAGAAGGGGGGACTTTTGTTGCTCCTATGGGCGGGCACTCATAGATGCGCCCCCTAGCAAAATTTTGGATCCGCCCATGCACATAGATATATATATATGGTTTTATAGTTCGTATGCATTCCAAAACAAATGAAAGGAAAAAGGATAGATTAAAATATTATTAATTTTTTATATTTTGAATTAATTTAAGTAAGGTGAATATTTTTTAATCTATTTAAAGGTAATATTTCACACAAAAGGCCCGAAGTGTGAATGATTAATATACTCGGCTATAATCAACATACATAATTTGCTATTTATGTATGCTAGCAATTTCGCGTAACGCTATATATATATATATATATATATATATATATATATATATATATATATATATATATATATATATATATATATATATAGCGGGGGCACCCGGGGTTTTTAGAGGTTTACCTAATGCGTTTCTTTTTCACTCCCGTTTCCTTCCCGTTTGCGGTCCCGGTCGTAATCCGTTCCCTGTCGTTTTCCCGCTCATTTTTTCGCTCTCAGTTCCGCCCCCCCTAGATCCGATACTACACACATACATACATACATACATACATACATACATACATACATACATGAAGCCGAGGGATCTTTGCAATGGTCTGAAAAGCTCGGAGCAGTGCAACCGGGACGGCTCGGTCTGGGTTGGTTCCATCATGTGTGGTGGTCTAAGGCCTCGTCGCAGGAAAGGACAAACCTGATTATTCAAGACAGAAGGCGAGCAATGGAGTTGGAAAGAGTGCAGTTAGGTGCTCAGATGTCGCAACAGGGCGATTGGACTAGATGGGAGGCGGCAGTTCAACATTCGATGACATGGAATGATTTGTGGCGTTACTCGCCCATCCGCCTATCTTTCGTGATTAGAGCGATGTATGATCAACTGCCGACAGCTTCGAACTTAGTGAAGTGGGGAAAGCTTGAAAATGAAGCCTGCAAGCTGTGTGAGAAAACAGAAA
Source organism: Erpobdella octoculata (assembly GCA_963978895.1). Taxonomy (NCBI): domain Eukaryota; kingdom Metazoa; phylum Annelida; class Clitellata; order Hirudinida; family Erpobdellidae; genus Erpobdella; species Erpobdella octoculata. The sequence continues at coordinate 19,585,351 of OZ022245.1, forward strand.
CTCTGATTCATATTCTCTCATGTTGTCCGTATGCTTTGGCAAAGGGAAGATACACGTGGCGCCACAATGAGGTTCTAAGAGAGATACTGGGCATTATCAAGGAGAACTGCAGACTAGCCAATTCGATGCAGTTGTGCCCCAGAAGAAAAGTTTATTTCTTGAGAGAAGGCTTGCAGCACTTGTGCCGCAGAAAGGCAAGTACGAGAAGAGAATCGTTGCTTGATGCGGCAAATGACTGGAGGATATCAGCAGACTTAAAAGATGAAGACTGCTTTCCGGAATTGGTTCGCAGCAGCGGATTGAGACCGGACATTGTCATTTTTTCCAGTTTGGCCAAGACGTTGCTGTTCATCGAACTGACAGTGCCATGGGAAAGCAACATGGAAGCCTCAAATATCTTGAAAGAAGAACGGTACAGAATCCTTGCCCAAGATTTGGAGCGTGCGGGGTATAGAGTCGAGATTTTTCCAGTTGAATTAGGCGCCAGGGGTGTAGCCGGTCGCTCACTTGTCAAATTGCTTGTGGCTCTCGGAATGTCGGGTCGGAAAAAAACTCTAGCTATCAAGAAAATAGCTGAAAGAGCAGAAACAGCTTCTTTTTGGATATGGATGCAAAGGAATGAAAAAGGAGATAATAAATTTAAACAGCCACTTCTGGCTACCGTACAACAGTGTTAGCTCCTCCTTTGTTTACAAGTTCAGGGACGAAGTCGCGTTATGGCTGCCGGCGAAAGTTTCGGTTGTTTGCAATAGAAGTAAAGCTGCTGGCGTTTAGAAAATAATCGAAACAATGTTTCCTGGCATTATGGTTTGTGGTGTTTCTCGTGTGGTGAAAGTGGTGGCATGGCTCGAAGTTCCGGAGGTGAATGTTTCTTTCGGTCTCGGAATCTGGCGGTTTGGTGGATACTACAGTTACTAAATGCTCAAGTTCCGGCGTTTGAAAGACAGTTTCTCATCTTGTTACAGTTGCTTGACGGTTTCAAAATGACTTCTTGGTTCTGGTACTTTGAAGATTTGCCGGTTATCTGGTTCTGGTCGGAAACGGCATGTGATACACAAATTTCGTCAGGGGGCGGCCGTCTGATCAACGGTCGTGGCTCGCCCTCCCGTGGTAGCGTCAGGAAAAGGGCCGAAACGCTGGGAGGGTCTTCCTCTGAAGACCTCTGACGAACTTGCTCGAAGAAGAGTTTTCACATACATTTCATTGGCATTAGCCATCGGACACTCAGGAAAGACTGAGGGGCGCTCGGGGAAGACCGAGTGGCACCGGGAAAGACCGGAGACATCTTGGAGAGACAAGAACTACGGGTGTCTTGGCCTGGCTAGCCGGGGCACATTTCCGTCTTCGCATGCTACATCTACAACAAAAGAATTATGCCCCCAGAGCTCTTACCGAAAGGGGGGGAGAATGATGAGCTCATCAATGGACTACAGGATGATGAACCGGCTTTTCCAAAGAACCCTGATGGGGGTTTGCCCGTGTTGTGTGTGTGTGGAAAAAGCTTTAAGACAGTCCGAGGAATGAAAGTTCACAGAACAAAAATGGGATGTCTTCCCGCTTCTGTTCGCCGCCCATTATCTCTCAGTGCGGGCTCAGTTTTGTCGGCTCAAGAAGTTCCAGAACCCATCCATATTCCACAGATTGCTTTCGACGGAGGAACTGAATGTGTTTGTGGAAGAAGATTTAAGTCAATTCGCGGAATGAATGTTCATAAAACTAAATTGGGTTGTCAAACTGCTATCAATTAACGCTCTGCATCAACCAAGGAGGCAGGTAACACGTCTGACTACGCCGGGCCGGAAGCTAACCACAGCCCCGACAAAGTCTCCGATTCAGAAGCAGATGTAAATTCAGAACCCAAGACAAGAATTAAATTTCCGAAAGCAATTGACACTTCAGCTTGGTCAACATTAGACTTGGAGTTGACGAGATTACTCAAAGCCCAGTTGAGGGAGAATCCACAACTCGATATGAAAACCTTCTCAGAAATTATCTACAAAAAATGTTTTGATTCATTTGGTGTGGTCCAGAAAAACCCGGTTCACACGCATGCAGCAGTATCCAGACGGCAGAGAGAAATTGAAAAATTAAAGAAGGAGCGAAAGAAACTCAGGCGGCAATGGAGAATCGCAGAGGGGGTCGAAAAAGTTGGTCTGTCTGAACTGTGGCGGGATGTAAAAAATCGGCTCCGGTCTCTCAGGGCTGCAGAAAGACTCCGGAAAAAGAAAAGTGAGCAAAAGAAAGCCAGATGCAAATTCATGGAAAATCCATTTTGCTTCGGAAAAAGTTTGCTGGATCCACCAAAATCTGGCACTCTTCGAGCGACAAAACAAGAATTAGATGATCACTTCCGTTTGGCGTTCAAAGATCCTCTTAGCGATTCAGAGCTGCTGGAAAGAACCGACTTTCCCGAAGTACAGTTGCCGAAAGTGGCTTTCGACGGTGGAGAGATAAAGATGAATGAAGTATCTCAGTTTTTAAAAAAAACGAGGAACAAATCTGCCCCAGGTCCCAACGGCATTCTATATTTGTTATACAAGAGATGTCCAGGCGTGCAAAAGCTGCTCTACAACCGTTTAAAGATTGCATGGCGATCTAGATGCGTAGATAGGGAATGGCAGAAGGCGGAGGGAGTTTTCATCCCCAAAGAAAAAGATTCGGTCAATATCAACCAATTCCGACCAATCTCACTTTTGAACGTGGAGGGAAAAATATTTTTCGCTGTTCTGGCCAAGAGGCTCACGGATTTTGCAATTCGTAATGAGTACATTGACAGATCCGTGCAGAAAGGAGGAGTCCCCGGAGTACCGGGATGTATCGAGCACTCATCCATGATTTGGGAGGCCATCAAAAGAGCAAAACAAAACCAACTCAGCCTGCATGTGGTCTGGCTTGATTTAGCAAACGCGTACGGGACTGTTCGCCATCAATTGCTCTGGAAGACACTCAAAAGGCACAATTTTCCAGAATTCCTCATCGATGTTCTGCAACAGTATTTTCGCCGTTTTAGGCTGCGTCTGTCAACATCGACGTGCTCCACAGAGTGGTTCAACTTGCGGGTCGGAATTGCTATGGGGTGTTCAATTTCTCCCATCCTATTTGTTCTGGCTATGCAATTATTGCTCGGTTCAATTGCATCTCGGGTTCAGGATGTTTACCTGGGAAAAGGAATTTTCATGCCATCAATAAAAGCCTTCATGGACGACACTACTCTTATCTTGAATCACTGCGGTGAAATGCGCCGTATTCTTCAAAATTTCAACGACTTGTTGTCCTGGTGTGGAATGAAGTTCAAGCCAACCAAATCGAGAAGCCTTTCTTTGCGACATGGAGAGATTGATGGTTTTGTCTCATTCTCGGTGGCTGGTTGCGAAATCCCAACAATCCAGCAAGAGCCTGTGAAAAGCTTGGGAAGATGGTACAACGTCTCCATGAATGATGTGAATCGGAGCAGCATCGTTCTGCAGGGCTTGGTTGAGGACCTGAGGAAAATCAATTCAACCGAGCTGCAGGGAAAGTTCAAGGTATGGCTGGTACAGTTTGTTTTGATACCGAGGTTGCTATGGCCATTAACAATCTATGAGATATGTTTATCTCACGTGGAGCGAATGGAAAAGAAAATGAACTGCTGCATTCGGAAATGGCTGGGACTTCCACCGGCGTTAACAACTTTAGCTCTATATAGTAAGTCTGCTAAGTTAGCTCTTCCATTCAAGTCCCTAGTAGAGGAGTACAAGATTAGCAAGATACGGACACAGTTGATGCTGGACAACTCTTCAGACCAATGTATCGCGAATGTGGGGCCATCAGTTGGATCGGGAAAAGGCTGGACTGCAGGGAGGGACATCCGTGAAGCCGAGGGATCTTTGCAATGGTCTTAAAAGCTCGGAGCAGTGCAACCGGGACGGCTCGGTCTGGGTTGGTTCCATCATGTGTGGTGGTCTAAGGCCTCGTCGCAGGAAAGGACAAACCTGATTATTCAAGACAGAAGGCGAGCAATGGAGTTGGAAAGAGTGCAGTTAGGTGCTCAGATGTCGCAACAGGGCGATTGGACTAGATGGGAGGCGGCAGTTCAACATTCGATGACATGGAATGATTTGTGGCGTTACTCGCCCATCCGCCTATCTTTCGTGATTAGAGCGATGTATGATCAACTGCCGACAGCTTCGAACTTAGTGAAGTGGGGAAAGCTTGAAAATGAAGCCTGCAAGCTGTGTGAGAAAACAGAAACTCTGATTCATATTCTCTCATGTTGTCCGTATGCTTTGGCAAAGGGAAGATACACGTGGCGCCACAATGAGGTTCTAAGAGAGATACTGGGCATTATCAAGGAGAACTGCAGACTAGCCAATTCGATGCAGTTGTGCCCCAGAAGAAAAGTTTATTTCTTGAGAGAAGGCTTGCAGCACTTGTGCCGCAGAAAGGCAAGTACGAGAAGAGAATCGTTGCTTGATGCGGCAAATGACTGGAGGATATCAACAGACTTAAAAGATGAAGACTGCTTTCCGGAATTGGTTCGCAGCAGCGGATTGAGACCGGACATTGTCATTTTTTCCAGTTTGGCCAAGACGTTGCTGTTCATCGAACTGACAGTGCCATGGGAAAGCAACATGGAAGCCTCAAATATCTTGAAAGAAGAACGGTACAGAATCCTTGCCCAAGATTTGGAGCGTGCGGGGTATAGAGTCGAGATTTTTCCAGTTGAATTAGGCGCCAGGGGTGTAGCCGGTCGCTCACTTGTCAAATTGCTTGTGGCTCTCGGAATGTCGGGTCGGAAAAAAACTCTAGCTATCAAGAAAATAGCTGAAAGAGCAGAAACAGCTTCTTTTTGGATATGGATGCAAAGGAATGAAAAAGGAGATAATAAATTTAAACAGCCACTTCTGGCTACCGTACAACAGTGTTAGCTCCTCCTTTGTTTACAAGTTCAGGGACGAAGTCGCGTTATGGCTGCCGGCGAAAGTTTCGGTTGTTTGCAATAGAAGGAAAGTTGCTGGCGTTTAGAAAATAATCGAAACAATGTTTCCTGGCATTATGGTTTGTGGTGTTTCTCGTGTGGTGAAAGTGGTGGCATGGCTCGAAGTTCCGGAGGTGAATGTTTCTTTCGGTCTCGGAATCTGGCGGTTTGGTGGATACTACAGTTACTAAATGCTCAAGTTCCGGCGTTTGAAAGACAGTTTCTCATCTTGTTACAGTTGCTTGACGGTTTCAAAATGACTTCTTGGTTCTGGTACTTTGAAGATTTGCCGGTTATCTGGTTCTGGTCGGAAACGGCATGTGATACACAAATTTCGTCAGGGGGCGGCCGTCTGATCAACGGTCGTGGCTCGCCCTCCCGTGGTAGCGTCAGGAAAAGGGCCGAAACGCTGGGAGGGTCTTCCTCTGAAGACCTCTGACGAACTTGCTCGAAGAAGAGTTTTCACATACATTTCATTGGCATTAGCCATCGGACACTCAGGAAAGACTGAGGGGCGCTCGGGGAAGACCGAGTGGCACCGGGAAAGACCGGAGACATCTTGGAGAGACAAGAACTACGGGTGTCTTGGCCTGGCTAGCCGGGGCACATTTCCGTCTTCGCATGCTACATCTACAACAAAAGAATTATGCCCCCAGAGCTCTTACCGAAAGGGGGGGAGAATGATGCCAGTTTCTCATCTTGTTACAGTTGCTTGACGGTTTCAAAATGACTTCTTGGTTCTGGTACTTTGAAGATTTGCCGGTTATCTGGTTCTGGTCGGAAACGGCATGTGATACACAAATTTCGTCAAGGGGCGGCCGTCTGATCAACGGTCGTGGCCCGCCCTCCGTGGTAGCGTCAGGAAAAGGGCCGAAACGCTGGGAGGGTCTTCCTCTGAAGACCTCTGACAAACTTGCTCGAAGAAGAGTTTTCACATACATACATACATACATACATACATACATACATACATACATACATACATACATACATAGATACATACACACACATACATACTTTGAATGAGCAATTAGTGCCGTAATATTGCAAAAAACACAGACATACATACATTCATACATACATACATACATACATACATACATACATACATACATACATACATACATACATAAACACACACAGACACACATACATGCACATACATGCACATACATACATACATACATACATACATACATACGCACATACGCACATACATACATACATTCATGCATACATACATACATACATACATACATACATACATACACACACACACATACATACATACATACATACATACATACATACATAGATACATACACACACATACATACTTTGAATGAGCATTTAGTGCCGAAATATTGTAAAAAACACATACATACATAAACACACACACACATACATGCACATACATACATACACACATACATACGCACATACATATATATATATAGTTCGCGCTCATTCACCCGCTCCGCTCATTTTGTGACGGATTTCAAAATTTTTTTCTCTATATTTGATTCCTCTTGACTCTCAAGGTTGTGTGAAAATTTCATTACGATCGGATGAATGGTGTAGCAATGCATAAATAACATACCTAAGTACATACATACATACATACACACATATATATATATATATATATATATATATATATATATATATATATATATATATATATATATATATATATATATATTTAAGGATTTCTGAGCCTATCATAGTCGTAGTCTAATGTTAAGTAGCTCCGAAAGACTGAGACTTCTAGCCATCATTTTTTGGTGATGGTCGGTGGCTCAGTTGGTAAGAGCGCTTGCATTTAGGCGAGGCGGTGTTGCCGTAGACACGTGGGTTCGATTCCTAGTAGAGTCATATATATATATATATATATATATATATACAAATATATTTGTGCTCTTGTGACATTGTGTGTGCGTATAATATATATATATATATATATATTTATATACTAGCAGTGCCCGTAGCGGCTTCGCTCGCATGAAATTAGAGAATTTGAACCGTGCTTACATAGTAGAGTACTGCACGGATCAATTTTTTAGGTCTCGGCTCGGCCCGTCGACAACTTGGCCCAGCCCGTTTCAAAAACCGAAATTCCTGGCCCGGCATGGCCCGTCTATTATGGGCTCGTTTTTACAGGCCTAGAAGTTCTATATACTTGATGAAAAACTTCGGCCCGTCCCACCTTGACTTCAGGTGTCTGAACACCCTAAAATCACTAAAATGTCTATATTCTTGGTTCCACCTTGATTTAAGGTTTGGGCAGGGCCGTATGAAGACCCTAAAATAACGGCTTGGCTCGTCCGTCCGGTGATAAACTGAGCTCATCTACTTTTAACCGGCACAAAACCTCAAAATACTAATTTTCACATCTGTAGCACTTACAGTTTTTGAGTAGCAGTTATTTTAAAATCAAATAACCCTTTTTCCACTTTACATATGAGGTCCTGGAAACCAAATTTTCAAAAAAGGGTGAAACACGTATATCATTATTTTTAGAGTATAAATTATAAACTACAGGGTAACCGATGCATATTGCTTTCTTTAACACCGATTACCCTGTATTCCTTCTAACGACGAGGATAACATAAATGATGATACTTCTGAATCGTCCTCTGACACAAATACTTTGGCTGTTGAGGCTGCTCCTGACAAATCTCATTGTAATGTATCTGAGGAAATTCTTGTCTCTTCTAATATAACACAGCGAAAGCGCAAAAATTGATTTCCAATAGTATAAATTTTATATTCTTTTGATTTGATAGGTAGAGTGTTTTTTCGTTTTTTCTTTTGTTAGTGTGCTAATTCTTTGACAATTTCGGTTCTTTCTGTTTGTTTACTTTTCTCGTTTTACTTTTGACCCTGAGGATGGCTGACATAGCAGAAACGGTCCGTCGGTCTGACAATAAAAGTTTAATGGACAGGTTTTTGGCTAATTGTAGTCTCGAACAGAGAGTTTTGTGCCGAAAGGTCGAGAATTTGGCTCGAAAAGTTGTTTCTGCCAAATGGCGAGTTGTGTTTCTTGGAGCGTGTCTCAAAGATATATATATATATATATATATATATATATATATATATATATATATATATATATATATATATATATATATATATATATATATGCGTTTCTAGACTTTCCAAAGAAGACACATGTATGAATGGCGCTGGTTTCTGTCCTGACAGATACAAGAGGAGTGTCGTCTTTAATTTCATATCTAGAGCTTATGAGATCTCAGCTACGTGGGAGATGTTTCATGCCGATATTAAACGCATTACAGCTCTCCTCGACAATAATAACTACACAAACACTATGTTTGACGACATTTTAAATGCCTTCCTAGACAGGAATGTTTCCAATGCACACCATTCGGATGCTGGCGAGAATACTAAGGATATTTCCTTGTTGTATTGAGCCCAAATGCATGACCGCTATAAACTGGATGAAGACATCATTCGATCAATTATCACAGAAAATGTGAAAGTTGCGGATGCCAATAAAAACAAATTCAACTTCAACGTTTATTACAAGAATAAAAAATCCCATAACATGATCATTCGCAACAGCTGTCGATATCCCGATTTCTTACATCTTACCAATGTTATCTATCAATTTACATGCCCATTTCATCATAGTACACCAGAAGTTTACATTGGGCAGACACAAACGACATTATCTAGGCGTCTCACAATGCATATTCAAAGCGGAAATATTGCTTCTCACTTTCTAAAGGTTCATAAGATATGGTTGTCCAGAAAAACCTTACTTGACAATACAATTGTCATTGATCGTGAAAATGATGCTAGTCGTCTAAAGATTCGCGAAGCCCTCCATATTATCTCCAAACGACCTACACTTAATATACAAGATGACTGTTTTGGATGTACTTTACATTTGTTTAGAGGTGGCTTGATGAGAAAAACATCGGCCTGTACAACACATTCGTACCCCTTCCAAAGTTGATATGCATCCCGCTATCTTAGGGCATGTGTCGCGTTTACCAGCCAATGATGAATATCCTGAAACGGGTGATTGTAATCTACCAAACTCTGACGGTACAACAGATGCGGGGCCCTCTTCGGTGGTGGCATCTAATCCTTGTGTTAAAAGTTTGAAACTCAAAGTCTCATCGGATAAAAATAAACGTAGTCAAAGCCTGTGCATAGCAAGAAAATCCAGTACAGCAAATGAGAGATCCTATCCAGTAACAACATCTGTTCTCTGTGTTAAGAGTTCTAAACCTGAGGTCTCTTCAGAAATGCGTACGCGTTGTCAAAGCACGTGCTTGGCGGCCAGGTCTTGTATCCCTCCACAGTTTGTCCTAATAGATAAAGACATACCAAGAACAGGTGGTACCGCTGTCTTCTCTACCAAAGATCTCACAGAAGTGGTTATCTCAACGGAAAAAAATCTGATGTCGCCGGTACGAGTTTTAGCTCTTCCGATTCGAAGTTCGGCGGAGAAAAATATGGCGTCGCCGGTGGAAGTTTCAGTTCTTCCGATTCAGAATTCAACCGTTGAATTTCCGCGGAGCTCAGAAAATCTTGATAATGATCGTCATCAGCAGGCTAAAAAACTTATGCCTTCGCATATCACTGTTGATTCTAATGATTTTGGTGATGATGATAGCGTTAATTGTGCTTATGTTGATTGTCTTGATGGTCGTGAGTGTGGTGATGAGGAGGGGGGAGATGGCGATGCAGGCTGTGGTATTGTTGTAGACAATGCTTCTTATGATTGTTGCGTTGCTGAGGCTGATGATGTCTTTGAAGGGGTTGCGAGACTTGTTGTCGATGTTGGTGATTTTTGTATTAACCGACATGATGAGGTTTCTGTGGATGTTGGTGGGGTGGCGGATGATGATTGTTCTTTACCTAAGAAATCCCATGTTTCTTCTCGTGATGATAAAGAAGTGGCTGTCACACATTTGTTGTATGAATCTAGACCTGAGATATTACCAATCTCCGTCGTGATGGGGTTTTGCCGTTTGCACATTTGGTAGATCATGGTAATATAACGGTGCGGCGGGTCTGACGCTAGGGCTGATCTTCGATTCTGTCTCGTGCGCTGGGTTGTTCCTGTACTGCTGCTCTTGTCACCTCCTGAGTGCTGCCTGGAGTGCCTGGCACGTTGTGGGTGTTGCATTCATTCTCAGCATGTTCGTCAGATCGTACTTTTCTCATGAACTGCCTGTTTTTTCTGAGGGTCTTGCCGTTGGCGTGACTACTTCATATGTACGACTCGAAAGCTGGCTGGTGACTCTGGCTGGTCTCCATTCTTTTTTAAACGGTTCTAATGGCTGTAGGTAGACGTGGCCTGAGATCATGTTTATGTTGGTTCACCCGGTTGGCAATCTGGGAACGCTTCTCTTCACGTTTGACATCAGAGGCCCATGTTGACTGTGCTGAAGGCTGTAGCAAGGAGAACGTGGACGGCATTGTTGTCTTCGTTCGTCGACCAAGCAGGCGCTGTGCTGGACTTGCGTTCATTCCTTCCGTGGGAGTATTTCTGAAATTTAGCAGTCCTAGGTATGGGTCTTCATGTGCGGCATGACACTTTCTAAGAATTCGCTCTGCAGATTTCACTGCCGCCTCTGCAGCCCCGTTTGCTTTGCTGTTCCCTGGATTGGTCACCGTGCCGGAAATTCCAACTTTTAAAGAATTTTTAGAAAATGGCAGAGCTGTATTGTGGTCCCCCATCGCTGATTACCACGTCTGGTATGCCATGTCGAGCAAAGTGATGTTTGAGCTTGGTGATGACTGATTCTGACGAGGTGTCTGAAAGGAAGTCAATTTCAAAGAATGAGCTATAACAGTCAACAGTCACCAAATGATCTCTGCCATGAATTGTGAACAGATCTGTTCCAATTCCTTCCCATGGTCGATGACATGTTTCGTACATGAAGATGGTTTCCTGGGGGAAGTCGGTCACTGTAGGTAGCACAAACGCTGCATGCTTCCACGAACTGTCGGATCTCGCTTGACATGCCTGGCCAAATTTACCACATCTCGAGCTCTTCTAAGGCATGAATTTATTCCCAGATAGCCGGCATGGACGCGTTTTTTATATCTTGTCTCAATGCAGTTGGCACGATTACACGTTTTCCCCGTAGCAGGATGCCGTCCTGGAGGGAGAGTTCATCACGATAGCTGAAAAGGGCATGGCTTGTAACGGAATATCTGTCTTTGATTCCGGCCAACCTTTCATGATGATGTCTTTGACGATCTGTAGACTTGCGTCTTTGTCCGTCGCATTTCATATTTCTGCCAGCCTGTCGTTATTTATTGAACAGAATGTCACGTTATTCACTGTCACTGTTTCTTCTTTTGAGTGGGTTTGCTTAAGTGGTGCTCGGGACAGTGCATCTGCTAGCGGTATATCTTTAGCTGGGCGGTATTCAAGAGTGTAATTGTATCGTTAAGTGCGTAGTAGCAGTCCCTGTAGACATTTTGGTGCCTTGGAGAGTGGCTTGGTGACTATGGCTTCAAGTGGTTTGTGGTCTGTAACGACTCGTATGTTCGGTCGTCCGAATGTGTAGTGGTGAGACTTTTCAAGTCCAAAAACTACTTCCAACATTTCTCGTTCAATGTTTGCATATCTTGTTTCGGTGTCAGTTAGTGCGCGGCTAGCGTATGCTATTGGCCTTCCCTCCTGTGTGAGAACGGAACCCATTCCGTACTCGCATGAATCGTTTTCTATTGTGATTTCTTTGGATGGATCATACTTCTCTGAATGCTGTCTCTTGTGTCTCAGACCAAATCCATGGAACGTCATTTTTCATGAGATTCCGGAGTGGCTCCGATGTTGCTGCTAGTCGAGGGAGAAATTTCCCCAGGTAGTTAACCATTCCCAAAAATCGACGAAGCTGTTCTGTGTTCTGGGGTGCCTTCATCTCAGTGATTGCAGTCTTTTTTAGTAGGTCAGCTTCCAGTTCATATGAGCTGCTGCGGTGTCCCATAAAAAATATCTCTTTCATTCGCAGTTCAAAATTTTCTTTGTTGAGTTTGATTCCTGTTTCCCGACATCGAGTCAGAAACTGTTCTAGGCATTTATCATGCTCCTGTTCTGTCTTTGCGTGTATGACAATATCATCTGCAATACAAATAACACCTGGCAATCCATCAAGCGCTTCAAGGAGCTTCTTCGCAAAATTTCTGGTGACACTGACGTGCCAAAGGGCAGTCGCAACCATCTATGCCTACCAAAACAGGTCTGGAATGTTGTGAGGGCACTTGATTTTTCATCCATTTGTACATGCCAGAAACCCGAAGCAAGGTCCGCTTTAGAGAAAATTCGTGATTGACCCAATTCGTGTAGCACGTCTTCTAATATGGGTAGTGTGAAATGACTGAAATGTTCTCGCAGAAGTGCTTTATTTAGATGCATTGGATGAATGCATAGTCTAAGATTGCCGTCTTTCTTTAGTGTTAATACTAACTGGCTGACCCATGGTGTAGGCTCGTTCACGGGAGAAATGATGCCCTGGGTCACCATTTACTCTAGTTTTTCTTTGAGTTTAGGCGTCCTACTTGCAGGCATGATCACTGGAACGACGTCTGGTCTTGTTTGTAGCTGAACTTTTCCTTGGAATTTACCAAGTTTTCTATCAAAAACATCTTCGAAGTGGGTGATTATTGAGTCTGATGATTTCACCTGGAGCACACGTTTCACATTTTCTTCACATACCTGTATTAGTTTCATCTGTTCTGCTGCTGAATGTCCTATCATAGGTGTTCGGTCCCCTTCCACAATGATGAATTCATCATTGTATTTCTTGTTGTTTTTGGGATTGCTGATTATGGTTCGGCACTGAACCAATGGCTGTAACACTGACCCGTTCCACATAGTCAGTTTCTTTTCTGTCGGTTCTATGTATAGTGCATATCGAGCTGGAAGGAGGTTGACGGATGCTCCCGTGTCAATTTGGAAGGTAACCGGTTTCTTTCCGACCATCATTTCACATCGCACTTCTGTTTTGTTGTGTCGTATCGTGTGAGGTGTGTCAACAGCATTCAGCCAGTCCCCTGAGTCATCAGATGTGTGTTCTTCGCCAATCCGGTTCACATGTCTTGTTTTGTTCTGGGTGGTTTCATTACTAGATTTGTTACATTGTTTCAGAAAATGATTTAATTTTCCACAGTTGTTGCACCTCCTGCCCCAGGCCGAGCACTGCTCTTTGATTAGTTGGTGTCTCAGACCACAGAATTTGCACTGTCTCATGTCTCTGGTTTGAGTCTCTACTCGTTTGTTATCTTCGGTCTTTTTTCGGATGTTCGACTCGGCTTTGTCTCGATTCGGTTGATGTTTTCTGTGCGATATGTTCGGCTCTGAGTAGCTGCATTCTCGGCAGCTCTGCATATTGTTATTGCTTTTTCAAGTGATAGATTTCGTTCTCTCAGGAGTAGCTGTTGAGTGTTACTGTCTCGAATGCCCAGAACAATTCTGTCCTTCAGTATTGAGTTGAAGCAGGTTCCGCAATGGCCGCATGATCGGATCAATGAGCGTAAATCGTTGTGAAAAAGTTCGAATGATTCACCTTCGTGCTGGTCACGTTTGTTGAAGACGTACCGTTCGTAGGTTTCATTGACTTCCCCAGTGGCAAAGTCATCAAATTTGGCGATGATTTCTTCAGTTTCGAAAGCAAAACCGTTGTATGATTTCAACGCGTGGTCTCCCAGCGTGTGCAACAGTAGCGCAACTTGGCACTGTCGAGTGTGTTGTTTCAAGTTTGTAATTATCGCGTAGTTTTTTTTTTTTTTTTTATAATAGTTTATAGTCTTTTACACCAGGTGTTTTAAGACTCTAATGGCTGTATGTAGGAAGCACTTAAGTACTTCCTGTCATGGATCAGAATTTGACCCTTTTTACTTTTCCCTCCTCCTTTCTCCAGGCTTGGGACTGGCTCGCAATTAGCGAGGCGGAGTTTCGCGTAGTTTTTCCATTTCTGTTTAAAACTTCTCTAATTGCCCGCCAGGCTAGCATCGATGCATAATGGTTGTGGTGGACGTATTCCGGCAATCGGCGCCGCAGCTCTTTCTGCATTATCGTTCATTTTCTGATGCAACATGTACGATATCCAAAGTTCGTTTTTTTTGTTTCGCACGTGTGATTTATTCCTTCTGAATTTATTCTAATTTACCGCTGCCACCATGTTTCGTAGTTCGTTATACAATATAATCAAGTATCAATAAGAACACGTAGACGCAACCAACTCGTTTACTACAAACCAAGAAAACGGAAACTACATGCAAGGAATACAAAAGACAATAGTAGCCAAAGCATAGATAGTACAACCACGCAACACTCGTGTTTTCATCAAAATAAAATAATGGCCCTGGCTGCAAAAATGTTGGACAAACCTGCTCTACACCTCAACGTTCTTACTCTGCATTCGACCGCGAACTTTTAGCCGTCTAACTTGCAGTAGTTCACTTTAAGCCAGTTATAGAGGGTCGTACAGTAGCCGTTTTTACAGATCACAAACCCCTGGTAAATGCATTTTATAGTCAAACTCCACCAAAGTCTGATCACCAGCAACGCCACCTGTCATATATCTCGGAATACGTCTGCTCATTTGAGTACATACGTGGTTCGGAAAATATTGTGGCAGATGCACTTTCTCGTGCCGATACAGATGAAACTACATGCTCGCTAGACCTGATGCTTCCAGCCTTGTCCACACTCAGTGTAAACGTAGAGGAATATGCTTTCTAGCGATTCATAACGTTAAAGTCGAAGTTATTTTTAACACAATATTTCTCGAATTTATTTTAACTTAATTATTCTTCCTTGAATATAATCTTTTAACTGGACTCAAACAAAACTGAATTATCTCACTTTGTAGAATTTCGCACGGTTCTAACAAATCTTTTGTTAATTCCAATTTCTCTCTGCAGCACGTCTCTTTAAACTTTTATTTTCTTCTCGAACACTCAACTTTAAACACACTGTCTAAATTCTCAAAACTCATGCACAAAATGATATTTACAATCTTACCATTGAAAATCCGGAAAAAGATATATATATATACATATATATATATATATATATATATATATATATATATATATATATATATATATATATATATATATATATATATATATATATATATATATATACATATAAATTTCTAGATAAAAAATAATAAACACACACACACATACACACATACATATATATAAAAACATATATATATATATATACATATATATATATATATATGACTTATTGTTTCGACCTATCCAATCCTAATAAAATGCACACATAATAAAATAAAATAAACAAATACTATGAAAATACGTAAGATGAATCATCTTCATCTTACATATCCCCCCTCTTCGAAAAAAGAAACGCGTCAGTGTTTCTTGATTACATCGTCACTCTCTTTACGACTAAGAAAGTCAGCACCGATGTTCTCCTTGCCTTTGAAATAGTTTCCTTTCAACTTATTCTCAATCTCTATCTCTCTGCATGCTGTGTCAACAGGGCGGGCATCTCCGAAGATTGCCGAATTCAACTTTCCATCTTTCCCCACCCCTCCATTTTGGCCTCTAGGCAGAAGATTGAGCCTTGGTCTTTCTTTTGGCGGATTCAAAGCTTGAACTTTTGCCTCAACTTTATTTCCTACCTTTGAAATGGCAGACGTGTTTCTTTCCTTGCTTTGATACAGCTCCGAGTTAGCCGACGATTTTCTAAAATTTACCCGATCATTTCTCTGAGTGCTGTCGTAGTTGGAAGCGGATTTCTGTGGTTTCCGACCAAAGCGTTTTCCTGCCGCCATTGCATCAAAACCCCTTACCCCTTCAACATTTCCCAGCACGAGATCGCAAAGTAGGTTTTTCATGCACACTACCTCCCTGGTTCCTCTGAACCAGTCTGTTTTGATTTTTACCACTGCTGTTGGAGCCACCCGAACTGTGCCGTCGATCAAAACACAGGGTCTTGTTCTTCCGGTCATCTGACGCGGGCGCACTAATGATTTCTTTACTATTATGGAAGTACAGCCAGTGTCCCTCAAAACTTTTACCGGTTTTCTATTCACAAACCCTCTGGTTAATTTAAACTTTTCTCCTGAGTGAAAACAACCATCCGCTATTACCGGTGAAAAGCATCCACATTTTAATTGGACCTCATTCAATTTACCATCCAACACCATGACCGCGCATGCATTTACTACTCCAGAATCTTTGCATGGTGGTGTCAAGTTGGCCTCTCTGCGCGCTTGGCACATGACTGGAGTTGCTTGAGTGCCTTGACTGTAGTCCCTCGCGATCTGTACAGCGTGATGACAATCCTTTGCCATATGGCCCAGCTTATTGCAATTGTAACAGCGTGGTCCAACCATTCCCGGGTCAGAGTCTGGTTGACCACGATTTCCGCTAATCCTGCTTGCGTTCTCGACTTTTGCCAAGCTTTTGACTGTACTTGTTGACCCAGCGACTTAACTCGTTGACGTCAACGCTTTCTTTTTCCAACAAATACTCAGCCATTCCCGACGGACACTTTCCAAAGAACTGCTCTTTTAGGAACAAAAACAAATAGTTTTTTGTACCCGCGAGATCCACCCAGCGCCTGAGGTAACTATCTAGTCGCACCAGATACTGTTCCCACGTCTCTTCTGGTTCAAGCTTTGACTCTCGAAACTTTATTCGGTAGTCTTCTGCCGACTTCCCAAAACGGCGAAGGAGTGCCTCTTTTACCGACTCGTAATCCTGCATCTGACTCTCGCTGAGTTGGCCAAACACTTCCAATGTCTTAGCACTGAGCAAGGAACTCAGAAGCATTCCCCAACCCTTTTTTGGATGATCATTTGCCGTGGCCAATGCCTCAAAACGGAGCAGAAATGCGTCCACGTCGTCACCCTCCGAGAACTTTGGATATGGAATCTTTGTTACCTCTACCTTTGGCTCTTTTTTCGTTAGGGCTTCCAATTCTAACTTCTTCAATTCCAATTCATGTTGACGTTCACGTTCCCGCTCTTCCCGTTCTTGCTGAGCCTTTTTATCCTCGCGTTCTTCCAATCTCTTAACTCTTTCTTCATCCTTCAACTCTTTGACATAATTCCTTAAATCTTCTCCGGAATAGCCGAGAGCCTGTCCCATCGCAATGAATTTCTCGTCAGACATTTTGTACAAAAGAAAAAAAATTCGGTCACTTGTGATCAAACAACTTCAGAAAATATATTTACGGATGAAAATGCGTAAATACGTCGAGGTCACCAATGTAAACGTAGAGGAATATGCTTTCTAGCGATTCGTAACGTTAAAGTCGAAGTTATTTTTAACACAATATTTCTCGAATTTATTTTAACTTAATTATTCTTCCTTGAATATAATCTTTTAACTGGACTCAAACAAAACTGAATTATCTCACTTTGTAGAATTTCGCACGGTTCTAACAAATCTTTTGTTAATTCCAATTTCTCTCTGCAGCACGTCTCTTTAAACTTTTATTTTCTTCTCGAACACTCAACTTTAAACACACTGTCTAAATTCTCAAAACTCATGCACAAAATAATATTTACAATCTTACCATTGAAAATCCGGAAAAAGATATATATATACATATATATATATATATATATATATATATATATATATATATATATATATATATATATATATATATATATATATATATATATATATATATATATATATATATATATATATATATATATATATATATATATATATACATATAAATTTCTATATAAAAAAATAATAAACACACACACATACACACATACATATATATAAAAACATATATATATATACATATATATATATATGACTTATTGTTTCGACCTATCCAATCCTAATAAAATGCACACATAATAAAATAAAATAAAATAAACAAATACTATGAAAATACGTAAGATGAATCATCTTCATCTTACACTCAGTACCGCACAGAAGGATGACGCCGAGATTGAAGAATATAAAGAAATGTTGAAGTCTTTCCCTATCGAGGACAAGCAAATGTTGTGGTGTGACACCACCCTTCCATACCCTCGACCTTTTGTGCCACTGGAGCATCGTATGGCAATTTTCAAACAGTTGCACTGTTTGTCGCACCCTGGCGTGAAAGGCTCTACACAACTGATGACCGAACGATCTTTTGGCCCTACATAAAAAAAACACATCAAAGAGTGGGTTAGAGAATGTATCAACTGCCAGAAATCAAAAGTCTTCAAGCACAACAAAACTCATGTGCAGCATATATTTCCAGCTTCCGATAGCTTCCAAAAAGTTCACATAGATATTGTTGGACCTCTGAAGCCTTCGAAAGATACCCTTTCACCTTATCCATTCGATAAGCGATATCTTATCACCATGATAGACCGAGCAACTCGATGGTTTGAGGTAGTACCGACTTCTAGCATTACAGCTGAATCTATTGCCGATGTTTTTCTGACTGCGTGGGTTTCTCGTTTTGGTGTTCCGCTTCATATTGTAACGGACCGAGGACGTCAATTTGAGTCCGAACTCATGAGTCATCTTTCTTCTTTGATCGGTTTTCATCGTTTACGAACTACAGCTTATCACCCTCAATCAAACGGTATGATCGAACGATTTCATCGCACATTAAAGAATGCTTTAAAGGCTCGGCAAGATGATTGGTTGATCGCGTTGCCTTCTGTTTTGCTGGCACTTTGTTGTTTGCCAAATGAGCCCGGTATTTGTCCTTTTACCTTTCGCCTATTATGCCGCACACATTTTTTCTGCTTCCTCGACGCGCTCTGCGTTGAGGATGCCTGAGTTAGTTTTGCGTTTATCGCAGTGTATGTCGGACATAGATTTTTCTTCATTGTCTAAAGGTGTCCATCATACACCTGCTCGTTTATTACATGATGTTACTTTGAATAAGGGCGATTTTATATTCGTAAATATACTATTCGTTCAAAACCATTAACAAATTTATCTTCGGACATTATAGATCATCCTAAAGAACAGCAACAGTCGAGTAAACGTCAGTAAACGATCTCAGCGTCGTGTTAGATTTGCTGAATGAAACTTTTCTGTTCTCTGTCGTGTAATTGCATTTCGGTTATAATTTTTGTTTGTTTTCTCTCTTGCGTACTGTCATTCTTTGTCATTTCCGTCTATGATTTTGATTGTTTTCCCCATTGGCTCCGCCATCTGCGGGGGAACTATTGTAGTAAGCCGTATTTATACACGCACACGGTTGTTACAGGTGAGCGCTCTTTAGCTCGCGCTAGCTAGTGGCAACCTTTCCACCTTGCGCGACTTCTTCTTCGTTGCTCTCGTTGTCCGCCATATTTACTAGTTAAACCTCGACTTCGAACTTTGTTTCCATTTCCTTTCGACATTGTCGGCTCTTGTAGAATTGTTTATTTTAGTTGTTGGTTCTGTTTAATAAAACTTTAAAAAACGACTTCAAAGTCTCTTTATAAAAAGCGTGGTCTTGACGACCACAGACCTATTCAAACCATACTGTCTCACAACATCAGCCGCCTTCTGTCCACTCTCTACATTAGCTATAATCTCTTGCTTTGTTTTTGTGGTGAAGACAGTTCACACGCACAGTGACAGCAGATTTCCGCTTACCGGTAACCGATCCGTGAAATTCGTTATCCGAATATGTGTTCGTTGTCCGAACACAAAAATCTTTCATGGAAGTGTTCGTTATCCGATTTGTTCGGTAACCGATCACCCACCGTATCAAATTCAGCCAAAGTTTTTTCAGCAAAAAATGTCGATGAGGATTTCTTCATTAATGTTAAGGTCACGATTGAGGGTCATCTGGGCAAGCCCTTGTCTGACCCATTGTGGTGCGTAGATAAGATTTGAGTCCGCACATAGTTGAGAAGGATCTCTGCTGTCGTGGAAGAAAGGGGCAACGTGATGAAGAATTTCAGCTGCGTATTTATCTGCAGGTAGATGGAACCTTGATAAAGTTGCAGGACAACAGCTGCGGTATGTGGCCGCTCTGCCAATCGGACATTCGGTTTTCCAGCGGAAGTACCACAAACAGTCTTGCGTAACAGATTTCAAATTGACTATAACAACACTTGAACTTCATGAACAAATTGAGAATTTATATTCTAGCTTCTAACATCTTCCCATTGGGAATTCAAATGTCCCTCAATTTTTATAATGATCAATTTTTTCTTGTGGAATCGATACACATGACAAGTCAGAATCATCTTCGTCTAACCATTCTGCGCTTAACATTTCTCCATGTGCAATAATTGCCATCAGGTCTCTGTCTTTTGGCAGCCACTCGCTTTGGTTGAATTCTTTGCGGTTGAGGAGCGTGTGGTAATTGCCTACCCAGTAAACATTGTAACCACTTTGTAACGTTTCTTAACCGTTCATTTTCGGTTACAAGAAACGCGTTTCTTTTCGGTTGTTTTGCTCATCGGCTGTGCGTTAAAGAAACGTTTCCTGAGTAACGTTTTAGAAACGTTTCCCGTGTAACGTTTTAGAAACGTTTCCCGTGTAACGTTTTAGAAACGTTTCCCGTGTAACGTTTTAGAAACGTTTCCTGAGTAACGTTTTAGAAACGTTTCCCGTGTAACGTTTTAGAAACGTTTCCCGTGTAACGTTTTAGAAACGTTTACAATGTATAACGCGTTAGAAACCTCCTCTATTATTTGCTCATGCAAATTATTATCACTTCAAATACGGTCATCAATAGACAAAACTGAAACAATATTTGCAAATTTATAAAAAATTTATTTAAAGAAAGTCTTTTGAGCTCTGTATAAATGTCATTTCTTCTCCTTTCGGTTCAGCCTCTCGTGTGCAAACTTTATCCACTTCTTTGTCACAACCTCAATTTCCTTGGCTGACGAATCGTGGAAGCGTCTATTGGTTTGGAGAGTTTCTGAGAAATAGTTTAAAAAAAATTGTTGTTAGATATCTAATATTTGTAAAATGACTTTGCTAATAGTTTAGTTAAGCTAACTAATGATAAGTTCTTTGAAAAAGGTGCTTTCCATTTTTCTTTTACCACCATTCCCTTTCCAATTGAACTTTTTAGCCAGCCCATCATCCATGGTGTACCGGAGCAGCTTACGACACGCCTCTGCCATTGTGTCTCCTCCAAGCTTTTGTAAGTCAATCACCTATACAAATGTTTGAATTTATGATAGTGATAACCTAATACAAAAATTTTAGATATCTAAGTACATGCTGTAATTGACTTACCAGAGCATCAAATAATTCTTTAGATTCTAATTTTGAATCCAACTGGTCAAATTGGTCAAATTGTACCATGGAGTGCATGGGGAAATGAACGTTTTCCGGAACTGCCGTATTAACTGCTGTCGTTGGCGGACTGACAAGGAGAGCCAGATTACTTTTAATTTCTTTCAAAACTTCCCATATATTAATAAACTGTCCAACCACATATCAGCTAAATTATCGGCTCTAATTTTATCTAACTGCTCTTCTATCTTACGCTTCAACATTCTACGCTGGGACCAATACGATGACATATTGTAACAAAGTTTCGATCAAAAAAATCTAACTGATTATTATAACACAACGAATTTAACTGATTATTATAACACAATGAGAATGAACTAAACTCGTTAGATGTTAGCAAATGCAGACAAAACATGATAGATTTACTGAAACAATAACGGTGTGACCTCACAACAAACAGATTTTTCGCGCACTTTCAGACTATATATAAGTTGTACGTAATTGCCATGGAGGCGGAGCTTACCAACTTGCCAGCCAATTTCAAAGAGCCTCAACTTTGGCTTATTTACATTACCTCATTCTTTTAACAAAAAGATTATGTTTCTTGCCAAGATTTAGCAAGAATGAACATTAAGAACAAGAAACAAACAATATTAGTTCTGTGAAAGGCACTAAACAAGAGCCAGATTTAGCTCCTGCTTTTTTTCCAAAGTGTTATACCGGCAGAAATTACACCTCCTGCTCCTGGTAAAGGGTTCGAAGTTAAAATTCAAACAGTTTATGAAAAAACTGCTGATGGGCAAGAGTGAAAGGTGTCTATGACTACCCACGGGTTGGTAGACACTTGTGACATCAAGCAATTCGCTGGTCAAGCAAGAAGAATGTCTCACCTGAGAATATGGCCATTTAGATTATGTCAGTGTGAATGAAAGTAAAATGTTTACAAATGAGTATGACCACGCAATGATAAATCATGGTCATAATCTTCGCAAGAGGAAACATGATTTTGTATACTCCCTTCAATGCAACATCACTCTGCTAGTTTTGCTTGTAACTTTATTATTAGAATGCTCTTCTATGACTCTTACTAACCTAACTTCTTTCTACTCTATTGGCTGATTCAATAACGTTATTCTATTATTATTGTCTAAAATTAACTATTGCCAGTCATTATAATTAGCGGAATATTGAATGTTCGTTATAGACTAGACAGACTTTCTTTTAATTTCTTGTTTTTTTTGCTTATTTTTTTATGATTTCCTGCGTTCTGTCAGGTCTTTTCTTAAAACACGAATAAATAAATAAAATAAAAATTCACAAACAGCGCAGGGGTAGTAGTGCAGCAGGAAGCAGAGGTTTCAAATGGTTTAAAAATTTAATGTTTCGAATTGATTGGTAATTTTTAACCAGTATAGTTTGTTTTGTACCTTCAAATTATTTCTAACACAAGAGCTGTAGAAGCGAGTCGTTAATTAACTTTTGATTAGCATCTTATCTCATCCCAGGCGACT
The DNA here is from genome assembly GCA_963978895.1 of Erpobdella octoculata. Lineage (NCBI taxonomy): Eukaryota > Metazoa > Annelida > Clitellata > Hirudinida > Erpobdellidae > Erpobdella > Erpobdella octoculata. The sequence goes on from OZ022245.1 coordinate 19,608,016, forward strand.
CGTTCGACGCTCTCAGTGAACCGATGAGATAGAACAAAATCTAGGAAAATATAATACGACACAATGCAAATACCATTTATTAAGCGTCTTTATTAAATGCTTTTTAGCAATTGAGTTTTATAAATAAACAAACACTTTTCTTTTTCTATAAAATTATATATGCTATAAAAGATTTTTATATTATCCGTAATAATAAAACCATAGACATCTATGAATAAAACAAATCGTTACATTTTGGCTGCATTAGAAACGTTGTAGTAACTTCTTTTTAGTCGCAAATTACATGTTACTTTTACGTTACATTGGAAACGTTTCTTTTTAGTCGCAAATTATATGTTACTTTTTCGTTACATTGGAAACGTTACAGAAACGTTTCTTTTTAGTCGCAAATTACACGTTACTTTTCCGTTACATTGGAAACGTTACAGAAACGTTTCCTTTTAGTCGCAAATTACATGTTACTTTTCCGTTACATTGGAAACGTTACAGAAACGTTTCTTTTTAGTCGCAAATTACATGTTACTTTTTCGTTACATTGGAAACGTTTCTTTTTAGTTGCTTTGGGCCAGGTAACCTTTTCATAACCAAGTAACTGAAAAGTAACGGACAAGAAACGTTACAAAATGGTTACCATGTTTACTGATAGCCCCAAGATCACATTCGCATTGTCGGTGCTTCTTCAACATGACTTGTGACGCAACATAGAGGTGACAAATTTTGCAGACCCGTTCAAACAACGACAACTGAATGGAAAGACAGTACAGATCATGTGGAAGAATTTTGAATGTTTTTGCCGACCGAGGTAGCATGTTGTCAAACTTCAAAGACAGAATACAATAGTGTGGGATCTTATGGTTTTACCTTACAATTTTAGGTCAATCAGTTTTATTTATTTAATTTATAGTCAAGTTTTAATTAGAAATCAAAATACGTCGTACTTTGAATGTTTTTTGGGGGTAGGTAGAATCTAATTGACTGACTGGCATACAATGCATTTATTACTTTCCTATTTTTTGATTTATTAATTCTTGTAAAAAATACATTGTTGACATCAATTTATCTTGAACTCCCCTCCTCCCCCATGTCAACAATTGTCAAACTTCTTCAAACCCCCTCTCCCCCCTATTTTATTGACATAATAAATGGATGTCTCAACAGCAGATATGTGACCAAGGTTGCAGGCGTAGTACTTTAGGTCAATGAAGGACCCTTGGTAAAGAAACTTTGGAAGCAGATGTCGGGTTGGGTCAGATTTTCTGGCAGGTCGGGTCTTCAAAAATGAACCCATGGACAACTCTGACCCTAACATTTTTTATAACCTATTACATATTTAATTTGCAAAATAATTGTTAACTCAAATATGTCTCCAAATACACGGGCACGTGCGTCACCTATGTGCTTTATTATTTTTGCAGAGTTTAAATAATGAATAAATGTGTATGAACAGTTCTAATTTCTTTAATATTAAAAATGATAAAGCGATTTTTTGTATGAGAATTATTGTTTTGGATGTGGGGACTGGATGGGCAGAGAAGCAGTAACGATGGGGACAGGGTGGGGAAATGTATATGCGGATGGGGTAGGGATGGAAGAGAGTTTTGTCCCAGTGTCACTCCCTTCTCTGTCGCGCAGGTACCAATGAATGACAAGAATTATGCTCTTTTGAAGTACTGCTGGGCAGTTTTCTACACTGCAAAAATTGCGTCACCGGCAGAGAGAGAGAGAGAGAGAGAGAGAGAGAGAGAGCCATCCCCCCTAAATACGCCAGTGCCTATTTTTATCCAAAACATGGAGTTATTTTGTTAAAATTCTTTAATAACTCAAATTAAATTCAGTCTTAATTTTTTCTCACAATTTTGTTTTGCATTCGATAATCAGGTGATACTACATTGTGCAAATTGCTAATTTAATAAATTAATATTTAACCAATCACAGACAGGTGACTAAAAGTGGTCCAAGGTTTTCAAAAAAAAATTGACAACTAAACCACATGGGGAGGCAACTGAGCTGTCAGCTTGAAAAGTTGCCCAACTTGTGATGCACAATCGAGCAATTTGGTTGCATAACCCATGTTGCCAGACATGGTTGTTAGTTTTCCTGTTCGTGTGCACCGGCCAATAGTTGTGACCAATTGTGGTAAAAATGAAGTTCATTGTATAAGTATTTATGTTTAGTACACAACAACAATCACAACAAAATTGGATATAAAAACACTGCGTGCTTTATTGTAAACCTAACCATTATACTTATCTGTTCTTTCTAAAAAAATTAATCAAAATAAATCCAACACTGATGGTAAGTGTAATAAACAATCCTTTCTTCAACCAAGAAAACGGGGTCTTCGCTCGCACTGACCCATGGGCATGTCTGCAATAAAATATATCAATTGGAACCAGCCAAAAAAACTGAATATACAAAAGAAAAAACCTACGGATACAGTGCCATCTTAGTTAGCTGAACATATGTTTCTCTATTAATTTTGTCTGAACATGAAATTAATAGCGGTGGATCCAAATTGAATTTTGAACAAAATTCTTCAGGCTGCAAAATGCAATTCTGGGAAGAAGGTCGAAGGTCTGTTTTACATCCAATGACACAAACTGGTATCCAACACGATGTCAGAAATTGCTTAAAATTAAATACAGTATGGATTATGGAAAGTAAATTTATATAAAATTTAATGTTTAATTTTCAATGCTTAAAGCAATAATAATAACAATTAAAATATACAACCACAGCATATATGAAATTTGGTTTTGTGTCAACAATTAAAAAATTAAAAAAGACAATTAATATATATATATACATATATATATATATATTATTATTATTATTATTATATATATATATATATATATATATATATATATATAAAATGTTTAAAAATATATTTGAACGTGTTGATAAGAAATTAATAACTGAAATTCAAAAACTTGGAAAAAAAATTGTTAAATTCGAAATGGGCTGTTACGTTGAATGAATGTTGTATATATATATATATATATATATATATATATATATATATATATATATATATATATATATATATATATATATATTAATAATGTAAGATGGCATAAGATTTTCTTTAAGACAAGCTCGATTAAAAATAAGTCTCCATTTAGCCGCTATGAGATTTATAGATACTTTCTCGATATTTCGGAACAACGTTTTTTGTTTACTGCAACACGTATTAAGAAAAGTATTAACATTTAAAACCTTCTTTATTTCAGACTTACGGGCCGTTTCGGCTTTCGCCATCTTCAGAGTCTGTAAATACAATCGCGTAAAAGGAGGCAAAAGATAAGAAAACATGTAATAACTAAATATACAAATAAACTAATATCCTCAAGGAATTATCTTAATAGAAGGATATTAATAAAAATAATCAAATTTAGACACTGTAATTAAATTAACGTGCATAAAATAAACTGGAGTTATGAGGATAAGTATAATTAAAAAGGTTTAATTAAAGGATAAAATAATAGTAGCAGTAATAATAATAATAAAAGCAAGTATTATGATAATAAATGATTAAATTAAGTCGAAATTACATAAGATACTTAAATAAATAAAATCAAGAATATCTCCGCTTTCGTCGAACAGTGATGTTCTCGTTTGAAAGTAAATGGAGGAAGGAACTGGATGAGTACGAACAATTGTCATCAATCGGACATTCTTCTTTCTGTGAGGATATTTTCTAAAGTATCTTTAGATGACGGATCTTGCGTGGTATCGAAATATTGCGAAAAGGAGCATGCGTCCAAAACGTCAGGACTGTTTGTTTTATACATATCACACTTATGATTAAGCTGAAACTCATCAGGTGAATCAGTCTCAAGAAAATTATCAAGTGATTGAACCAGATCAACAGAGCAGCAGTTACCGATGTCGTGGAATTCATTAAGATTAGAAACATCAAGAGTCGCATTAGAAAAGGTATCGAGAAGATGACCATTTGAAAGATCAATAGGACCCATGCTACTCCGTTAATCGAAGTGTCAACATTGTCAGAAGCATTCAAAACATTGTTACTCTTTCAAACGAGAACATCACTGTTCGACGAAAGCGGAGATATTCTTGATTTTATTTATTTAAGTATATTATGTAATTTCGACTTAATTTAATCATTTATTATCATAATACTTGCTTTTATTATTATTATTACTGCTACTATTATTTTATCCTTTAATTAAACGTTTTTAATTATACTTATCCTCATAACTCCAGTTTATTTTATGCACGTTAATTTAATTACAGTGTCTAAATTTGATTATTTTTATTAATATCCTTCTATTAAGATAATTCCTTGAGGATATTAGTTTATTTGTATATTTAGTTATTACATGTTTTCTTATCTTTTGCCTCCTTTTACGCGATTGTATTTACAGACTCTGAAGATGGCGAAAGCCGAAACGGCCCGTAAGTCTGAAATAAAGAAGGTTTTAAATGTTAATACTTTTCTTAATACGTGTTGCAGTAAACAAAAAACGTTTTTCCGAAATATTGAGAAAGTATCTATAAAACTCATAGCGGCTAAATGGAGACTTATTTTTAATCGAGCTTGTCTTAAATATATATATATATATATATATATATTCTTTGATACAACATTCATTGAACGTAACAGCCCATTTCGAATTTAACAATTTTTTTCCAAGTTTTTGAATTTCAGTTATTAATTTCTTATTAACACGTTCAAATATATTTTTAAACATTTTATTATCTTGGACTAACTGACCAGTTTCGGCTTCTAGAGTCATCATCAGAGTCCATACAGTAAAATCAAGAAATGTTTATAACCGAACAAAAAGTTAAATCTAAAATCTATCTACAAGGCAATTTGCCATGCCCTCACAAATTTAGTCAAGAATTTTAAAGAATACGAAACTGCTAAAAAACAGAGAGTTAAAATAATAAAAGTGCAAAACCTGCCATCAGTTTGTAAAACTTTAAAGTACGCTCGCCGCCACAAACGTTAAACTACAAACTGTCGTCATCGGCAGGCACTTGTCAAACAGGGCGCCCCGACAAAACAGCCCTGGACAAAATCACCCGGTCAAAACAGCCCCGACAAAACAGCTCAATGAAATGAGGGGCTACAAAATAGCCCCGACAAAAAACGTCCAAAAAATAATTTAAAAGTATTTTTGTAAATCTCATGTAGCCTAGCAAAAATAAGTTTAGCCTAATTCAAGAAAACATTATTATTCCAAATCAATATAAGCTAAAGATATTTTTGCAATTTCTATAGAAAAAATTTGTGTGAATATAATTATTTGTGCATAAATTTAAACATTAAAATTTAACATTGAACTGAAACCATTTTGATTGAAACCAACACTTGAAGTTCTTTATAAGATATTAATGATCGCAGAGAATAATAGTTAACCCAAAAACATTAGAGCTAATGAATCATCTTTATAATGAAACCTTCCAAATGATAGGTAGGCCTACTTTTGCAATTTGCATTATCGCAAAGAAAAGTTATTGCACGGAAGCATCAAAGTATGTGCAACTTAATCGACGTGTTCAAACTCTAGTTGCAACTTACGATGACTGCGAATGTTTGGATTACCTGCGTGGAATTGCACACAATCTGACAATCTAAAAACGAACTATCGGAGAATGAAACTAACGTTGTTTAATAACTATTTATTAGGTTTTGTACAGTTTTTATAAAGCATTATGGACACTTAAATTTAACTTTATTTTAGATTATAGTAAAGTTTTGGAAAATTTTTATGTGAGAATAATAAGCATCTGCGTCCCGATATCGTTATCTCGAATTCAATCGAGATTTCAAATCGATACGGGAGATCCCGTATCGCCATTGAAACGATACAGCCTGCGGAAGAAGTCTCGTATCTATATAATTAGCGATACTAAGAATTTCATTCCCGATAAGAATCCCGAAAAAATATCGAGATTTTTTAAAAATATTTTCCAATAAATAACGAAAGTCATACATATTTAATTAACGATTGTCACAACTGTGAATATTTGCAATTGATTCATCAACATTGATTAATTAATCTACCTATTGACAGAAGTTTATAACTATTATCATCCCCACTTTAAATTCGGTTTTCCAGACAGCCTGTAGCCCCATTATTTACTATTTTTAGTCTGGGAACCGGCAGCAAAAAAGCCACGCTCCTCTTATGCTGCTAGTCGAGCTCTGCATACTACTGATACTACAAGCCCTACAAGGCAATCGTACTCGCTGACATCCATGACTATTATTATTAATGAGAATAATGAGTAATGTAATAGTAATGATCATTCTATGTTTATGTTTTGGTTTAGTCTGTTTCATAAACTTATTTTTTCAAATTTGTTACATAGAATTGGAATGATTATTTTAGTGTTTTGATATCCGTAATTGACCGTAATAGTAGCTCATCTAAGATATATCTTTATAATCTCGATGATATTCTTGGTTGTGTGTGAGTATGTGTGTGCCACCTGTAGTGTGCACGACAGTGCCGTAGCCCGTATCGTCTGCAGCTGGAATTCGAAACTTTCTCAGCTTCTTTCTTGCTATTGCTCACCGCATTCGCCATAGACTATAAATAAACACACTGGGTTTTTTTCACTTTCTTAATTCTTGCATAGAGGCACTTTCTCGTGTTTGTCATCATTATCATGCCGCGTCACCGGGGTCAAATCTGGGAGTACTTTGAGGAAAAGACGGTCACGCAGAAAGTCAATGACAAGGATGTAGAAGTAAATCTTGCCAGATGCAAAGACTGCGGGAAACAGTATCATTTTAATTTAATCTTAGTAATCTAGTAATCTAGTAATCTCAATCTCAGTAATCTGCAATCTATTTCTATCTCCATTGGTTTTTCCACTTTCACTATTGAATTGCCTAAAAATGTCATTCTTTTGGTGTGCTAGAAGGTTTTCTACTTTTCAATTACTTGAAAAAATAATTTTAATTTTTTTTTCATCGGCAAGTAAAATCATTTAATTAAATTGATAAACTACCGCATAATGCGTACTAAATAAAGTAAATAAATACTTACTATCGGCAGTAGCGTTTTATTTAGAATCTAAATTTAGAAAAATAGATGTACCGAAACTAAGCAAATGAAACTTATTTCAAGTTGTAAAAAAAAAATAAATTTGGTAAATTTTTATAAATTTTGAAATTTTTAATATTTATATATTTATCAGTCGAGATCCCGATATCGTATCGTATCGTATCGATATCGTATCGTTATTGTTCGAGGCGTCTCGTATCGTATCGTTTAATTCGAAGCAAATTTCAGAAATCGTATCGTATCGTATCGTTCCACAAAAATAACGGGACGCAGAAGTTTAGAGAATAATAATACAAATTTACTCAAGTAAGAAGAGCTGCTTAATTTACATTGTGATAATTAGCTGAAGTATGATTGTAACAAATTTAATGAGCTGTTTTGATGGGGCTATTTTGTCTTTGGCTGTTTTGTGGGCAAGTTGTTTTGTCTGGGCTGTTTTGACGGGAAGATTTTGTCCTGGGCAATTTTGACGGGTTACCGTCAAACAGAGAAAGCACTTTATTTGCTGTCATTTATTTCTAACTAAAATAGTTAGGAAACTGTAGAAATAGTCATAAATAGAAATGAAGTGAAAATAGGCATCCTGGCAGTATAAAAAATACAAAATGTTGGAACCATTGATGCATCCATACCCTGATGCTGAGGGCAATACACTTTTTTTGTTCATTCTTACCACTCTCACTGCATTATCATACAACAAACAAACTGAGTTATTAACCAAAAATAAACTGAATAATCTAGCAAAAAAAGTTGGAATTCAATAGCCATTATTCAATAGATAAAACATTATAATCGTTCCAATAGTTAGATAAAAACAAAATTCAGTCTCACCAAAAATAAATTAGCACAGTGCTCAAAAGAATTTGGATTTGAGACATCATACAACAAGCAGATGACATCACAAGCAAAAATGGACTGATTTTCATCGCAGCCAATTTCTTTTAGCTAGAAGAAAATATTTCATACAATAAGATTTTGAGATTGCTGCACCAAATAAGTTACCTACAATTAAGTACTTTTCCTGATTGCCAACTGTTACTAAATTCACTGTCATTTGAGGCAATTCTTCACAGTTCAAAGTCTTTAAATAATGCAAGCTTCTATTAAGAAGTCCTTGAAGAAAAACTGTCTACAGATAAAATTTTTCAAAAAGAACTGAGAAAAAGGCATAAATATGAGATATATGAACTGAAAAATAAAGCTAGTTGACCAACATAAAAAGTATTCTTTAAGCAAATAAAAATCTAACCTTTCCACATCCCTTAGATCCAAACACATGACACTTGAAGATGTTTCTACTCGTCTGCCTTTTTTCGATATCTAATCTTTTGTCTCTAGTTACTGAAATTAAACTTCTGACATTATATATATATACTAGCAGTGCCCGTAGCGGCTTCGCTCGCATGAAATTAGAGAGTTTGAACCGTGCATCCATAGAAGAGATCATTTTTTTAGGTCTCGGCTCGGCCCATCGACAAATTAGCCCAGCCCGTTTTAAAAACCCAAACTCCTGGCCCGGCACAGCCCGTCTGAATTAGGCCCGGCCCATTTTTACAGGCCTAGAAGTTCTATATACTTGATGAAAAACTTCGGCCCGTCCCACCTTGACCTCAGGTTTGGCCCGGCCAAACTGAAGACCCTAAAATCACTAAAATATCTATATACTTAGTGAAAAGCCTCGGCCCGTCCCACTTTGATTTAAGGTTTGGCCTGGCCCGTGTGAAGACTCTAAAATAACGGCTTGGCCCGGCCGATGATAAATTGGACTTAGCTACTTTTAACCGGCACAAAACTTCAAAATACTAATTTTTACATTTGTAGCACTTACAGTTTGTGAGTAGCAGTTATTTTGAAATCAAATAACCTTTATTTCCACCCCACATTTGAGGTCCTGGAAACCAAATTTCCAAAAAATGCTTAAACACGTATTTCATTATTTTTGGAGTAGAAACTAAATACTAATTCTTACTTCTGTAGCATTAACAGTTTTTGAGTAGCAGCTACTTTAAAAACCAAATAACCCAAAAAATGATGAAACACGTATATCTTTTTTTTTGAGTAGATACTAAGTATTAATTTTTACATCTGTGGCAATTACAGTTGCTGAGTAGCAGTTACTTTAAAAACCAAATAACCCTATTTTCCACCCCACATTTGAAGTCCTGGAAACCAAATTTTCAATAAATTGTGAAACCCTTATATCATTATTTTTAGAGTAGAAACTAAATACTAATTTTTACTTTTGTAACATTAACAGTTTTTGAGTAGAAGCTACTTTAAAAACCAAATAACCCAATTTTCCAACCCACATTTGAGGTCCGGGAAACCAAATTTGTAAAAAAATGGTGAAGCACGTATATCTTAATTTTTAGAAAAGAAACTAAATAATAATTTTTACATCTGTGGTATTTACTGTTTTTGAGTAGCAGTTACTATAAAAGACAATTAGCCCTATTTTCCACCCCACATTTGAAGTCTTGGAAACCAAATTTTCAAAAAATGCTAAAACACGTGTTTCATTATTTTTGGAGTAGAAACTAAATACTAATTTTTACTCCTGTAGCAGTAACAGTTTTTGAGTAGAAGCTACTTTAAAAACCAAATAACCCAATTTTCCAACCCACATTTGAGGTCCGGGAAACCGAATTTTCAAAAAATGGTGAAACACGTATCTTTTTATTTTTCAAAAAGAATCTATATACCAAATTTCAAAATCTCCTCATTTTTGGTTTTCGAGATATACATTGTTTTAGAAAAAAGTTTGTTTTCCAGTTTTTTCCCCTCAGGAGCAACATTTTCAAAAATCCTTTCTTAGCGGATGTTTACGCTATAAAAGTAATATAAGTTCCAAATTTCACGTTCCTAGGATGAGGCGTTAGAGCTCGGCGTTGATTATCAGTCAGTCATCTGTCAGTCAGTCAGTCAGTCAGTCAGTCAGTCAGTCAGGACATGTTCTTTTATATATATAGATATATATATATATATATTGAACAAAATTAAATATTTTGAACAACTTAATAAAAGAGTTATTAATGCAAAATGGTATGTTTACGAAAAGGTATTTTACTACACTATATTACTCATATATATATATATATATATATATATATATATATATATATATATATATAAAGTTTATTTTTTAAGTTTATTTTGGATTTCAAGCGCCCTTTTGTGTAACACCTCAGGGCTCCTTTTACAATAAAAACAACAAAACAAAACAATAAAAATAAAGCAAAAAAAAATATATAAAACACAAAAATCAGCCTGTCAGGAAAAATGAAATAATTTCTCTCTGATCATCAATTTGGATAAAATTTCGCAAACAGAAATGTCTTTAGCTCGGCCTTGAATAAAGTCAATGTAGTGGCTTCTCGGATGCTGGCAGGCAACATGGAACGTGTTGCCGGTCCTGCTATACTGAAGGCTCGACTGCCGTAAGTTTTTGTTCGAGTTATGGGAACAACTGTTAAATTAATTTGGTTTTAATGAACTCTTTGTTACAACGATTTATAATTAATGCTCTATGTTCACTTCATGTTCACTTTTAGTTTTATCTCTTTCCTTTCCGTTGTTATCTTTTGTCAATAAAGTCGAATCAACTATTGTCGATTAGTTCCGATTATACACTGCGTTTAAGTATTGTTTCTAACAGGTTATGGGCCCAGAACCCAATTTTAGGAACAAGTGAATAAATCAAGTTTTTTTTTTCCGGAACATTTGACGTTCGGTTCAAGATTTTATAAAGAACATTCGTTGTGAGCGATAAAGGTTAACCACGCTACATCGAGTAATACAATTGTTGAACTGATGGCGGATGCAACGTTAAAAATCGCAAAGTTGAACGGCAGTAACTACCAGACATGGAAGTTTAAAGTTGAATTGTTGCTCGTTAAAGAAGATCTCTGGGAAGTTATTTTTCAAGATCAAGATTCATCATCGGAATGGCGGAAAAAGGACAGCAAAGCCAGAGCAACAATAGGTCTACTCCTGGAGGACAACCAGTTGAACCTCATCAGAAAATTGATAACAGCAAAGGAAACGTGGGAGGCATTAAGAAATTACCACGAAAAGTCAACCTTATCAAATAAGGTAAGTTTGTTAAAGAGGCTTTGTGGGATCAGATTACATGAAGGTGGGGATATGGAGTCACATCTTGCTAAGATGGAAGACATAATTGACCAGTTATCGTCCTTGGGGGAAACTATTGGAGAACAGTTAAATGTTGCTTTCTTTCTCAGTAGTTTGCCAGACAGCTATAGCACACTGATAACAGCATTAGAAACAAGACCCGAAGCCGACTTAACTGTTGAATTGGTCAAGAACAAACTGATCGAAGAATACAAAAGAAGAAGTGAAAACTCAGCAACTTATGATGGTCAGGAACAGCAAGCTCTAAAGGTAAATCATCCAGGTACAAGGTCTACAGATAAGAATGTAAAAGCCAACAGTTACGAAAAGACTTCCACAGTATGTTTTTTCTGTAAGAAACCAAACCACATAAAGAAAGAATGCAGAAAATACTTAGAGTGGAAAAGAAAGAACTCAGACCATAAAGCTCAAACAATTCAACAATGTGTAGAAATAGCAAGCACTTATGACCAGTATGCTTGTTTCAAGGCTGGTGAAAGCAATTCAGGAACTACATGGTATGTTGATTCAGGTGCAAGTTCTCATATGTGTAACAATAGAAATTTCTTTGTTAACCTTGATGAACAACAGAAGGGACAAGTTGTCCTAGCAAATGGTCAAAGGCTGACAACTTCAGGTATCGGAACCGGCTACCTCAAATGTCAGGAAAAGGTCATAAAAATCATAGGTGTACTGTATGTACCGCAGTTGACAGGTAACTTGATTTCTGTTAGAAAATTAACTGATGGGCAGTTCAGGGTCATTTTTGAAAAGAATGTATGCAGGATTATGCGGAATAATGAACTGATGGCGCAGGCTTCAATTCGGAACGGGCTGTATGAATTAGATTCATTGGAGCATGCATTGATGTCTAATGTTAATGATGGATGCATACATGTTTGGCACAACAGATTAGGGCATCGAGACCCCAATGCCATAAAGTTATTGGAACAGCAACTAGATAACTTCCAGATCAAGCCATGCCAGATAAAGAAAGTCTGTGAATGCTGTATTCAAGCAAAGTTAACGAAACAACCACTACCCAAGAAATCAGAATCCAGATCAAGTAAGCCACTAGAGTTGATTCACACAGATGTTTGTGGACCGATGCAGACAATCACACCAAGCGGAAACAGGTATTTTATGACAATGATCGATGACTTCAGCAAATACACTGTTTTGTACTTGTTAAAAAATAAGTTTGAAGTAACAGATAAAATTAAAGAATATGTAAAGCTTGTCCAGACCAAATTCAAAAGCACACCTAAAGTGATAAGATCAGATCGTGGTGGTGAATATGTCAATGAAACATTAAAGAAATTCTTCAAGAGCGAAGGTATAACATCTCAATTTACTGTTCCGTATACACCACAGCAGAATGGAGTAGCAGAAAGGAAGAACCGCTATTTAGTTGAAATGACCAGAAGCATGTTAATCGACTCGAAGCTACCAAACAAATATTGGGGCGAAGCGATCAACACAGCAAACTATCTGCAGAACATTCTACCGACAGCAGGTGAGATGAAGACACCACATGAAAGGTGGGAAGGTGTGAAGCCCAGTGTGACCCACATAAAGCAATTCGGATGTCAAGCCTACTCAGCTGTTGCAGCCGAGAAAAGACAGAAGCTTGATAAAAAGTCAGAAAAACGAATTTTCGTTGGTTATGCAGAAGGCACAAAAGGTTATCGTTTGTTAAACACAGTGACTGAGAAAATCAGCATCAGCAGGGATGTGAAATTCATTGAAGGTGACCCACATTGGATTACAATATCAGCCGACAGTCAAGAAAGCAGTCAACAGGAACAGCCCATTGAGGTTGAGATCGAGCTGAAGACAAATACAGATCAATCGGGAGACAGTGGTGAACAAACTGAAGATCAGATGGAATTGAGAAGGTCAACTAGAATAAAGAAACGACCAGAGAGACTAATTGAAACGGCTAGTGTTGCAAATGCAATGGTCGAACCAAAGTATAGCTTTGCACGTGAACTGTACAAAGAAAAGGAAATCGACATTCAATATTGTCCAACAGCAGAAATGCCTGCAGATATGTTAACGAAACCAGTGGAAGCTGTTAAACTTAGACATTTATGTTGTGCTATTGGTTTAACTTAATGAGAGACAGGTTCTAAAGATTAAATCGTTGAGGGGGAGTGTTAAATTAATTTGGTTTTAATGAACTCTTTGTTACAACGATTTATAATTAATGCTCTATGTTCACTTCATGTTCACTTTTAGTTTTATCTCTTTCCTTTCCGTTGTTATCTTTTGTCAATAAAGTCGAATCAACTATTGTCGATTAGTTCCGATTATACACTGCGTTTAAGTATTGTTTCTAACAACAACTAGATCACCACGACTTGCTGATCTGTGACGAGATAAGTAAGAATTGTTATCAGACACAGTAACACACAGCTCTTGCAAATATGAGGGGGCTTCGCCATGGGGCGCCTTGTAGACTAAAGTCCCAACTTTGAAAGTAATTTGCTCAGAGATACGCAGCCACCGGAGTTCAGTTTTCATTATTGCAGTCAAATGATCATGTTTCTTTAGTCCACCAAAAAGACGAGCAGCTGCATTTTGAATACGTTGAATCTTTCCAACAGCACTAAGAGAGGCTGTAAATAGAGAGTTGCAGTAGTCAAGTCTACTGACAACAAACGAATGCAGCAGGAGATGTGTTGCTTCACTTGTCAGAGACCTTCGTATGGTTCTAAGTTGTCGTAGTTGGAAAAAACAGGTTTTTGACAGTTTAGATATATGATCTTTCATGGAAAGCTCAGAATCGACATGTTGCAACACCTAGGTTTCGAACAACTTCTGTGGGGGCGACCAAAGCCCCAGCAACCAACAAAGCTTTTGCTTTACTCTGTTGCAACTTTGATCTTGCGAGGTCAGCATTACAGTAGTCCAGTCTTGAGAGAATAAGTGCTTGGACGATAGTTTTAAGAGAGTAGTGGTCGAGAGACGGTCTAATTTGATGAATACGGCGAAGATGAAAGAAACTAGCTCGAGCAACTGATGAGACATAGGGGGACAAGCATAAGAAGCTGTCAAATAGAACTCCAAGGCTGCGGACCATCGATACAGGAGAAATTGTTGTGTTTGCATCCAGGGTTAGGGAACGGTTTTCAAGGAAACAGGTGGAGGATCTTTTCCGATGAAGCCAGATAAGAGTTGGAGTGAGATGCCATGGGAGACTGCTATGTGGTAGATCTCAGTAGTATATAAAACAAAGAGTAGGGGTCCGAGAATGGAACCCTGCAGAACGCCAGAAAGAACTCTGGAGACCATCGACTCATCATCCCCCATTCGAACGACCTGGGTTCTGTCGGAGAGGAAGGATGCAATCCATAGGAGAGCATTAGATGAAATTGAGCAGGTGATGCGCAGTAGCTGGAGTAAGAGCCCGTGATCAACACAGTCGAAAGTGGCACTGAAATCGAGGAGAAGCAGTGTGGTCACTTGGTCTTGGTCGAGTGCATGGAGGGCATCGTTATAGATGTTCAGGATCGCTGATTCTGTTGAGTGAAAGCGGCGAAAGCCAGATTGAGTTGGAGGAAATAAAACCATTTACTTCAATGTGTGTAAGGAGTTGAACATATATGACTCGTTCAATAAGTTTTGAAACAAATGAGAGATTGGTCGATAATTTTTTGGATCGTCAGGATCAAGTGTCGTCTTCTTAAGCTTCGGAAAAATTATTGCCTTTTTTTGCGATGTAGGAAGTTGTGATGAGGAGATGGACGCGTTGACAAGACGAGCCAGAATAGGTGAAAAAGCACTCGGGATCCTCTTAATGATCCAAGAAGGTATGGGGTCCAGCACACAGCTACTGGAAGACATTTGACCAAGAAGGACCTCGATTGCCTCGGGGGTCACCAGTGTAAAACCCTCCAATGCTCTAACAGGCACCGGCCATTGCCGAAAATTTGGAGGAGGAGCTCCGGATGTTCCATGTCGAATATTCTCAATTTTTGTAGTGAAATAGTCCTGTAGAATGTTTGAAGACGGAGTCGGGCCTGAGAGTAGTGATGTAGGAGTGAGAAGTCCATTTAGAAGGTGCCATGTCGCACTGCCCTCATGGGCCGCGTTGCGAATTTTGCCGCGAAAGAAACTGGCTCGTTTTTTTTGGAGTAGGCGACGATGAGAGCGACATTGGCTATGCCAAGCAATTTTGTGAGAGGTGAGTCCCGATTGCCTGCAGCGGCGCTCAAGGCGACGAGTGATTCTTTTTGATTCGACGCAGTCAGCATCGTACCAGCGACAAACATGAGACCTCCGTAGAGAGATCAGTCTTAGAGGAGCGTGTAAATCGAGAAGATGAGAGAGTGTAGATTGGTATAGATCTGTTAGCTGATCGACTGTTAATACAGGGTGCAACAGCAGAGCAACTGTGAGATCAGAGGCCCTCAAGTCAGCCTCAAAGGCTGATAAGTCGAAGTTTTTGAAGGATCTGCGAGATTATTCTCCTGCAATATTGGTGGGCAGTCGATGTGGGATCGAGAAGGTAATGAACGAGTGGTCAGAAAATGATGGGGGTTCTATTTTCAAATTCGTAATTTGTGTCGACGATCGAGTAATGACGACGTCCAGAGTATGTCCCAGTAGATGAGTGGGTCCAGAGATGTGCTGAACGAGATCATGTGGGTTCATTAATTGGCGAATATTTCGAGATCCGGTGATGTCATGGTCGAGTTGAATATTTAAGTCACCTAAAAAGAGCAGATCGCATGAGTAGGTGGCAGTAGCCGTTAGGAGGCCCTCAAATTCCGAGAATAAAGCACTTGATAAGGGCTGAGATCCAGGTCTATAGATAGTTACGATCAGCAGATGAGTTCTTTTAAAAGTGATATAGGCGGCTAGTACTTCAAACGTCCGAAAAATTCCCAAATCTCTGCAGGTGCATTTTAAGGTATTTTTGAAGAAGATACAAATTCCTCCACCCAGATGCATGGTGGAACCTGACGTCACGACATCTGGAGGAAACGGACGAGGGCGGTCGAGAACTCCGAAAGATTCAGGAGTAGATGCAATGATAGAGGGTGAGGTGGCGGATTCGTGATGCGTTTCTACGACGCACATGATATCGATGAGTCCACTGTTCAATAGATTGTGTAGGTATGCTGATTTGTTTCCGAGAGAACGAGCATTCCAGCTGCCTACACGACAGCTGGGAAGAGAGTGGAGGGATGAGGTAGATGGAGAGATTGCTTTGAGACCCGGTGATTCGACGGCGACATTGACAGAGAGAGAATGAGAACGACGACGCTTGATACCCGATCTGCATCCTCTGCAGTGACTGGTAATAAATTTCCTTCAAGCAAGACCGAGTTTTCTGATGTTGATAGCGAGCTCATGTCGAAGGAGACCGGTAGCATCCGAGCTCCGAAACAAGCAATCAAGAAGCTCCTCCCGAGAGAGTATGACAGGACCCATTATCGCTCGGACCTTTTTTGTTCCGACACCAAAACTGACGAAAACCAGCAGCCGGTTGGAAATAATAATGTGTTTTCAAATATTATTATTGAAACTAGACACGAAAAACGTCAGAAATTGAGAGAACAGCGGTGACTAGGCAGTATTTATGAGTAAAAAAACTAACGAGGCAGCCGCGCGACCGGCGCCTAGCAACCAAATATTTTTCAAAATAAACCAACTGGCCAATGTGTTTACTCAATTGGATGATAATCAAAATATAACTGTTAGACGGAAAGACAAACGAAGATGAAAACTTTTAATTTAATATTGTGTATAATATTAGTATGGGTTTTCTATGATGTTGGACTTTTGTCAGATTTTGCTGCACTCAGATGGAAACATGATAAATCACGTAGTTTTAATTATTTTCTGATTAACTAGAATGTTTGCTGAGATTTATTAATCTAGTTTTAACTTATTTTGTCTCAATTTTAAATTATTTATTGTTCGGACTTGGAACTGTCTTTATTATGTTTGGTAAGGCTAGAAATTGTTTTGTAAACATCTCTGAAGACGGCTGTCAAGGCCGAAACTGGCCAGTTGGTTTATAATAAAGCTTACAGTTTTACATTTTGTAGTAATGTTTTAAACATTTATAAAAAGTGTAAACAGACAACTAAAAAGTTAGTTTCGGTTAAATGGCGTGCATATTTCAATAGAGCATGTTTATCTGAAAATATCGAGCCAATTTACTGTAAATACATATATCTATATATATAAAAGAACATGTCCTGACTGACTGACTGATAATCAACGCCGAGCTCAAACGCCTCATCCTAGGAATGTGAAATTTGGAACTTATATTACTTTTATTGCGTAAGCATCCACTAAGGAAGGATTTTTGAAAATTTTGCTCCTGAGGGGAAGAAACTGGAAACAAACTTTTTTCTAAAACAATGTATATCTTGAAAACCAAAAATGAGGAGATTTTGAAATTTGGTATATTGATTCTTCTTGAAAAATAAAAAGATACGTGTTTCACCATTTTTTGAAAATTCGGTTTCCCGGACCTCAAATGTGGGTTGGAAAATTGGGTTATTTGGTTTTTAAAGTAGCTGCTACTCAAAAACTGTGAATGCTACAGGAGTAAAAATTAGTACTTAGTTTCTACTCCAAAAATAATGAAACACGTGTTTTAGCATTTTTTGAAAATTTGGTTTCCAGGACTTCAAATGTGGGGTGGAAAATAGAGTTATTTGTTTTTTAAAGTAACTGCTACTCAAAAACTGTAAATACCACAGATGTAAAAATTAGTATTTAGTTTCTATTCTAAAAATAAAGATATACATGTTTTACCATTTTTTTAAAATTTGGTTTCCAGGACCTTAAATGTGGGGTGGACAATAGGATTACTTGGTTTTTAAAGTAGCTGCTACTCAAAAACTGTGAATGCTACAAAAGTAAAAATTAGTATTTAGTTTCGTTTCTACTCTAAAAATAATCATTATTATACGTGTTTCACCATTTTTTGAAAATTTGGTTTCCAGGACTTTAAATGTGGGGTGGAAAATAGGATTACTTGGTTTTTGAAGTAACTGCTACTAAAAAACTGTGAATGCTACAGATGTAAAAATTAGTATTTAGTATTTTTTTTATTGAGATTTAGCATACGCCTTATCAAGACAAGTCTTGCTCAAGGCGAGAGAGGGAGAGTACTTGAAAAGGCAGCCATTTATAGGCACCTACCCCTTTAGCAATGCGAGTGAACTCCTTGCTTAAGGGAGTTACGCTGGTGATGCCGGCAAGGTTTGAACTGCCGACCTAATGATCGACAGGCGAACGCTCTACCGCTCTGCCACCAGCGCCTCAAAAAATAATGATATAAGTGTTTCACCATTTTTTAAAACTTTGGTTTCCATGACTTCAAATGTGGGGTCAAAATAAGTGTTATTTGATTTTAAAATAACTGCTACTCAACAACTGCAAGCATTACAGATGTAAAACTTAATATTTTGAGGTTTTGTGCCGGTTAAAAGTAGCTGAGTCCAGTTTATCACCGGTCGGGACAAACCGTTATTTTAGGGTCTTTTTACGGGCCAGGCTAAACCTTAAATCAAGGTGGTACGGGCCGAGGTTTTTCACTAAGCATATAGACATTTTAGTGATTTTAGGGTCTTCAGACGGGCCGGGCCAAACCTGAAGTCAAGGTAGGACAGGCCGAAGTTTTTCATCAAGTATATAGAATTTCTAGGCCTGTAAAAACGGGCCTGGCCCAAATTAGACGGGCCGCGCCGGGCCAGGAATTTTGGTTTTGAAACGGGCTGGGCCAAGTTGTCGACGGGCTGAGCCGACACCTATGGATGCACGGTTCAAATTCTCTAATTTCATGCGAGCGAAGCCGCTACGGGCACTGCTAGTATATATATATATGGTCATTGTATTATAGTTACGTGTGCATGTGTCTTTTTTATAAGTGCGTGCAGCTGTCATAGTTACGGAGCATAAATTTGAATGTTTAATTAGGCAGGCATGCACGTTATAACCTTAAGCCCAGTACACATTGACCAGTCTCCACTGGTACCAGTCGTTCGACACCTCATTTTCCTTGAAAGTCTATTTAAACCAGTTATATACACGACACATAGTTCTTTTATTTTTTTACAAGCCTTTTGATGTGAAAAATTACACAATTTTTTAAAGCGATATTTAGTCTCATTTTAACCAAGGTATTTCAAGTGCCCACTGAATATTTTAATATGACAGTCGTAGAAGCTGATACTAAAAGAATAAAAAAGATTTTAACCTTAGCGGATGATGAAGCTAATACGAAAACTGCAGTTATTAATGATATACCTCAGGGGAGTGAACAAAGTTCAGTAGCAACACTTGACGATCTCTTGAAAGAGGTAGATGTTGTAGAGAAAATGGGTTCAAAAAGGTCTATATTGTCATTATTTAAATTAGTTAATATGGCGGTTGAAATTATATCAAACCAAGACGAAAAAATTCGTGTTTTACAAACAAAACTAGCCCTACAAGAAAACCAAATTGCTGTTGTACAAGAAAAGCTGGATGGTCCTAATATTTCTCACAAAACCAAAAATGAGACACCATCTTACGCATCAGTTGCTGCTAAAGGTTTATCTGTTACTGGAAGGGTGGTGCTTGAAATGTCAAAGTTAGAGAATAAAAAGAACAACATAATTATCAGAGGTGTAAAGGAATCCAAAAAACGTGACCAAAAAGAAAGAAAAGAAGAAGATATGGCTGCCATTTTAAAAATCTTAGAAATTAGGGACACCAGAATAAATATTGACGAAATCAAACCAATGATTGAATACTCTACAAGACTTGGGAAAAGTAATCCCGAATTTGATCACAGACCAATTCTGGTCAAACTCAAAGAGAAATCACTAAGGGAAAAACTGCTGGAAGAAAAAGGTAACACCAAGCAAAGAGAGTTTAATATTATGAATGGAACAAAGTATAGGGTAGAACCAGACTTAACGAGTGAGCAGAGACAATTTTACAAACAAATGTGGGTTGAGGCCGGCTTAAAAACATCTCAGGGAAACGGGAAATGGGTTGTCTATGGCCCCATGGACAACCCACATCTAAAAAAATGGAAAGAAGTAGAAACTATAACGTCTCAAATCAACTAACAAATTCAAATAACAAAGACATTTTTAATTGTGCTGATATAATCTGCTTACAGAAAACAAACATTTTAAATTATGACATAAAAAAACCTTTTCATATATTGACACCTCTCTCGAATCCACTACAACAACCAGCGCCAACAGAAGTGGAACTGGGTCTTCCAAGTAAAAGATCCCGTCCTGCCAAGCCAAAACGTCCCACACAGCGCCAACAAAATATCGGAAAAATATTGAACAATTGTGGATAACAATTAGTTACAATAAGGAATCGATCTTACTTGGCTGCATCTACCGCCCACATGATTATGACGATGAATATTTAACCAATACCATTGAGGCTATAAAAATTGCAAAAAATCACTAATTGGACTCAATTGTGCAGCGATGTTGCTTTATGGTGATTTTAACTTCAGTCATACATGGTACAAAGAGGTTGATGTGGGTGGCAGAGTAGCCACAGCTGGTCATGTGATAGACGAGCGCCCAGGGGATATCAGATTTCAGTCATGTCTCGAAGAAAACGATCTAACACAAGTAGTGACATTTTGTACTTACCGACATTCACGAGATATCGCACCAAAAAGCACACTTGATCTTATTATCACCAACAAACCAGATCAATTCATGGAGCTTACAAAAGGCGATTCACTAGGCTATACGCCAATGGGTCAATCACATAGTTTAATAATGGGAACAATAAGTGTAGCTGGCTGCCCGACAATCGAAAGGCACAACAAACCCCGATGTAAATGGAGTAGAGCTAACTTTACTGCTTTCTCACACTTTATCAGCTCACAAGACTGGATAACCCTCTTCTTACATCACTCAGTTAACGAGTGCTACACCACCTTGGTTAAAATTTACGATGATGCAGTAAAAAGATTTATCCCAACAACAACAGTGCCCTCTAAGAAAAAGTCAGAGGCATGGGTCACTCCAGAAGTGTTAGCGGCAGTTCAACTGAAGAGACAACTTTGGTCAAAATACCTAGCAGCTGGGCGTCACCACATGACCAGCTTAAGCTAGCTCATAAAAAAGCTTGTAAAAACGTGAAACTCAAGAGAAGATAAAGGCAATTGAAACGGCTGACGGTGACACATCGGTCGACCAAGAAGTAATATGCAAGACACTAAACGAATACTTCCAATCTGTCTTTGTTACCGAATCAGGCAATCAACTGCCTTTTTTTGAACAGAGAACAGATTCAGAATGCAATATTGACGAGAGCGTTTTCACATTTAAAAAGGTTGAAAAAAGACTATCAGAAATCTTGGCGAACAAGGCTATGGGAGTTGATGGATTTCATCCTCGTATATTAAAAAACAGTGCAGCTGCTCTTGCAATTCCTATCACTCTCATCTTTAGAATGTCTATCACCACAGGCATGGTACCAGATCTATGGAAACTAGCTAATGTTACGCCCATGAATAACCTAATAACTAAAAGTCAACACGGATTTGTACGAAAAAAAGGATGCGTAAGCAACTTACTGGAAGCCCGCAACATTCTGACAGAAAGTGTTCATCTTGGTGTTTCTGTGGATGTTGTCTACACAGATTTTGCGAAAGCTTTTGACAAAGTCCCACATCGGTGTTTATTGCACAAACTGAGAGCGTACGGTATACGGGGCTCTCTTTACAAATGGATTGAATCTTGGTTAACCAATCGTCAGCAGAGAGTTCAGATCGACTGTTGTACTTCAGGATGGAAAAAGGTTACGAGTGGGGTACCGCAAGGCTCAGTACTTGGGCCTCTATTGTTTTTGCTCTATATAAATGACCTCTCTGACAAATTATCTCAACACATCAAGCTTTTGCAGATGATAGTAAAATCATTGGGATTATCAAATCTGTGGAAGACTGTATCAGACTCCAAAACGATATAGATGAGGCAGTCCAGTGGTCACACAAATGGTTGATGCCATTCAACATTGACAAATGCAAAGTTATGCATGTTGGACGAACCAATCAGAAATCAAAATTTATTTATTCTATGTTAGTAATGAAGTAACGACAGTCGAACGAGATCTTGGTGTTCTAGTATCGGATGATCTCAAAGCAAGGTCTCAAGTGAATGCAACGGCTGCCATGGCTAATAGAACTCTTGGTAGACTTAAAAAATTATTCCGAAGTCGTAGTCTCCATCTTTGGAAAACATTATACCAGGCCTACATTCGACCACACCTCGAATATGCAGTTCAAGTTTGGTCTCCTCATCTAAGCTGGGACATTGATACTCTCGAAAAGGTCCAGCACAGAGTTACAAAAATAATTAAAACAATCAAACATTTACCATACTTAGAAAGACTACAGAAGCTTGGAATTACCACGCTTGAAGAACGTAGGGTTAGAGGCGATTTGATCCAACAATACAAAATACTGGCTCATACCGATGAAGTGGATTTTTTTTGTATTGCAAAAACATCCCACATGGCAAACTAACAGATCCTATTGTTTGAGAGGTCACAACTGCCTTCTTTTACCACAAAGAATTAAAGGATGTGAAGAGCGAAAACACTTTTCACAAATCGAGTAGCTCTCAGCTGGAACTCCTTGACACAGGAAGCAGTGGATGCATGTTCGGTGAATGCCTTCAAAGATCAACTCGCTCTACTTTGATTGCAGTATGACTCGTCAGCACAGAGGGGCCTGATGCAGCACCTCTTCATCAATCATACATGCTATTATAATGACTATTTAATTCTTATTGTTTTTTTTGTTCTGTCTTTTTTGTGATTTTTATTGATAACTGAATAAACAAACTCAAACTCAAACCCTTTAATGCGCTATCTAAACAATAGCAAGGCGATTTTTGTGCGTACAACTTGCTAAGCGGCCGTCTGCAGTGAGTTTTTTACGTGCGACTGCCAGCGTAACTCAGTTGTTTACAAAAACAACCGGCATGGTCTCTGTCACCAAAATAAATTATCATAATCTGTGCACCAGTTCTGGCGAACAGAAGCTAGATGAAAAAACCGGTCAGTGTGTACGCACCTTTATTGCTGTATCATGTGATGCTGGGAACCAATCAATTTTGAATGCTTTGCGCGGCAGCTTGCGATTGTTCAAAGTAGATATTTTCTCTCGTTTTGAAAATTTGAAAGGATAATTGCGATGGGTTAGGGCCTATTGATCCCAGGACAACTGATCCCACGGACAATTGATCCCACGGACAACTGATCCATGGAAAACTGATCCCATAGACAACTGATCCCATAAGCAACTCATTTTTGATGACAATGGTGGTGGTGATGATGCTTACGTGGCCATCTTACGATGGCCGGCTGCATACGACAACGGTGGTGGTGATAATGATACTGGCTACTCCAGTAAAATTAATCAGTGTCTAATATTTATTGTCATTTTTACTCAAAGACATTAATGGAACAATCTTGAAACGATCGCATCGCTAAGTAGTTTTTGTTTCGTTGGCCAGATGGGTTAACTTATATGAATTCTTCATAGTGCAACTTGCGTCCGTTTTGCTGAGAGTCACTAAATGAAGCCATGAGAATTAAAACAACAGTTAGTAAACAGAGTATAAGCGCACGATACACAGCCGAAATAAAAGTCAAAAGTTCGTATTACTTTTCATCATTTCACTCCTTTCTGCGTGAAGTTCATTATGAGAAATGGAACCGTGCCAATCGAAGAATAATAGAGTGTTAGCTCATTTCAGAAGTTGTTTTCTTCATTTCCTTATACACTATATCATCGAAGATATAAATTTATGAAGACACTCCAACATGAATTCTTATCGGCTTATTCGGGAGTCCATGACTAAGACCATCACTACAGCGTCCAAACATAATCTCTTCAGTCTCTTCATGCTATGCACTAGTGGAGAGCCTGCAAACAGGCCTAATAACTTTTCCAGGTGCTCTTTTCAATTCTGTATGTATCTTTCCTTATCTCACTTTTTTAGCATCCTTTTCATACATACATGCATATATACATACATACATACACACATACATATATACATACATACATGCATACATGCATGCATACATACATACATACATACATACATACATACATACATACATACACATACATACATTCGTACATACAAACAGAAATCGGAAATTATGTATGTTAATATCAGTTTATTGATTGCAGAAACAGTGAAATATAAAATGATGCAGATTTGGGATCAGTTGTCTATGGGATCAGTTGTCCTGGGATCAGTAGTCCTGGGATCAGTAGTACTGGGATCAGTTGCGATGATCCCGAATTGCGATTGTCATGTAGCGTTGAGTCGAATAAAACTTTGTCCTGTAGAAATTCGATATTATCTCATGGGGAACTGTGTTTTTATCGACAGTTGACAGTTAATCGACTTAAATTGAAAAGTCGATTATCCTGCGAAGAAGTCGATTATCCTGCGAAGGAGTCGATTATCCTGCGAAGGAGTCGATTATCTTGCGAAGGAGTCGATTATCCTGCGAATAAGTCGATTATCCTGCCAGTCGATTAACCAGCGCACGCTTTGCTGTGCATGACAACAAAACGCATCCGCATGGGTCGATATAGGGATATTAACCGAAGTTATCATTGTCTCTGGTCTATTTAAAGATGGCTTCTTATTGATTTGGTGGTGTTTTCATATAGACTGTATGCTAAGTACTACTATATCAGCATAATTGCAGTATTATTATCTTAAATTAATTTAAACAATTTCTGAATTTTTAATTCAAAGTTGGTAATTTTTATTGACTAATAATTCTGTCGCTAGAGTTACATGCTAGATGACCGTAGACAAGTTTCTGCAGATGCCCACAAGGCACACAAAGGAAATGACCGGAGGCGCTCTATAATTATTCATATTGATTAACAACTGAATATTCATAGTGCATAGGCTACTATTAACTGTAGTACTTTTCTTTGTTTTCTTTATGCTGTAACTTTTACTAGCTGATAGGCATTGGTGTGTATGCTCCATCGACCGGTCTCAAAATGTCCAGAAGAACATCGGACCACATTTCAATTTTTGCTGCAGAAATAGAAGCAATCAAAATAGCTCTTAATCTATATGGAAATCATCTACTTTCATCAAATGCATTAGAATCTGATCCACTACAAAATCTTGTAATTTTTACAGATTCTTTAAGTGCCGTCAAAGCATTAGAGATTTGTCACAATTTTGCAAAATCTCACTACCAACAATCTGTCGTACAAATTACAACTAATCTTTTCAAAAATAGGAACGTTGTATGCAAGTTGGTCTGGATTCTAAGCCACATTGGCGTGCAGGGTAATGAAACTGGTGACGTTCTTGCCAAAACGGCAACCACTTACACCGAAATCCATATAGATGTTACCATTGAAACTCCAGAATACAAGAAAATAATCAAATCAAAGATTCTAAAAGAATGGCAAAACACTTGGAAAACTGTGGAAATTAATGAGTTATACAGAAAACTAGTACCTCTTCCAAGTCTTATTTCTTGGTTATTTTTGACGTAGTGGTCGCCGTTTTATTATTTTTAAACTGTTGTGGTTTACATGAATATTTTTATTGTCTATGAAGGAATTTTTAATCGATGCATTTTCCTTTTACAAGTTACCTCAAGGTACAATATTAGCGGAGTAAAGGCGTGTTCATTTCACTTCAGGAACTGTTGGATGTTGCGACTCTATAACAAAGAAACTAGTTTTTTGTTTTGTTAAACGTCTTAGTTTGTTTGCCTGTTTGCGTTTTACTAGATTTTGTTAGTTTGTTCATGTCTGACATATATTTAAAGTATATTTGTTTTTATGCATTATCTATTTATTCACAATAGAAAATTAAAAACATTGTTCACTATAAGGCATTACATTAGAGTGCCTACGTGTGATTGAATATTTTTGTTTTAACTAATTTTATTTTATTACACAGAGGTTTAGTGAACGGTAACTTTTTATTCATTTAATTTATTAGGTTGACCATCCATTACGCTCAGCAATAACATTCAATTTGATGTCAATAAATATTTAAAAAATAATCTCAATTGCCTCATTTCAACTGATTCTAAAATGGCCAGGCAACATGTGTGTTTTTAATTTTAATTCTAAACTGACCAGGCTATTTGCATAAATGTATACATAAAAAAAACAAAAAAGTACCCGGGTTGCCAGCTAGCATAACAAGCACTTCGCCGTTCACCGTTACCACTCGGCTCTCTAGTGATGGCCGGTTTAAATAAAAACAAAATTCCTTATTAAAAATTTAATAAATGTTGTTATTTAAAGTTATTAAATAATTTTACACACACAAAAATTAATTACAAGAAGATGGTTCAAGCTACTAGAGTTAGAGTCGAAAGCTTTGCTTTTAGCAACGTTGCAGGTAAGAAGGCACCCACATATTGAATAAAATTAATGTATTGTTTACCAAAATTGTTTAAAGGGATTTTTTTGATATTTTAGTGAGATGGTAACCTGCTTTATGTTTTAATCACATATTTTAGTCTAGATATGTAAATAGTAGTTACTTTACATTTTTTGATTTTTAGAATTTTCTGAATGGAAAAGGCAATTAGAAAATACAATGATGTCATCATTTGTGAAGCGTACGAACAGCCTATTTGGTGGTGTCATTCGTCGAACGTACAAATGCCATCGAAGTGGTTTTTACAGACCAAGTGGCACTGGAGTTAGGCACTTAAAGGTTTTGGGATCCTGCAAGATTGGCTCAAATTGTCCTGCAGCCATATATGTACAAATATTACAGACAGGTTTGTATATGCTATGCATTTTCATGAACAGGTTTCAGTTAGGGGTATCCTGGAAAGTATCATAAATAATTTCTAAATCGTTTGTTTTATCCAAAATTCAGTAAAATCAATTTATAAATTTTAAAGATGTTTAAAAGTATGACATTTTGTGACTCAGAAAGATTGATTGAAAAATCTTGACATACCTTAGCATTTTTTATAGCTTTTGCTTGACTGTATATATTCTACTTATTGAAAAACTTTCGAGAACAATTTTTTATATGTTTTCCTTTTTTTTAGGAAGTGTTAATGTCAGCTTCTATCCAGACCATGTGGGTCATGAATGTCAAGTGGGACATCTAAAGCTGACACGCGAAGAACGTGTCAAGATTGCAGGACTACTGGCATTGCGAATACCTTTGGAAGACGTCCTTGATCGTGTGCAGCAGAGCGGTGACAACACTTCACTATCCAGACTGCAGCTGACCACAAGGCAAGATCTCCGAAACATCATTCGTGATTTCAATCTCACAAAGGGCATTGTTTACTGCCAGAATGATGCAGACAGTGTTGCTGCATGGATTGAGCACAACAGGATGGATGGAGAACGTAGCATGGTACGATATGCAAAGTTTCAAGGAGAGCCGGATGAAACACGTGGTCTTGCAGCTGATGATTTTCTCCTGGTCATCATGAGTGAATGGCAGAAAGCAAGGTTAAAGGACCTTTACAAACCTCTGAAGGAAATTGCCATGGATTCTACACATGGCACCAATTCCTATGGTTACCAGCTGACAACCATTTTAACCATTGATGAACATGGAGAAGGATTTCCTGCCTGCTTCTGCTTCACCAACCGTGTCACACAAGCCACGATGAGGGTGTTCTTGTCTGTCTGTAAAGAGTCTATTGGGACACAACTGGCAAGTGCAACCCTCATGACAGATGACACCGAAGTCTACAGCAATGCCTGGCATGAGGTGATGGGCCCTCCAGCTCACCGTCTGTTGTGCACATGGCATGTCGATAGAGCCTGGAGAAAGAACCTCCCAAAGATCAACGGTGACAGAGAACTGAAGGCCACCACATACAAAACCATCCGAGCCATAATGGACATTACAGACCCTGCCATCTTTCAGTCAAAGCTGAAGCTGTTTGTGGATACTGCATCAGCAGACCCCGAAAGGCAGAAATTTGCAGCTTACTTTAAGAAGGAATACGCTTGCCGGCCTCGTCTCTGGGCCTTGTGCTACAGGCTTGGGTTGCATGTCCATCACAACATGCACTTGGAGGCCTTGCACAGAGATTTAAAGCATGTGCGTATGGATGGCAAAAAGGTGAAGAGGATGGACAAGTGTATCCATGCTTTGCTGCGGCTGATGAGGTCAAAAATGAATGACCGTCTCCTGAAAATCCACAAGGGGAAGTGGAACAAACATCTTCTTGGAATTCGAGCCAGGCATAAGAGGGGCATCAAGTGCAATCCATCAACTGTGACTGTGATTGAGCCAAACATGCAGTATGCTGTGCAGGGGACAGAGAAAAATATTTACACCATCCAACAAAATGACGAGCTACCTCATGACCCTTCCACTTGCCCTCTTCGCTGTGATCCATGCGGCATCTGTGTCCATTCATTCAGCTGTGACTGTGTTGATGCTGGCTTACGAAACACCATTTGTAAACACGTCCACTTGGTTGTGAACACATACAGGCCCATCACCTTTTGCCACTCTCAGGTTCAGTCGAGCATATCTTTCATCGACCACGAGAAAATTTTCCAAGCCAGTAGTGAACAAAAAGTTGACGAGACACAGGACATTTTGCACCATCTTCTACCACACTGTGTTGCGGATGCAGAAAAGATTATCGAACTTATTCAACATGAATTGTACATACCCTCAATCATCAATTCTTTCGGTAGCAGGCAATGACTTGGATCATCTTGGGGGTATTCTCGACCAAGTCAGAAAGATAAAATCTTGGTCGTATGCTGTTAAAAGCAAAAACCAATTTAGTGCACAGCAAGAGCCACTGGAACCAGCAAACAAGAAGATTGTACTTCAGAAACGTTTCTTTATGTCTACAAAGAAGGCTACCAAAAGGAGAATCGAAGAGCGTTATGTGAAGCCAGATCACTGTGAGAAGAGGATGCTGTTGGGTGACCAACCTGCTGAGGTTCCTGGTGAAGAGCCTATTGAGACATGAAGCTGCAGTCATCGCCTTACAGAATCTTCTTCATGTTCCTCATTGTAGTCCCAGGCAGCGTCCAGATAAATAAGCTAAGTACACAATATTTTATTATTGTTATGTTAAAAATTTATACTAACATTGGTGTTGTTTTTTCTCATGAATCAGGCTCCATCTACTTATCCAAGAATTTTGAGACATTTTCGACAGTTGGCGTACTGTTTTATCTTTCAAATTTTATTAACTTATATGGATTGTTCATGTTTATTTATTGCTCAGTTTATAAATTTTTCGTCTCATGATAAATTTTTTATATTTCTTATTAAAAATCTGTCTGAAAAACCATTAACATTGTCCTAATAACTTGATTGAAAGAAAATAAATTACTGTTAGAATTTTGAGTCAAGGATATTTATTTGGCTTTAGTATTCATTTAATGAAACTGAAATTTGTTCAGCACTGCACTTCATTGGGAAAAATATTTAATGCACAATTGTAGAACTTGTTTTTATCACGAACATTGAATTAGAATAATTTAGCTTTGTGGGCTTACAATCGAATTTATAAACCATAGACTTTTTACTATATATATATATATATATATATATATATATATATATATATATATATATATATATATATATATATATATATATATATATATATATATATATATATATATATATATATATATATATATATATATATATATATATATATATATATAGAGAGAGAGAGAGAGAGAGAGAGAGAGAGAGAGAGAGAGAGAGAGAGAGAGAGAGAGAGAGAGAGATAAACGGTTTTACTCGCGAAGTTTATAGCTTACGCTAAATTAATTAATTTTCGTAAAAAACATTTGTCTAATTATTTATTTTTTAGGATTTCAATTAAAGTTGTTCGGCTAAATATTTTTTATTTAACCGGCCATCACTAGAGAGGAGTAGTTGAACGCAGCAACAGATAACGGTTTTACTCGCTAAGTTTTTAGTTAAAAAAAGAGTTAATTAATTTTTATCAAAAACATTTGTTTAATTATATCTTTTTTTAAATTTTTATTAAAGTTGTCCGACAAAATATTTTTATTTAAACCGGCCATCACTCAGGGAGCCGAGTGGTAACGGTGAACGGCAAAGTGCCTGTGCTAGCATACATAATAAAAACTATCAGTACGATAGTACAATTCTATAACTGAAAACGTGGGCCGCATCAGAGAATGTGAAACAATCAGGACCAACGTTTTAAACTATAATGGTAGCTTTTAGTATTTATGCTAAACAAATGTAAAGCCTGAGAATGTTTTTTGTCTTTTTTGTAGATGAGATAAATGGTTATTTTGTGTGTGTGCCTTCTGGGCGTATACAGGAACTTGCCTATAGCGCGTAACTCTAGCGACTGAATTAAAAAAAAAAAATTTCAAACTCAATTCAAAATTTAGAAAAATTTTAAATATATTTTTAAATAATTCAGAAAAATTTCTAATATGTCTTAAATATTGATACTGCAGTACAGTGCTGATATAGAAGTGTTTAGCATATAGTCTATGTAAAAACACCACCAAGTGAATAGGCAGCCATCCCGCAAATACACCAGAGAGTTGAATAGGAGCAATGGTCACTTAGGTTAATATACCTATATCGACCCATGCGGAAGCGTTTTGTTGTCATGAACAGCAGGGCGTGCGCAGGATAATCGACTCCTTCGCAGGATAATCGACTCCTTCGCAGGATAATCGACTCCTTCGCAGGATAATCGACTCCTTCGCAGGTTAATCGACTTTCCAACTAAAGTCGATTAACTGTCAACTGTCGATAAACCTTACAATAACCTTATCTCATGTTTTAAGGTTTAACCCGTTTTAGACCATCGTACGTTTTACGAACACACTTATTTTTGGCGTTGCATAAAATTAAGCTGAAATTTTTTTTCTGTTAAAAGTTTTTTTTTATGCTAAGAAAGCTTCAATACACTGTATAAAATTTTTTAAATAGTTTTTTTATTTGTTTTAAGTAGTTTAATCTGGGTTAGAATATGAGCATTTTCAAGGTTTTCGACCGATATTACTTTAAAAATTTATTATGCTAATTTCATGAGAGTTATCATAACAAAAGTTTGAAATATCGAAAGAGGATGTACTCAAAAGTAAACAGCAACGTTAATTAAATTTTATTGTGTTAACACTAACCCACAATCTGAACATGTATGAGTCATGCTCGTTCTACGATCGTTGGGCGAATAGAGTACTTTATGCGAACAAGTCGAAACTTGTTCATTCAGCTTATAGTTGTGCAGTGGTTGAATTGGTGATAGTGTTTTTTGCAAATTTCATTCTTCGAATGATATGTTTGTAAAGTTTAAAAATGAAAGGCGTCAAAAAGAATGTTTTTTCACGTTGAAAGAAGCTATGGAACTAATTCTTGATGATGATGATAGCATTGAGGTTGACATACTTGTTATTCTTCCGCCCGGCGCATCATAACACGTGACTGATGAATAAGCAAATGAAGAAGAAATGTTATTCTTTGTAATATATCCGGGAAGGTAGAAGTTGATTATACTAATGATGGGATGAGATTAGACTGTGTCGGTTCTTTGGGTGAAGAAATGTAGGTCGCAAATACGGTCAGTTCAATGCCGCGGCAACCAAAACGCCAAAAACGATTGAAATGCACTTGGACCAAAAAGAGTAATTTGAATAGCCACTTTTAAAACAGTCTATATATAACGAGTTTGAAACACCACAATGGTGCTTTGCTTGATAAACCCCATATAGGCTGTTTAGGTTGTTTTATACCGATGAAATGAATTCATGCACGGTTGAAGAAACAAAACGATAGGGAAGATTCAGCAACTGGCCGTGGTCACGAACTGGAAAAGGTGAAAACAGTAGGTCGCTACAAGCTGGAAAATTGTGGCAAAACACTGTACATCTGGGCCAAGTGCGGCAAACGACTTCATCGGAATTGTTTTGGTGCTTTCCGCACACTCCGGTTTTGAAACGACTATCATGAACTGCTTGACAGATTTATTGAATGTTAAATTTTTGGATTTTATTGAACTGTGTTACTGATAAAGTCAGAAATGTGTTTTTAGCTTTTCTGTTTATAGCCTAAAATTTATATTATAATTGTTTGTGTTGAAAAAAAAAAAGAAATTGACTTTTAAACATTTTGTCGTTTTCAGTAGTCTATACGACCACCGTTCGAAAAACGAGCATAGTGAATTTTCAAAGTTTTCTTTCAAATAAAAAATAATTAAAAATAAATCTGTTAAAACATAAGCAAGTAACTTAGAAATAACAAAAAAAAAATAATAGGAATCTAATTAATAAATTTTTGGACCTAAACGGGTTAACTGCTATCTTTTTCTCTAATTAAAGTATCTATTATTGATTTGATAGAGTTATGTGTTTATTGAGCCTCCCAGTTCAAACATTCTCCAATGGTCGTAACTATTACTAGAGTGATAGTCATGACAGTACTGTTCCAAATATATTAGGCCTTTATGCAAAATTTGGGAGTGAATGTTGGTCAGGAAGTTGGTGAAATTTAGATTATCCATACAAGTGAACGTTAATAAAATCATGTAAAATAATCAAATTTAATATCTTTATTAAATTAAAAATAAGCAACTTACTGTAAATTGAAGAAGCCATACTGTCATGTTCATAGAGATACCCAGAATAGGCAAAAAATTCTAAAGTTCTAGCTGCATTTTCAAGTGTAAGCAGCCTATAACACAAAAAGCACACTTTAAGTAGCGAATGTGAAAAAAAGTTAAATTGGTAAATATAGCATTATCCTACTATAACTTACCCAGTATATAACGTATCATTAGATTTAACATACAGAACTTTTGGTCCTGTTACAATTGTATATCTCTGCAATACAATAGTACCTCGTCTATTAGAGTACTGCACAGACCGAGTCACACTGGGCCTTGATGTTTATGATGTTCATATATAATTTTTTATGCAGAAAACCAGCATGCAAATGCTACCCGGTCTTTTTCTGATACCCGAAAACGAACTAGAACCCGAAAGTGTGAAAATTTGATACCCGAACCCGAAAATGTGAAAACTTGATACCCGAACCCAAACCCGAAAATGAGAAAACTTGATACCCGAACCCGAACTCGAACCCGAAAATGTGAAAACTTGATACCCGAACCCGAAAATTTATAAGCCTAATACCCGAACTCGGAGTTGTGAACAAATAAATCTTTATAAAAGCTGTGTCTTAGAGATTAATAAATTACAAGTTTTGTTGACGTAACATATTATACTAATCGCGAGCGTAGAAGTTTTGTATTATCACCTTTGCGTAACGAATAACACAAATACGTCATTTTATTAGTGATTGTATAAACTAGACCACTAATCCGTTTGATTATCAGGCCGGACTAAGCCGCGAACGAACTAAAATAATTAAGCCTCCTTTGGTCGAAGAAATCGCGGATAGCCATGACTCTAAACTTTTTACTTCAGTTATATAACCTTATATTTATTCATTCATATACTCAAAGTTTTTCTGATATAACAAAGACCCTTTGTTATAAAGATAATCTTGCATAATCCTAAACTTTAACTGGCAAAGTCTATAAATGATCTATGCATCACAGTCATTTTATTGGCAAATGTGTAAGCTAGAACACTAATCCGCCTGATTAACCGACCGGACCGAGCCGCGAAAAAAATTAAAAAATCAGAATAATTTAAGAGGTAACGTATTATACTAATCGCAAGCCATACAAGTTTTGTATTTTCACCTTTGCGTAACAAATAACACAAATTGGTCATTTTATTGGCGAGTGTGTAAGCTAGACCACTAATCCGCCTGATTATCTGGCCGGACCGAGCTACGAACGAACT
Source organism: Erpobdella octoculata (assembly GCA_963978895.1). Lineage (NCBI taxonomy): Eukaryota > Metazoa > Annelida > Clitellata > Hirudinida > Erpobdellidae > Erpobdella > Erpobdella octoculata. The sequence goes on from OZ022245.1 coordinate 19,642,033, forward strand.
AAAATAATTAAGCCTCCTTCGGCCAAAGAAATCACATTATTTGGAAAGCTAAAAAAATAACTTGTTAGAGTTTATTCAATACGTGTAATGTCTATTGCATGAATTGATCGCTCTCGTTTGGATATGTATATACACTAGGTAAATTTAAAATCAATCCAGGAATTTGAAATCATAAGCCAGTACCCGAACCCGAACCCGGTTTTTGGAAAACTACAAACCCGAACCCGAACCCGAAAACCTGAGTTTCACAAACCCGAACCCGAAAACTCGAGTTTTACAAAACCGAATCCGAAAACTCTAGTTTCACAAACCCGAACCCGAAAACTCTAGTTTCACAAACCCGAACCCGAAAACTCCAAAAAGTACTACCCGTGACATCCCTAAAGATAAGTGTTAAAAGAATGTATGATAGAAACAGATGTTTTTTTTATCCTTTTTTAAAGTTGAAAAAGGTTTATTAAAAATTCTTTTGCAGATTATGATGTCACACTGTCTGTTGAAATCATAGATACAATGATGTATTTAAGAAGACACTAAGTTTGTCTGAAAACTGAGCAAATTGTAGCCCCTTTTTGTTCATTGAAGTATCCTTAAAATGTCAAAAAGAATGTGTGAAGGAAATTGCTTAAGAAGTAACAAACCAACTTTCTCAAGTTTTTTAAGTAGAGCATGCAAAACTGGATGAAGTGTTGAATATGTGCAATGAAATATTTATAATGAAAAATATGAGAAATATGTATATATGAAAAAATATAATCCATTGAATTACATTTTGATATCAAAAAAATTGTGAGTGGCTGTGCAGGGCAGCAGAATGTAATTTCATCTAAAAACAAACCAAAGGACAGCAAAGGAATAGAACTGGGATGACTACAAGTTCCAAAATAATCCATCCCAAAGAAGGTAAATGGCCATGGAGACAACTTCAACAACAATAATGTGTCAACTAGAATTTTAATTAATTTTCCTCTTTACCGTGGTTACCTTTTCTCACCTTGCCTTAAATGTAACTATTAGACATATATACTAGATGAAATACAAGAAATACAATAATGTAAATCTGCTTACTTTTGAAGTTAGTACTTTAAAGATTTATGCCAAGTATATAGGAATTTTAGGCCTGTAAAAAAGGCTTAAATTAGGCTGGCCGGGCCTGGAATTTTGGCTTATGAAACGGGTCAACAAGGCGGGCCGTGAAAAATCGGCTCATGAAGTACTCTAACATGTATTATATAATACTAATACAGGCATAGTCACACCACTTACACTTTACACCATTGGGAATGCTACGGCGGGGATTAAACACTGCGTTTGAATGTTTTGTGCGCATTCGAATAAAATCAAATCAAATAAAAATATTCGCATCCTCGAACAATTGCGATTAGCGCACAAAATTTTTATTTATTTGAATGCGCATTTTTCAAATAAATGCGCACAAATATTTGTGCGCACTGCGAATAGTTTCAAATAAATAGCGAACAATTGTTTGCGATTATTAGATGTGAATGGAATATTTTATACCGAAATTTTCTTAAGGTGAGTCAGTAAGCATTTTTTAATTACAATTCTTTTGAAAATTAGTATAAATAATAATTATTTTTAATTTTGACATAAATTCATTTTTATTTGAAACTTTTCATCATAAAAAATTTCTTGTTTCTGTTTTGCCGACACTGACAACACTCACACGATTGCATTACTATCTTTCTTTTCCGCTTTTCTTCTTTGTCGTCCATTTTAGCTTGCTATGAAATTCTATCAATTCTCTTGAAATTTCTCAATGTCAGGGACGGGTTCTGAGGATGATGTTAGCGGTTTCAGTGTAGGAAGCGAGAGTAATTATAATAAAAAGTCAAGTAACATGTTATGGAAGTATTTTAAGAGAAGTAAATCCAACGATGGTTACTCAGCGAAATGCAATCTTTGTAATAAATGTTTCAAAATAGGTAAAAAAGCTACAACTTTTTCTGTGAAATATCAATTAGTCTCAACATCAATCCAAATAAAATGAATAACAGAATATTTTTTAAATAACAAAATAAATAACAACATAAATGATCACTTTATGAAAAATTGAAATTATTCAGTAAAATTCACAACAAACAGTCAAGAAAATTCTTGTGAACTTTGAAATCAGAGGTTCTTGAAAATATATAAAACTGCTGGGCTTTGTTGCACCAAAATTCATATTTTTATATGCGCAATTATTAGTTTTTTTTGCACAATTATTCGGTTTTTGTGCAAAATTGTGCACGATTTTTTCAAACAATTTTTGTTCTTGTGCTCACTTGCAAATGAGAGCGCATCAAATAAAATATTTTATTTGAACCTATTCGGATCGGATAAAAATTGCGCACAATTGTGTGATTTTCGCATAATGCGCACAATCCCGCATCAAACGCAGGACCTTAGTGGGGATGCAGTCAACCCAATTTAATAACAAACAAACTATCGTACAAGAGCAGAAAAATAAGTATTAAATGCTATGCATAGAGTTATCAATCCGTAACCTTTGAAAATTGTCAGTATCGGCTATGCGCAACTCTTATCTCATTATTATTCCTACGAGGCATATACTTGACCGACCTCAGGTGGTTATGTCCTGCGAACGAGCAACGTTTTTTCAAAAATCACTTATATTTCAGGATTTGCTGGCTTTTTCTTTTAAAATGACTTTTTAAATTCATAAATGTAAATAATTATGTAACTATTTTAAAACATAGATAATTATTACAAACTTTTATTTAGGTTACAATCTCTGTTTGTGTGTGTGTGTGTGTGTGTGTGGCTTTCTCTGTATGCAAATCTTGCAAGTAAAATTTAACCAGCTTTTTGACTAGCTAGAAAGCTGAAACTTTCAGCATAGCTTTATATTGGATAGCAATACATGATTCAATTAAAACAAGTAAAGATAAAAAATAAATTTTTGTAAGAAAAGCTTTTGAGTTGAGCCGTTTATATCTCGATAATTCAGGCGCTTGCTCTCCCATTCCCATTCCCGTTCTCGCTCATTTTCTCTTTTTAATTCTTTCCTAACTTCTTTTAGCCCATAAAATGTAAAATAGATTTGCTAAAACGCCAGTTTTAAAACTTGCTTGAAGCCTTCAAACGTTGTTACGTAAACCAAATTTGAATTTTATTACGCAATTATCGATTTGAATTTTATTACGCACCCCCGACGCGTTTCATACATGAAAAAACTCGTCACCTTAGCAACCGAAACTATTTAACTATTAAAAAAAAATAACCAAGATTCAGTAAATAACGTATTCGGTTGAATTTTAGTTGTGAATATGTATTTATATTAAATTGTTAATAAATAAAATATAAAATTTTATAAATTTTTCGTTAACATTTACTTCTAATGAAAAAAACTCGTCACTTTAGCAATAGAAACTATTCGGCTTAATAAATAACCAATATTCAGTAAATAATGTATTCGGTTGCATTTTAGTTGTAATTATTATTAATAAATAAAATAACAAAAAATTTCTAAACTTTTCGTTGAATACACTTGGCCACGCCTACTAACCTAATTTGATCACCACAGACAAAGAGACGAGTGAAGTTAACCCGTTTAGGTCCAAAACTTTATTAATTAGATTTCTATTATTTTTTTTTGTTATTTCTAAGTTACTTGCTTATGTTTTAACAGATTTATTTTTAATTATTTTTATTTGAAAGAAAACTTTGAAAATTCACTATGCTCGTTTTTCGAACGGTGGTCGTATAGACTACTGAAAACGACAAAATGTTTAAAAGTCAATTTTTTTTGTTCTCAACGCAAACAATTATATAATAAATTTTAGGTTATAAACAGAAAAGCTAAAAGCACATTTCTGACTTTATCAGTAACACAGTTCAATAAAATCAAAAAATTTAACATTCAATAAATCAGTCAAGCAGTTCATGATAGTCGTTTCAGAACCGGGATGTGCGGAAAGCGCCAAAACAATTCCGATGAAGTCGTTTGCCGCACTTGGCCCACATGTACAGTGTTTTGCCATAATTTTCCAGCTTGTAGCGACCTACTGTTTTCACCTTTTCCAGATCATGACCATGGCCAGTTGCTCAATCTTCCCTATCGTTTTGTTTCTTCAACCGTGCATGAATTCATTTCATCGGTATAAAACAACCTAAACAGCCTATATGGGGTTTTTCAAGCAAAGCACCATTGTGGTGTTTCAAACTCGTTATATATAGACTGTTTTAAAAGTGGCTATTCAAATGACTCTTTTTGGTCCAAGTGCATTTCAATCGTTTTTGGCGTTTTGGTTGCCACGGCATTGAACTGACCGTATTTGCGACCTACATTTCTTCACCCAAAGAACCGACACAGTCTAATCCCAGCCCATCATTAGTATAATCAACTTCTACCTTCCCGGATATATTACAAAGAATAACATTTCTTCATCATTTGCTTATTCATCAGTCACGTGTTATGATGCGCCGGGCGGAAGAATGACAAGTATGTCAACCTCAATGCTATCATCATCATCAAGAATTAGTTACATAGCTTCTTTCAACGTGAAAAAACGTTCTGTTTGACGCCTTTCATTTTTAAACTTTACAAACATTTCATTCGAAGAATGAAATTTGCAAAAAACCCTATCACCAATTCAACCACTGCACACCTATAAGCTGAATAAACTAGTTTCGACTCGTTCGCATACAGTACTCTATACGCCCAACGATCGTAGAACGAGCATGACTCATACATGTTCAGATTGTGGGTTAGTGTAAACACAATAAAATTTAATTAACGTTGCTGTTTACTTTTGAGTACATCTTCTTTCGATATTTCAAACTTTTGTTATGATAACTCTCATGAAATTAGCATAATAAATTTTTAAAGTTATATCGGTCGAAAACCTTGAAAATGCTCATATTCTAACCCAGATTAAACTACTTAATATGAATAAAAAAATTATTTAAAAAAATGTATACAGTGTATTGAAGCTTTCTTAACATAAAAAAAAACTTTTAACAGAAAAAAAATTACAACTTAATTTTATGCAACGCCAAAAATAAGTGTGTTCGTAGAACGTACGATGGTCTAAAACGGGTTAAATAAAAGCATTTAAAAAAAAAACAAAATCTAATTTGATCATCTTTGGTTTATTTAAATAGAGTGTATTTGAAATTAAAGTTTGTGTTAAAAAACTCGTTTTTTCTTTACTTGTTAATTTCAATTTGAAAAATTTTTTCAGAAAGTTTTCAAGCTTTAATAGAAGAGCAAGCCTATATTTCAAAAATCAGCTGGATTGGATGACTGGAAGTTAGTTAATTTCACTTTCAAGGTTTGCAAGCAATCAAGGAAGCAAACAAGCATGCAAGACCACGGATTTAAAAAAACATTTGACTTTGTGTAATAAAACTCCACTTTTTTTGAGTAAACACATAAAATGCAATATGATCCTTCAACTTTTTGAGGTTGCATTCGGAAATAAAATAACAAATGAATAATGAGCTTACATCCAATATGCTAAATAGCCTTGTCGAGTAATCCATCCATGGGCATTGGTACAGACTGAATTACCAACATTTGAAGGCCATAATAAAGTTGGACATATGCTGAATAAGTTAGTTATTTCAGTCGGAGACAAGCAATCATCCTGATCCTATCAAAAAATAAACACAAACCATAAAATTTTAAAAATAAACCACAAACTGACCATGAACAAACCTCATCATATTTTCTGAAGAGTTCACACAAAAACTGCAAACCCAATAATGTTAATTCTGTTGATGACCCAGAATAAACTCTTAGTCTGTAATTCAAGAAACTCTATTAATATAAGTGAAAAAATTAATTCACATATTTTTTTAGAAAAAACTATTAATATGCGAACAAAAATTGTTGTCCTTGGGAAATAATAGTTATTTTCTAAGCGTTCATGTCCAGAAATATAAGAAAATAATAAGAAGAAAATCCCACAAGCAGTCCAGAAATATGATGTATGCTCATGCCAAAATTTATATTATGAGCATGTCTGATTTATGCTAGAACCGGTTTATACATGTTAAATGCGCAATATATATGTGTACATTATATCAAAACTGCTTTAATTGCACACTTTATCTGCCAAACATGTTATATGAGAGAAAACATATGTTTCTTCAATATAATATAAGTTTTGTATTCATTATGCAAACATCCATGCACTTTTGTGACTTTTTCTTTAAAATGATCACTACAAATACCTGAATAATAAAAATAATAATAATAATAATAAAGTAACATTCTAGATAGATTCAATGCCTTCAATCTTTTTTAAAACTATGTAGAAGCTGTTTTAAAGTAAGAAAATATTCTGAACAAAATAAACTCAGAACCTATATAACTATATATACACTAATTCAATTTAGGATCATCGCAACTGATCCCAGGACAACTGATCCCAGGACAACTGATCCCTGGACAACTGATCCCAGGACCACTGATCCCATGGACAACTGATCCAACGGACAATTGATCCAACGGACAACTGATCCCATATCTGCATCATTTTATATTTCACTGCTTCTGCAATCAATAAACTGATATTAACATACATAATTTCCGATTTCTGTTTGTATGTACCTGTAAACGTAGAGGAATATGCTTTCTAGCGATTCGTAACGTTAAAGTCGAAGTTATTTATAACACAATATTTCTCGAATTTATTTTAACTTTATTATTCTTCCTTGAATATAATCCTTTTCTTGACTCTAAACTGACTTATCTCACTTTGCAGAAGTTAACCCGGTTCTGACAAATCTTTTGATAATTCCAATTTCTCTACTCAACAACCTTACTTTTTCTACTGAGGACCACAAAAAGGAAAAAGACCAATACCAATTATATATATATATACACACATATATATATATACATATATATATATACATATATATATATATATATATACATACATATACATACATCCATCCATGTATATATACACTCAAACACACATATACACATATATACAATAATGATACAAAAATTATACGCACACACAATGTCACAGGAGCACAAATATACACATATACATACATATACATACATATATACACATATATACACACATATACACACATATACACACAGATACATTCATACATAAATGACTATTGTTTCAACGCAACCAAAATATGCACACATAATAAAATAAAATAAACAAATACTATGAAAATACGTAAGATGAATCATCTTCATCTTACATATCCCCCCTCTTCGAAAAAAGAAACGCGTCAGTGTTTCTTGATTACATCGTCACTCTCTTTACGACTAAGAAAGTCAGCACCGATGTTCTCCTTGCCTTTGAAATAGTTTACTTTCAACTTATTCTCAATCTCTATCTCTCTGCGTGTTGTGTCAACAGGGTGGGCATCTCCGAAGATTGCCGAATTCAACTTTCCATCTTTCCCCACCCTTCCATTTTGGCCTCTAGGCAGAAGATTGAGCCTTGGTCTTTCTTTTGGCGGATTCAAAGCTTGAACTTTTGCCTCAACTTTATTTCCTACCTTTGAAATGGCAGACGTGTTTCTTTCCTTGCTTTGATATAGCTCCGAGTTAGCCGACGATTTTCTAAAATTTACCCGATCATTCCTCTGAGTCCTGTCGTAGTTGGAAGCGGATTTCTGTGGTTTCCGACCAAAGCGATTTCCTGCCGCCATTGCATCAAAACCCCTTACCCCTTCAACATTTCCCAGCACGAGATCGCAAAGTAGGTTTTTCATGCAGACCACCTCTCTAGTTCCTCTGAACCAGTCTGTTTTGATTTTTACCACTGCTGTTGGAGCTACCCGAACTGTGCCGTCGATCAAAACACAGGGTCTTGTTCTTCCGGTCATCTGACGCGGGTGCACTAATGATTCCTTTACTATTATGGAAGTACAGCCAGTGTCCCTCAAAACTTTTACCGGTTTTCTGTTCACAAACCCTCTGGTTAATTTAAATTTTTCTCCTGAGTGCAAACAACCATCCGCAATGACAGGCAAAACGCATCCACACTTCAATTCCACCTCATCCATTTTTCCTTCCATAACCATGGCAGCGCATGCATTCACAACGCCGGAATCCTTGCATGGTGCTGACGTAGTCGTCTCTTTCCGTGTTTGGCAAAATACAGGATTACTAGGGCTACTCTGCCGACACTCTCTTGCTATGTGCCCCGTTTGATGACAGTTGTAGCAGCGAGGTTCAACCATTTTGGCGTCACTTCCCCGGTTCCAACCCATCCTGCTATTGCTGTCCAATTTTGCCAACCTCTTCTCTGGGTGGGCTTGGCTGTACTTGTTGACCCAAAGGCACAGCTCATTGACATCTTTGCTCTCTTTCTCCAACAAGTACTCGACCATTCCCGCCGGGCACTTTCCGAAAAACTGCTCTTTCAGAAACAAAAACAACAGATTTTGTTTGCCCGCGAGATCTACCCAGCGCCTGAGGTGGCTATCTAGCCGCACTAGATAATGTTCCCAGGTCTCCTCCGGTTCAGGCTTTGACTCTCGAAACATTATGCGATAGTCTTCCGCTGACTTCCCAAAACGACGAAGGAGTGCCTCCTTTGCCGTTCTGTAGTCCTGCATCTGACTATCGCTAAGTTGGCCAAACACTTCCAAAGTCTTCGCACTAAGCAACGACCCTAGAAGCATTCCCCAATCCTTCTGAGGGTGACCATTGGCTTTTGCCAATGACTCAAATCTCAGCAAAAACGCGTCGATGTCATCACCTTCAGAAAACTTTGGATAAGGAATCTTAGTACCCTCCGCCGACGGTTTTGGCTCTATTTTTTTTTGGCCCTCCAATTCCAGCTTCTTCAATTCCAATTCATGCTGGCGTTGTTCGCGCTCACGTAGAAGTTGAAGTTGGAGTTCTCGTTCTTCACGTTCCCGTTCTTGTTGTGCTATTTTATCTTCACGTTCCCGTTCTTGTTGTGCTATTTTATCTTCACGCTCCTGCTGAGCCTTTTTTTCTTCCCGTTCCTCCATTCTCTTAACCCTTTCTTCATCCTTCAACTCTTTGACATAACTCCTTAAATCCACTCCGGAATAGCCGAGAGCCTGTCCCATCGCAATGAATTTTTAGTCAGACATCTTTCACAAAAGAAAAAAAAATTCGGTCCCTTGTGATCAAACAACTTCAGAAATTATATTTACGGATGAAAAATGCGTAAATACGTCGGGGTCACCAATGTAAACGTAGAGGAATATGCTTTCTAGCGATTCGTAACGTTAAAGTCGAAGTTATTTATAACACAATATTTCTCGAATTTATTTTAACTTTATTATTCTTCCTTGAATATAATCCTTTTCTTGACTCTAAACTGACTTATCTCACTTTGCAGAAGTTAACCCGGTTCTGACAAATCTTTTGATAATTCCAATTTCTCTACTCAACAACCTTACTTTTTCTACTGAGGACCACAAAAAGGAAAAAGACCAATACCAATTATATATATATATATACACACATATATATATACATATATATATACATATATATATATACATACATATACATACATCCATCCATGTATATATACACTCAAACACACATATACACATATATACACTAATGATACAAAAATTATACGCACACACAATGTCACAGGAGCACAAATATACACATATACATACATATACATACATATATACACATATATACACACATATACACACAGATACATTCATACATAAATGACTATTGTTTCAACACAACCAAAATATGCACACATAATAAAATAAAATAAACAAATACTATGAAAATACGTAAGATGAATCATCTTCATCTTACAGTACCTATGTATGTATGTATGTATGTATGTATGTATGTATGTATGTATGTAGTGATGGTCTTAGTCATGGACTCCTAAATAAGCCGATAAGAATTAATGTTGGAGTGTCTTCATGAATTTATATCTTCGATGATATACAATATAATGAAATGAAGAAAACAACTTCTGAAATGAGCTAACACTCTATCATTCTTGGATTGGCACGGTTCCATTTCTCTATATGAACTTCACGCAGAAAGGAGTGAAATGATGAAAAGTAATACGAACTTGTCACTTTTCATTTTGGCTGTGTATCGTGCAAACAGTTTGGTGTTGTCAAAGAGTGTGAATGAATTTAAAAACAATATCAATAGGTTGTGGAAAGAGAAAGAATGAATGATAGAAACCGAAGATAGAGAGACAAGAAGTATTTCGTCTTATTTACTTTACTTTACTTTACTTTTAATAACTGTTGTTTTAATTCTCATGGCCAACGAAACAAAAACTACTTGGCGATGCGATCGTTTCAAGACTGTTCCATTAATGTCCTTGAGTAAAAGTGACAATAAATACTACACACTGATTAATTTTACTGGAGTAGCCAGTATCATTATCACCACCACCGTTGTCGAATGCAGCCAACCATCGTAAGCTGGCTACGTAAGCATCATCACCACCACCATTGTCGTCAAAAAATGAGTTGCTTATGGGATCAGTTGTCTATTGGATCAGTTGTCCACGGGATCAGTTTTCCATGGGATCAGTTGTCCTGGGATCAGTTGTCCTGCGATCAGTAGTCACTAACCCACTCAGAACCTATATAACTATATATACACTAATTCAATTTAGTTAGAGCTGTTTAAGAAAGTACATAACCTCATTTTTTCTAGGATGGCAATATGTGGTTTATTAGTTAAATTTTTAGGTCCTTAATTCCCCAGTCACCATTTTATCATATGAGTTTCAAGACACATCTCTTATATATTTATGCTCATCACTGACTCATTCAGGAACACTACTTGAATACAAATATAGAATTAAAATAATGCTCATGCTGAATAACATTGACATTAAATTTTTACACAACCATCTATATTTATTGCCAAGTCGAAGCAAGTACATAGATGTCTATTTCTTACTAGCTTATATATGTCACTAGGTGTCAAATCCGTAACAATGATGTTTTTTAAAAAACATTGTCCCCAATAGATCATATATTTTACTGGCTGAGGTTTTCCTTATATTTGCTAGATAGCAGTAGAAAAACTAAAAACTAAAAAATAATTAAACAATATTTTAAATTCAACAGGCTAAGGTTTGCCATCTAGCGAAAAAAACTAAAAAGAAGACAAAAATTTATTAATTTTAATTTAACTTGCATCTTAGTTGTCTTACAACTACACTTGCATACAATACATTAATACAAGTAATAATTTTATTTTCACAGGCACATTAGGTTTTCATTACAATTGCTAGATGGGAATTGAAAAAAACTAAAAAGTAGAAAATAATAATTAAATACTAATTTTAATTTAACGGATGCCGTAGTCGCTGCCTTATACTACCTAGTTAAAAAGAATTTCAGCATTGCCAACAATATATTTTTACAGAATTTTCATCATTCTCAGGTTTCCAACTTATATAGTTTGGATGGCAATTATAAACCATACAAGTAGAAATGCAGAGACAGAGACAAATGTTTTGTCGATATAATCACATCAGTGTCTTAAGTACATGTTTCAAGCTTAGATATACAAAGAAAATTAGTATTTCTTATTTTAAATATAATGTGCAAAAAATTTTAAGAACATACTGTGGCCAATAGAAATCTTCATTTAGACTTAAACTATCATCATAACCAAACTTTCGTAGAACTGCCCAAGTGGTTTCATGACGTCCTCGTTGTATGAAAAGTGTGTGAAGGAAAAGAAATCCTGGTAATAAAATAATGACATTCTCACCAATCTAATTTTTCTTAAAGTTGAAAAACTAAAAAAGGTGATTAACAGTTTAATTTCAAGCTACACTATCTTAACCACTACATTCTGAATCAAAGACAATTTGGCTCCATTTGACTTTTAAAGTCATAATACATTTTTGATTTACTTGCTTTTAAAGGGTGTGTCAGATTAATCTAATGCCTATCAGATTTTGCAGCACAAAACTCTTCACTCTATGAAGAATGGGGATTTTGTTTACATAAACAATTGCAGCCTACATAAAAGAAATATTATTTAAATTAAGCCAATAAGTAAAAAAATCATCATCAACACTGTTCCCTTTAAGCTGCACACATGTGTAGCAAAGTTCAATACTGCCGCATACTAAAAATATTCTCTGCGCAGTAAATTAAATTTAGGCAAAAGTATAATTTATTTACTTATTTCTCAAACAGAAAGGCCCATAGCTGGGTTGGGTGATGAAGGTCAACCTTTTCGGAAGTGGCGGAGGGACCTTGGCTCTCACAAACCTCAGAAGTATTTGTAATAAGATTTCGTTTTTTTAAGACTGCAGATCAGATATAACTTGCATTAATGAAACTTGGCTATTAGAAGAAATCCCAAGTAGTTTATTTCTGACTAATAATTATGATTCGGTTCGACATGATAGAAACACTAGAGGAGGGTTTTAAAATAAAGGGCACAGTATTTTAAGAGAAACAGTATATCGAGCAATGAGTTTGTAAAACTATTTCTTACATATCCTGATGGTGGTGCTACAATTTAATAAAAAGGGGTTGCAGTTGAGATTCCAAGATAGAGACTGGATTGCATTTGACAAGCAAGCAATTTTAGTACAAAAATCAAACAAATTTTGATTCTGGTGAAGAAGAAGTTGCAAAATATTGACTGCAAAGTATAAATACTTGCCTACACATTTAACTCCTACATCTTGGTTCAGAATATAAAGATTTTAAATTTGTGGTAGCCAAAAAATTAAAAAGTGTAAAATTAAACATATTTGGAGATGTCGTGGGATTTGTTCTCTCAATTTTTTTTTTAGAAAATAGCATAGTTAGTTGACGTTTGCAGTACTTTTCAGGCTTCCAGTGCTGATGCTGAACGTGGTCTCAGCCAAATGAACAGCATTAAGTCCAAAAGCTGTAATCAACTCAAAAATACTCATTTAGACAGGTTGATGAGGGTCAAATTTTATCTGATTAGTAGACAAACAGTTAGTCAGGAGATGGTGTAAAACATCTAGAACAACAAAAGTGAAAGGGAGAAATTTTAAAACTGTTCATAACATTTGGTAGCTTGTCAAAAGCTAGAAAGGACTTCAACTAGAAATTAGAAATGCACCTGAAATTATAAAAAAAACTTTGAAGCAACATATAACATGTTTTAAACACTTTACTAAAATAATAATTCTCTATATACAGTAGGATATCACTTAAATGACCCCCTTTATGTGACTTTTGTGTCTATATGACCTCAAAATTATGCACATATCAATATTCTCCATATCTTTCATACTTTCTTAAGTTTCTCTTATGAACTTTTTCTGTAACGTGACCAATAACCTTGTTTCTGTAGCATTATTTGTATATTTTACTCCAATATGTGACTTTCAGTAATTGAAATTGTATTTAATTGTGTAATATCAGAAGTGGAGTTTTGTTACTTTTCTCGTTCCTTTGAACTGTCTGCTCTTCAGTAACCAATAAAAAATTAAAATGGTTCCGCATAGGTCTTAAACGCCCACTCTCTAGGTCACTTTAGAGAACCCTTACTGTATGCAATTAACATATCACAATTTTTTTTACTTGAAACTCAAATTAGTTGTGCGTAGTGTCGGGGAGTAACGCGTTAAGTTACTGTAACTTTGTTACAATTTTCGGTAACTAGTAACGTACACGTAACTTTTGGAATAAGTAACGAAGTAACATAACTTAGTTACTTTTTTGAGTAACTGTAACATTTTTTCCGTTACATTTTTTAATTATATTTTCTTAAATATATTTTCCTGTTTTAAATTACCTTTTAAATCAATGTAAAACTTTTGTTTCTATGGTTTAGCGACCCATGCTCTTTGCCATTTTGGTCTTGTTTATCCTTTTTTGTTATCGAACGCGAGCGAACTCCCATCTAGCTATTGAAAAAATGACCCAAAAAGTCAATAATGAAGTTTTATTCAGAAGATAATTGGTATTTTAGTAAATTTTTTTAGCTCGAGTCTGAAGCTGAGAAGAATATTGTAGTAAAATGCAAACTATGTTTGCCGAAGATTAAGCAGTTCAGCACGGCAAAAAATAGTAACTCCAATCTGAAGAAGCATAATGAAAGAGTTTCTCCTTCAACTTTTCCTCGTGGGCTAAAGCCCCTAATGGATAAAAAAGAATATGCCAAGTTGTTAATGGAAAAACAGTTCAAGCTGCAAATACAGAGGACAACGTTTTAGAAGAATCAATAAAGTTTAATGAGTTTTTCAGCTTTACTGAACCAGTTTGTAAATTGTCAAATCAGAACTCGCCAGTTTTTTTGAATGACAATAACAAAACGATAGAAAATCTTCACCTGTATCCCAAAATCAAAAACCATTCTTGAAATATGATTCTGCCATACCTTCAAGTGCACCGGTTAAAAAACTTTTTAGCATGGGTGGTCAGATTTTCACTCCATGACGAAATCGTCGTAGTGATGACAAATTTAAAGATTAGCTTCTTTTAAGAACCAATAAGGCAATTTGAATTTTATTTTTTAGCAATTTTTTTTACAATAAATTACATTTAGTGTGTTAAACAACTTTTTGTGTCTTTCTTTAAAAGTTAAAGTACATTAATTTTGAGTGCCACACATTTTATGTCGCATTCTACACAACAGTCCCCACCACATGTCATCATCAATTCAAGTTCTTAGTTGACACTGGATCAGCAATTTCAATAATACCTCCCACAGTATTATCAAATATTCCACTTCCTCTTCAAAAGACAAATGTCAGGTTACACATGCCACTAGATGTCTGTGGAGAAGTCACACTAACGTTTAGCTGTCGAGACCTCCCAAGAGAGTTCACTTGGACAGAATTCACAGTGGCAGTCACTACACAAGCAATATTCATCACCATTTACTTTGTTTTAGAGAATTGTAAATCAAAAAGTCGTTTTACTTAAGATTAGATAAAAAAGGTTTTATATACACAAAATGCCAAATGAAAAAATTAAAACACGACAGCCAACGGATTCTGAGCTTTTCGGAGGATTTCCTAAAGAGTTGCCTAATTCAGATCTGCCTACTTATTCGGACATAAGCCGTTGTTTTTATTGTTTGCGTGATAAATTACCAGTACAAAATAAAAATAATATTTTAAACATTACATGTGAAAAGCTGAATGAAATTTGGATGAGATGAAATCTTAAACTAATTTTAATGACAGATAAAAGCATGAAAAACAAGTCAAGAAACTTTTATGAAAATGTAAGTTTGTATAATACTAAAAAATGCGAAATCCAGCCAAAAATTTTATGTTGACGAAGAAAGAGAGATTATTTGATATTTTGGCTTGCAAATGTTCTCTGCCTTTACTCCATTGTTCTGACAAGAAAATAAAATGTTCATCTTTTCGATGCACAAAAGCTCACTATTACCGTGAGTGTGATATCTCCATAAAGGTTGGCAATTATAATTATTATTATTTTTTTTTAATAATTTCAACTTTTATTTTAATTTTCTTATAAGGTACCTATTGAAGAACGAAAATATATTAAAGATCAGAGGGGAAAAATGTGTACCAGAGGAAGATTTCACATAGGAGGACCAGATAGAAAAACTAAACCTTTTCTTTTATTATCAGAAGCTCAACCAGGTCTATTACCAGAACCACAGCCTGGTTCATCATCTGAACAACAACCAGGTCTATCATCAAAACCATAACCAAGTTCATCATCATGGTTTAACATTAATAAAGCAGCTAACTTTACAAAGGCACCAGCTATCATTCATTCCATAATCTATTTTTTTGAAACAACATTTTGAAGAAACTATTCAAGAGTTAGTTTGGAAAGTTATTCAGCGCAACAGTTTTTGTTTGCTTTCGGAAAATTTTCTTGCTGCCCTGCTGTTTTCTGAGGTGGAGAGAGACAGAAGTTTGGCTTTCCAAAAGATAGTCGAGATAGTCGTGATTAGAAGAAATACAACAAAATCCATAGCTGGTATGAGAGTGAGTGTTATACCTAAAAATAAACTTTGAAGCTAGCAACTGGTCTGAGCTCATCTGTTTTGATGAAATTCAATGTTTTGAACAACATTGTACCATACATCTATCAGAAGATGGTGAAAACAAGGCAATGTCCACCAAACTTCCCAATTTAAAGCCAAACTGTAGTGAGAGCTGTTAAGCTAACATCAGAGATATCAAAAGTTGCTATCAGTATTGGCAAAAACAAAAAGTAGAAAAGTAAGAAAGTCAATCAAGACCAAAAGAGATTATAAATTTTGAAGAATGGTGCATATTTTAGCAATTATTTTCTAATATATGACATTTATACTCTCTTAGTTAATTGTTTGACTATTGATATTAATAAAAATGATTAATTATACTCTTTGTTGTCAATATTTTTAAATTTTTTACGAAGAAATGACTAGTACTACGAATTGAAAAAAAACGAGCCTGGTTATACGATAGTGTAAAAACGAAATCTGATTTCCGCTTGCAACCAAAGACATAGGAACCTGAAATTTTCACTAAACAGTTTGTTTTGACTCCGGCTAACTACTCCCGGTTGAGTCCAAGTGATTTAAAACAAAATATAAATTTGCAGTACCTAATATATATATATATATATATATATATATATATATATATATATATATATATATATATAAAAATAAAGATTTTGAAAATGTTTGTACTGTTTTGAACATAAGAAAAGAATGGAGACAGCTGACGAATTTGATTCAAAAGTGTTGCAATAAGAAATGGGCCGTTATATTTAATAGAGCTTGCATTCGTGAAAATCTGATTCCTAGTTATTTAAAGAATATATATATATATATATATATTAAACCTTTTATAAATATATATATATATATATATATATCTTTGAGACACGCTCCAAGAAACACAACTCGCCATTTGGCAGAAACAACTTTTCGAGCCAAATTCTCGACCTTTCGGCACAAAACTCTCTGTTCGAGACTACAATTAGCCAAAAACTTTTCCATTAAACTTTTATTGTCAGACCGACGGACCGTTTCAGCTATGTCAGCCATCCTCAGGGTCAAAAGTAAAACGAGAAAAGTAAACAAACAGAAAGAACCGAAATTGTCAAAGAATTAGCACACACAAAAGAAAAAACGAAAAAACACTCTACCTACCAAATCAAAAGAATATAAAATTTATACTATTGGAAATCAATTTTTGCGCTTTCGCTGTGTTATATTAGAAGAGACAAGAATTTCCTCAGATACATTACAATGAGATTAGTCAGGAGCAGCCTCAACAGCCAAAGTATTTGTGTCAGAGGACGAGTCAGAAGTATCATCATTTATGTTATCCTCGTCGTTAGAAGGAATACAGGGTAACCGATGCATATTGCTTTCTTTGACACCGAATAAGTGGAGAATCTGTGGAAATTTATCAAATTGTTTATTAATTGCGGGTCTCATCAATAAGATATAGAGAGCCTCTTTAATTTTCAGCCGGAAAGAGTCGGATTCACTTGTTAAAATCGAAACACCTTCTTCAAGTTCTTTTCGTGTTAGCTTTTTCAAATGAATACATTCATAATGATTAAGAATACTCCCAAACTGGAGAGGCATCGTGAGTCTCCTTGACAACGTAGTGGTAGTGTGACCAATGTATGTATCCACCTTACAATGTGGAATAGAACATTTGAAATGGTACACCACGTGACTTTGTTGCAACGGGTCAGTGATACTTGTTCTATCATTCTTGATGACCAAATTGAAAAGTTTCAAGTTTTTGTAATAAATATATAAACCCAGTTTATTCCTGACGGGGTCTATAACAGAAACTTCCTTTTTTATTATCTTCTTTATAATACTTTCATATATATTAGAGCTGTTAACGATTAATTTAAATTTAATAGTTAACTTTTCACAAATTAACGATTAATTAATAGTTAATTTCGATTAAATCCAAAAATTAAAATTGATAGTGTCATAAGTAACATTTATTAAACATACTTGTCAAAATCGAAATAACACTGGAATGTCTCCAATTATATGTCATCTTTTAACCAATTACGCACACACTATTTGGTTCAAGTGGTGAGCCTGTCTTATTGACAATATAACCAGCCGAGCTGAACAATCATATGGAACTGAGGTAGCTGGTATGCACAAAATGGTCTTGGCAAGGAATGACAATTTAGAATACCGGTGTTCATTAAATTTCCACCATTGCAAAGGGTCAATAGATTCAGGAACTTTCATCTCCATTTTATAACGCAGTAATTTTTATTGTCAGAGGCGCTGGTGGCAGAGCGGTAGAGCGCTCGCCTGTCGATCATTAGGTCGGCAGTTCAAGCCTCACCGGCGTCACCAGCGTAACTCCCTTAAGCAAGGAGTTCACTCGCATTGCTAAAGGGGTAGGCGCCTATAAATGGCTGCCTCTGCAAAGAACCCTTCAGTGGCTTTGAAGTCCTTTAGGATTTACGCCACTCTAAATATTGTCAAAAAATTTATCAGAAAAGTTATCGTCATTTTCGATTAATTGTTAAAAAAATGTAATCGTTAAAATTATTTAACGATTAATCAATTAATGAATATGGAATGATTATTTTAGTGTTTAAATCTCTGTAATTGACCGTAATAGTAGCTCATCTAAGATATATCTTTATAATCTTGATTATACTCTTTTGTGCACGTCGTCTTGTTTTCATAAAGTTTTGCAGCTGAAATTCGGAACTTTCTTAGTCTCACGCTTCTTGCTTGCCACCTGGATCCGCCATCGCCTATAAATAACTTTACGAAAACATTTAGCCCTGCCAGACTCATGAGGAGCCAGGTATAATCTTATAACGACCACTGTTAAATAGTTAAAATTTTTGTGAAATAAAAAAAATGACTGGGTTTATCTTGTAATGTCTCGTTATCTCCTTTTATT
The DNA here is from genome assembly GCA_963978895.1 of Erpobdella octoculata. Lineage (NCBI taxonomy): Eukaryota > Metazoa > Annelida > Clitellata > Hirudinida > Erpobdellidae > Erpobdella > Erpobdella octoculata. The sequence continues at coordinate 19,660,863 of OZ022245.1, forward strand.
CGAGACAAAATTTCCACAGCTGACATTTCAGTCGAGATCTCGATATCGTATCGTATCGGTTTTGTCTCGTTTAATTCGACACATAATTCAGAAGTCGTATCGTATCAACAACAACAAAAAATAACGGGATGCAGATGCTTACAAAAATTGTACAAAACTTTTGTTTCAAGTTTCCTAGTTTATGGCATGGAAACTTGGTCGAAAAGGTTAAGAATCTAAAAAGTTTAGAGATCTTTAATGAATGCTGACTGAATAACCAGCATTCCTCAATGTGACGTGTCACAGAAAAATCGTGTGAGCAGTGTGGATTTGCACGGTTTTCTGGATGTTTGTTGTGTGGCTTATGCAATGAAGCATGGTATACTGAAGTGGTTTAGACATGTGGAACATAAGAACATGTATAATTTGATTTCGACATGTAGAGACATTTGAAAGAGAGGTGCAGAAACTTGAACAACATTTGTCAAAGAAGATATAGATTTATTTTGTCTGGTTCCAAACCATGATTTGTAGAGTAATATGTTGTTGGAAAAACTCTAATCATAGTTTGATGTGGAAAAGCAGTGTTTTTTAAATAAATGATGAATAATTTAAGTTACCTTTTTGAGTTAGAGATTCTTGAAATATCCCATCATGAGTATGCCTTCTTACCACTGCTTTTACATCTTCAAGAGCTTGTGGCTGAAGTGGAACGTTAAAGCAGCGTCTCTGCAAAAGTGCAAACAAATGCCCTGAGCATTACAAATAAAGCCAGTTGATAAAGCTTTTTATTAAAATTAATCTAAGCAAGTATGGTAGTGGTTTAATTTTGGCTGATATAAAATCAAATAGTTATGGCAAAAACATTTTCTGTGAAACCTATTTATCAGCAGCACAATAATAAAAGTGCTCTGAAAACCTACTAAGCATATGAAATGAAATGTGGTAATTTATAGAGTGCCCCTTACAGAGCTCAAAAGCGCTGATCTTTTAGATGCCCCACGGAAAGAAATGATTCTACCCGCTAAGTTTTTCGATTACATGGGCTACTAGGCAGGGAGTGAATCAAAACGTGAAGCTCTCACATTCAAAGCTAAAACTATACCAACTCAGCAAACTTAGCACCAAGAGCCATAAGAGTGAACCCTTAAGTGATATGAGATTCCTCAGGGGAATTGAACCCAGGACCTCAAGTGTAGAAGCCCAAGACTTTACTGCTTGACAACCGTGTCCAACATTACCAACATATGCAAGAGTTCTATTACAATGATTATCTGCTAGGAATCAGTTATAGCTATTCACAGTATTAGCTTTTAAATTAAATAATATTATTAGTTATTGTTATAAATGGTGTTGAATAGGTACAATTTATAACATGCCAAATTATGAAGAATGTTTATGTTAACATTTTTAAAGCAGAGTTTGAAATTTACATAATAAAAAATACATTTTTTAAAAAACAACGTTTTTCTTGCGGCCTAAAAAGTATAAAATAATATTCCTATAATTCATTTACAACTAAAAATGTTGCGGCGCATTATTTTTTATAACTATTGGTTTTACTAAAGTTTTGATGTTGTAGCCTATATGCGCCCGCAACGTTTTTTGTTGTAAATGAATCATAGGAATATTATTTTATACTTTTTAGGGCGCAAGAAAAATGTTGTTTTTTAAAAAATGTATTTTTATGATGTAAAAATTATTTTCTACTTTTTTGTTTTTGATGGGTGAAATTTTATAAGAATTTGAGTTAATATGATCATATATTAACTGACAAATAAATAGTTATAAAACAAATTTTTTATTAAAGTACTGACAACATTACGCAAGCTCCACCCACTAGCCTTTAAGCTCCACCCTAAAGGTTAAATTTTATAATTAACTAACGGGGGCACCCGGCGTTGCCCAGGGTTTTTAGAGGTTTTTCTAATGTTTGTCTCTCTCGCTCCAGTTTCCTTCTCCGCTTTCCCGTTCCCGTCGCGTTCCCGGTCGCTTTTCCGCTCCCGGTCGCTTTTCCGCTCCCGGTCGTTTTCCAGCTTCCGGTCGCTTTCCCGCTCCCGGTTGCTTTCCCGTTCTCGGTCGCTTTCCCTTTCCTGTTCTATCTTTCGCTCTCAGTTGGCTTCTCGTTCCCGTTTTCGCTCAAACATGTGCATATATATATATATTTTTTAAGCATCTGCGTCCCGATATCGTTATCTCGAATTCAATCGAGATTTCAAAACGATACGGGAGATCCCGTATCGCCATTGAAACGATACAGCCTGCGGAAGAAATCTCGTATCAATATAATTAGCGATTCTTAAAATTTCATTCCCGATAAAAATATCGGGATTTTTTTAAAATATTTTCCATTAAATAACGAAAGTCATACATATTTAATTAACGATTGTCACAACTGTGAATATTTGCAATTGATTCATCAACATTGATTAATTAATCTACCTATTGACAGAAGTTTATAACTATTATCATCCCCACTTTAAATTCGGTTTTCCAGACAGCCTGTAGCCCCATTATTTACTATTTTTAGTCTGGGAACCGGCAGCAAAAAAGCCACGCTCCTCTTAGGCTGCTAGTCGAGCTCTGCATACTACTGATACTACAAGCCCTACAAGGCAATCGTACTCGCTGACATCGATGACTATTATTATTAATGAGAATAATGAGTAATGTAATAGTAATGATCATTCTATGTTTATGTTTTGGTTTAGTCTGTTTCATAAACTTATTTTTTCAAATTTGTTACATAGAATTGGAATGATTATTTTAGTGTTTCGATATCCGTAATTGACCGTAATAGTAGCTCATCTAAGATATATCTTTATAATCTCGATGATATTCTTGGTTGTGTGTGAGTATGTGTGTGCCACCTGTAGTGCGCACGACAGTGCCGTAGCCCGTATCGTCTGCAGCTGGAATTCGAAACTTTCTCAGCTTCTTTCTTGCTATTGCTAACCGCATTCGCCATCGCCTATAAATAAACACGCTGGGTTTTTTTCACTTTCTTAATTCTTGCATAGAGGCACTTTCTCGTGTTTGTCATCATTATCATACCCCGTCACCGGGGTCAAATCTGGGAGTACTTTGAGGAAGAGACGGTCACGCAGAAAGTCAATGACAAGGATGTAGAAGTAAATCTTGCCAGATGCAAAGACTGCGGGAAACAGTATCATTTTAATTTAATCTTAGTAATCTAGTAATCTCAATCTCAGTAATCTGCAATCTATTTCTATCTCCATTGGTTTTTCCACGTTCACTATTTAATTGCCTAAAAATGTCGTTCTTTTGGTGTGCTAGAAGGTTTTCTACTTTTCAATTACTTGAAAAAATAATTTTAATTTTTTTTTCATCGGCAAGTAAAATTATTTAATTAAATTGATCGAGATCCCGATATCGTATCGATATCGTATCGTTATTGTTCGAGGCGTCTCGTATCGTATCGTTTAATTCGAGGCAAATTTCAGAAATCGTATCGTATCGTTCCAAAAAAAATAACGGGACGCAGAAGCTTAATATTTTTAGAGGTTTACCTAATGCGTTTCGCTCCCATTTCCTTTCCGCTTGCGCTACCGCTCCCGGTCGTTATCCATTCCCTCTCGCTTTCCCGCTCATTTTTTCGCTCTCAGTTCCCCCCCCTAGATTCGATTCTACATATATACATACATACATTCATACATACATACACACTCCCGCTCCCAGTCGTTATCCGTTCCCTGTCGCTTTCCCGCTCATTCTTTCGCTCTCAGTTGACCCCCCTAGATCCGATTCTACATACATACATACATACATACATACATACATAAACACACACACAGACACACATACATGCACATACACATACATACATATACATATATATATATATATATATATATAGTTCCCGCTCGCTCACCCGCTCCGCTCCGCTCATTTTGTGACGGATTTCAAAAAAATTTTCTCTATATTTGATTCCCCTTGACTCTCAAGGTTGTGTGAAAATTTCATTACGATCGGATGAATGGTGTAGCAATGCATAAATAACATACCTATATACATACATTCATTTTTATATATATAGATTGTTGGCTTGGACCTGTAGCGAGAATGATGTTAGTAATGATAAATAACTTATTGATAATTAATTTTTTGCTAAATTCAGTTATTAACTCTGTCGATTCCTACCGATACAGTCGATGTTTGTTTGTATCGGTGTGCAGTAGTGTGCACGAAGTAGTTAGGATGCCTGCGATACGCACATATATAATAGCAGTCTGAGCCGATCTCATACAACTAAGAAAGAAAGAGAGATAGGGAGAAGGGGAGAGAGATTAAAGTCGCTCGCTTGTTGTTAGCAAGCATGTGATGATGCGATGCATGCACGAGAGAGAGAGGGAGAGGGAAAAGGAGAAAGCGAGAGTATAAAGTCGGACAGAAAAACAAACAACTCGCGGACAAGCCAACAACTAAGTGACTTAATAAAAACGTTGTACAAATATTAAATTATAACTGTTTACTTTTATTGTAATTAATAGTTTTGTGTTTTCATAAGGTTTTACTGCAATGAGAAGCTTTGTACGAGTCATAAAAAAACATGCATTATAAGAAATTAACTAAAATTTATAGTAAATAATAAAACCTGAAAATGATATATTTCCTCATCGTTCAGCAATCCATCATTGTCTTTATCACATATCTAAAATTAAATTAAATAAAAATTTAATTTGATAAAATGTTGAAAATTATGACTAGAAATTAAAGTATTTTATGTCATTAATCTAATGAAACAAAATTAAACTCTTGTTAAAAATAACCAAGTATCTGCATTATGTAAAAGACAAAGTACAATTTATCTTAATTAATATAAATTAGACAAATTAACTAGTTCAGTCTACTTCTGTGCAAATCTTTTTAATATTTCTTCAAAAAGGTGATCATAACAATTTTAGTGTGTAATCAATTTGCTGTGACAAACAACAATGCAAAAACTTGTGAAAAAAATTCCATGCAATTTTAGAACTTACTAAAGTATATCTAAGATATTTTAAAGAAAATTAAATAAGGTGCAATTTGTAGATATCAAATCTGTGAATTTCAACCCTAGCAAATCGGAGGCTACCTGTTTCTCAACCATTCGACACAGCCATCAACATTCAACAGCGCCGTTTCGTTTGGGAACAGTTTTGATCAACCCGTCGGATTCGGTATGCAACCTGGCAGCTTTTCTTGACTATGACCTGCCTTGTGCATGCACGTCAGCCGGATCACGCGTGCGTGTTTCTCAATGCTGCGGCGGATCAAGGTCGGTGCTGAATTGCACCCGAGATCGGCCCTCGCTACTATTACTTCATCTTCTCGAAGCTCGACTATTGCAATTTCTTTTTTGGTCAGGTTCCCCCCATGCATCTCATGCGTAGTCTCCAATCAATAATAAACTTAGCGGCTAGATTGGTGACAGAGGCAAAAAACATGACCACATCTCCCCTGCTCTCCGAGAGCTGTACTGCCTGTGGGTTGAGCACAGAATCAGCTTTAAGTGGCATTACTAGTCTTCAAATGTCTTCACGGTTTGACACCACCTTACCTATCATCAAAAATCATATCACTGAATACCATCCAGTTGCGCAGAAGACTGAGATCCTCTTCCACCGCTTCCCTTTTTGTGCCTACCACACATCTCAAGAGTGCTGGGGTCAGAAGGTTCGAGGATTTAGAATAGTCTACTAGCTGCTGTGACATCGGCCACGATGATTCAGTGCTTCATAAGAGAATTAAAAACCCACCTGTTTCATGGCCTTGAAGTCTAATAATTGACTAACGACACGTTAATATAGTCAAATTTTCATTTCATTCGAATAAAATAGATGCCCTAGAGAGATAAAAACAGAGAACAAGTAGCTGAAGAAGGTGAAATCTAGCGGCATAGGCTGTCCACATGGTGTGTATGCAAGTGAAAGGAATAGAAAAATGTTTACATCATAAAAAATACATTAAAAAAAATTTTTTTCTTGCACCCTAAAAAGTATAAAATAATATTCCTATGAGCCTGGCAGAATATCTGAATAACTTGGTCACATTATGGTAACATACTTTATAACAGTGTCTAATTCATATACAACGAAAAACGTTGCGGGCGCATTATTTTTTATAACTATTTGTATTAATAAAGTTTTGATGTTGTAGCCTATATGCAACCAACGGTTTTCATTGTATAATGAAATATTGTTTTTCAAGTAACGAGGTTACTTTCAGGGGCCTTGAAGTCCTTTAGGATTTACGCCACTGTAAATATTGTCAAACATTATTATTATTAAATTATTATTATTATGAATTAGAAACTGTTATAAAGTATGTTACCATAATGTGACCAAGTTATTCAGAAATTCTGTTAGGCTCATAGGAATATTATTTTACACTTTTTAGGGCGCAAGAAAAACGTTGTTTTTAAAAAAATGTATTTTTTATGAGGTTAAAATTATTTTCTACTTTTTCGTTTTTGATGGGTGAAATTTTGTAAGCATTTGAGTTTTTAGATTAAATGTATCTTAACATTTTTACTTTTTAGTTTTTTTCGCTAGGTGGCAAACCTTAGCCCGTTGAATTTAAAATATTATAACTTTTTTACTTTTTTTTGCTAGGTGGCAATATTGGGAACAATGTTTAAAAAAACACCATCGTATTGGATTCGCGGACAGAGAAAAGAACAAACAAACAAACAGACAACAAAGTGACCTAATAAAAATGTTGTAAAAGAGATTTTGCTAAAAAATTAATAGACCAGTCATTCAATTTAACTTTTATAAAATATTTTATGCATTACATTTTTGCTATACATATCTTGTGCCAAAACTTTCATGAACGAGCATTGTGCAAGCCTCAGTTGAGAGAGAGCCGTGGATGACTCGGAGTTGGCGTAGCTGGTAAGATGATGAGCGGCAGATTTTCTGGACATGATCGCGTATGGTCAATGGATATCACAAAAATATAAAAGTTTTAGTGAAAGATACCTTATAACAAGGAGACTTATTGAAAAACTCAAGAATTTTTACAAAAAACATTATCAAAGATTTCTTTGATAACAATGTTTTTTGTAAAAATTCTTAACTGAATAAACGAATTGCAAATAATTGTGAATTAGCCAATTATTCTACTCATCTACATGCATAATTTCTTATGTATGTATTCGTAAAATAATATATAATTAGATTTAAACAAATCCGTCATCTTTGACGAGCTATCTCTAGTAAATATATATTATATATATATATATATATATATATATATATATATATATATATATATATATATATATATATTAATCAAAAAATAAATTTTACAAAAAATGTTTTTCTTTGCCTCTTTATCTGAGTCAATGAACTAAAATTTTTGAATCTAAAACAACTGTTAGGCTCAATCTTGTTAATTATTTTGGACCTCTGGCGACTTATAAATAAACATCTGTACTGTTTAATTATTTTTGACCTCTGGCGTCTTATACATAAACAACTTATTACAGTCACTAGATGGCAGGAATTAATTTGATTTGATTAATTTTAATAAAAGGCCTAATTCATGTCGGAAACATTCAATCAATATATTGTCATCCAGAATAAAGCTTTCCTGAAAGTTTTAGAGCTCTAGTTGGTCGAAAAGTGGGTGAATTTTTGTTTCTATGATTTGATCACCACAGACAAACAAACAAGCAAACAAACAAACAAACAAACAAACAAACAGAGAAACGAGTGAAGTTAAATAAAAGCATTTAAAAGAAACAATGAGTTGTAGCAAAAGTTATGACTGAAACAGAATACAAGGCTTTTCATACAGCAATTGCAGAAGCAATCTGATTGAGAGGAATGTATGGAAAACTCTTTCTTAGGTGCACAGTCCTATTAAAATCTACTACAACATCAAAAAGGATTTAGACCCAAGATTGCATCTAAGGCCAAGGGCACATAGGGATCCAGCACAATTTCACACAAGAGAACACAAGGAGTCACACCCAGTAAAGCGTCAAAAAAAGGTAGCACCCAAAAAGTCTTCTATAGCATGTTTAGCTCTATAAGTAAATAACAACTCATTTGTATCAAATTATAATTTAGAAAATTAAAGACGAAAGATTGGATGTCAAACGGAAAGTGTTAACAAAACATATATTCAACAACTTGCAGATGAGACTACTGAAATTCGTGGAAACTGCCGACAGGAAACAGCTGCAACTGAATTTAGTAGACATGAAGACGAGGATGATTTGTAAAGTTTTATGAACAAAGAATCCCAGACTCATGATTCTACTTCTACTTCTTTGTGATTCAAATTTTATGTATGAATATAATAACACTTTGTTTTCATTATTAAAAATTATTTTATATCCATTAAATGCAAATTTTTGTTTTATTTTGTATTTGCATGAGTAAATATATATATATATATATATATATATATATATATATATATATATATATATATATATATATATATATATATATATATATATATTCTTTTAAACAGGCTCTATTAAACACAATTGACCACTTAACATTAGTCATCTTTCTTAACAAGTTTTTAAAGCCCTTTTCATCCATTTGAAACAACGAGACATATATTGAAGAATTTATATATATATATATATATATATATATATAAATTTTTGTGTTTTTAAAAAGTAGTTGAAAAGTAGTTCACTATTTTAGTAGTAGTTAACGAAGTAGTTATAACTACATCTCTTCTAATGTAGCTAACATGTAGTTATAACTACTTCTGTCATAAGTAGTTGGTGGGTAGTTATAACTACAATTGAAGTAGTTAGTGCCCATCACTGTATATATATATATATATATATGTATGTAAAAATATATATGTATATATATATATATATATATATAGAAATTGGGATATGTCGGATAATTGTGAAGATAATTAAAAAAAATGTGAAGACTAAAAGTAGAAAATAACAAAAAATTTTTTTTTAAAACTAGTCTTATGATAAGACTAGAGTGCTCAGTTTGAATTTAATGAACAGATCTGTATAACTTAGCGAGCACCCTAGTCACATCATAAGACTAGTTTTTAAAAAGTTTTTTTGTTTAATTAGTAACAAAAAATTCTATAAATGAAGAATATATAATGAAATGAAACTACACCTTGAAAATTCTTGTAAGAGCAAGCTTGCATTTTGAAGTCAATTCTCTTTTTTCAGGCACATACAGAGGAGCTGTTGGATGAAGAACTGCCTTTTGGGCATAATAGAAAACCTCACTGATGTTCTTCAACGTCTTTGCAGAACACTATAATTAATTTTCTTAATTAAACTGAAATATTTAATATATATATATCTCTATATATATATATATATATATATATATATATATATATTTTTTGAATACTTCGGCGCTATATGTTCTTTTAGGCAAACTCGATTGAAAAAAGTGGCGCACTTGGCTGAATCGATTTTATTTTTAATTTTTTCCAATACTCTAAATCGGTTTAAAAATAATTTATTCCCAAACACAAACTCCATAATCTTATAGGCTAATAGATCTATTTCGGCAATTTTTTGCCATCATCAGAGCCGTTCAACTTTTTAAAATAAAATGCAGTGACTAAATGGTAAAAGATACAACTAATTGAAAGGAATTAAAATACAATTTAAATAAAATTTAAATTCATTATATACAAATGTAACAACATAAAAAATATTTAAATTAAAATAATTATAATAATAACAGTAATAACTAAATAATTAAGATCAGTTAGTAAAGCCTTTAACAACGGAATTACAGTCAACTTCAAGGACGTGACTGGAAGAAGAATCACATACATTATCTATAACCTTTGAAACACAAACGTCTGGTACAAAACATTCATTCAACGAAGAAATACCTGAAGAAACATTGGCACTATTAACATGCATATTTTTAACAGAAGTTGTAAATGAGTTAAAACATTTATTATTATTATTATTATTAGTTTTATTACTATTTAGAGAACCAAAAAGTTTAAGAGTTAAATCAAAAGAATACCATTGTTTATTAATTAAAGGCTTACATTTATTAATAGCTAAAGCTTCTTTTAATTTTAACTTAATGGGTTGATTTTCTTTCATTAGTATACTGGTGTTATCAATTAGAAATTTATGTGATGGTTTGATTGAATGTTGTGTTGACATATGTTGGTATATGGCACCACTTTGACAATGCATAGTCAATCTACGAGACAGAGTAGTTCTAGTATGACCAATGTAATTTTCCACCTGACCATGTGGAAACGGACACGAAAATTGGTACACTAGGTTGGTTTGTGCTACAGGGCTAGAAACATTATTTATACTATTTTTAATTAAAAGATTATGAGTTTTTCCATTATTATAATAGATGTGTAACTTGAGTGTATTATCTTTATTTACAACCTTAATATTATCATACACAATGTTTTTCAACACTTTTTCATCTATTTTATAATTATTAGACATCTGATTAGCATAATATAATGGAATTATACAAGAATTTGATGAGTTATTGGTATTAGGTTTTGAAACATGTTTTTTATCAGTAATACGTGACATAAATTTATTTATAGTTGCATCAACAATAGAATTAGAATAATTATTATTTATCAAAAGTTGTTTCACTTGTAGAATTTCATTGTGAAATTCAGACCATGTTTCTGAAAATTTATAGGCCCTATTTATATAATTATTAATAACATTTAGTTTATATCTTTCAGGGCAATCGCTATTATAATTAAGACAATTGCCTGTGTTTGTGGGTTTAGTATAGACCTGGCAAGATAGTTTTGATACATTTCGAGTAACTAAAGTATCCAAAAAAGGAATTTGATGTTTATTATTAGCAAGTTCATAAGTAAATTGTAGTTTAGAATTTTTTACAAATGCATCTCTCAGTTTAAATAGTTCTTCTAAGTTATCAACTGAAACAAATATATCGTCAACATAACGGCAATACATAAAAGGTTTGGTGTGATTTTCAAATACACGTGCTTCAAGATCACCCATATAAAAATTAGCGAAAGTCGGGCCCAACGGGGACCCCATAGCTACACCGTCAATTTGTACATATAAGTCTCCATTAGGTGATAAAAAAGGAGATTGCGTTGTACATATATAAAGTAATTCTTTCAAGACTTCAGGGCTGATTTGAGGAGGTTGAATACTAGGATGTGAATAAACACACTTACAAATTATATTTATAGTGTCTATAACAGGTACGTTGGTAAACAAACTTTCAACATCTAAAGACGCAATTATATTAGAACTTCCATTACTATGAATAAGATCAACAAAATCATAAGAAGATTTAAGACTATATTGAGAAGGACAATAAGGAGAAATAATTTTATTAATTTCTTTAGCAACATTATAAGTAACAGCAGGACATTGTGAAATAATAGGTCTTAATGAGTTATCTTTCTTATGTATTTTAACATTACCATAAATATAACCAGGTTTATAGTCACCTATTATTTTAGAAAAAATTGTTATCTTCTTTTTAATAAGAGTCGCAATGATCTTATTTAGTTTAGATCTGATCTTAACAGTAGGATCAGCTTTCACTTTTTGAAATTTAGAGCTGTCAGAAAGAATTGTATTGAGTTTGGAAAAATAATTGTCACGATTTAAAATGACGTACGTAGGTGATTTGTCAGCTTTACGGATAATTATCTGAGTATTTTTACGTAGTTGAGAGGCAGCATTCAATAACTTCTTAGGTAAGGTAGACTTAAAATTTGAGCATCGATGTTTATAACCTTCAGCTAGTAATAATGTGTAACTTGAGTGTATTATCTTTATTTATATATATATATATATATATATATATTAAAATGTCCCTTACAATTAAAAACCTGAATGTCCCTTACAATGTATTAGATCTGCACTCTGTACTAAGAGTTCGTCACCAGGAAATACAAAGGTATCCCGCCAAAGATATCATTCCCAGAATTGTGGTCATGGTTTCTCCCCTTCGCCATCCTACCTACTTCCTAGAACCTGCCATAGTGTACGTGCTTCTTCTTCGAGACGGCCCCTCACCATGATTCCTACCAGTCGAACTTTGTACATTCCTCGTTTGTTTGCTTTGACTAGTAATGGTGACCATAACACCATCTTTTCTCATTTAATTAATAACCCAAACATTACATTACGTTAACTTTAGATTTTTCTTGCTCTTGGTCTTCTAGTTTAGGTATTATTTTCGGTCATATTTATTTTATATTTGCTCTTATGATTTTAATGGTAATTAATACAACCCTTTGTTTTATTTTTGCTCTTAATTTTATTTATTTATTTTCTTTCTATCTATGTATACTTTGACATTTAAGGCCTTCAATTTTTATGTACAATTTTATGTATCGACGGAAAACTAACACCTACAATTCTTATGTTAAATTTAATTTATATTTGCTTCTTTGATTTTAGTCTTAATTAATACCTTCCCTCGCATTTTATTTTGGTCATAATTTTATTTTTATCTACGAACTTCCACATTTCATTATTTGTTTTTATTCGTCTTTGTTTATGTTCGGTTCCTGTACCGCCCGGCCTTTTGCTGTTTCTGAAGATGGCTGAAAAAATAGCCGAAACTTGCAAGTTAAAAAGTAATAAAGATTTGTATAATCGGGCGTTCTTTGAATAACTTCGTGGGCGAGTTAATTTACGTGAACTATGTCATATAATAGAAAAAGTTTGCAACAAAACTTGATCAATAAAATTTAACCGAGCCTGTATCGACGAAAAATTAACACCTAATTATTTGAATATATATATATATATATATATATATACTAGCGGAGGTACCCGGCGTTGCCCGGGGTTTTTAAAGGTTTTTCTAATGCTTGTCTCTCTCGCTCCCGTTTCCTTCCCCGCTTGTTTTCCTGCTCCCGGTCGCTTTCCCGTTCCTGCTTGCTCTCCCGTTCTCGGTCGCTTTTTCCTCCCGGTCACTTTCCCGTTCCCGGTCGGTTTTTTGCTCCAGGCCGTTTTTCCGCTCCCAGACGCTTTCCCGTTTCCGGTTTTTTTCCCGCTCCCGGTCGATTTCCCGTTCCGGGTTGCTTTCCTGCTCCCGGTCACTTTTCCTCTCTCTGTCGCTTTTCGGCTCCAGGTTGCTTCCCCGTTCCCGGTCGCTTTCTCGGTCGCGTTCCCTTTCCCGCTCGATCTTTCGCTCTCAGTTGGCTTCCCGTTTCCGCTCATTTATGTATGTATATATATATATATATATAGCCCCGCTCGCTCACCCGCTCCACCCCGCTCATTTTGAGACGGGTTTCAAATTTTTTTCTCTATATTTGATTCCCCTTGACTCTCAAAGTTGTGTGAAAATTTAATTACGATCGGATGAATGGTGTAGCAATGCATAAAGGACATACATACATACATATTGCCCGGGGTTTTTAGAGGTTTACCTAATGCGTTTCTTTTTCGCTCCCGTTTCCTTCCCGCTTGCGCTCCCGCTCCAGGTCGTTATCCGTTCCCTGTCGCTTTTCCACTCATTTTTTCGCTCTCAGTTCCCCCCCCTAGATCCGATTCTACATACATACATACATACATACATACATACACACATACATACATAGATACATAGATACATACACACATACATAGACACATACACACATACATACATACATACATACATACACACATACATACATACATACATATCTTTATGTATCTTATTTATAAAGAAGGTATCTTTATTCCGAAAGAAAAAGACTCGAAGGAAATACATCAGTTTCGCCCAATTTCATTGTTAAACGTCGAGGGAAAGATATTTTTTGCTGTCCTTGCTCGGAGACTGACAAGCTATGTAATTCAAAACAATTACATCGACAGGTCTGTTCAGAAGGGAGGAGTGCCAGGAGTACCAGGATGCATCGAACATTCGTCAGTGATCTGGGAAGCATTGAAAAGAGCTAAAGAAAATCGTCTCAGCTTGCACATTGTCTGGTTAGACTTTGCCAATGCTTATGGAGCCGTTCGTCACCAAATGTTGTGGAGAACTCTCAGATCGCATCATGTTCCAAATTTTGTGATAGAAATGTTGCAACAGTATTTTGGACATTTCAAATTGAGGTTGTCTACGTCCTCCTGTTCAACAGAATGGTTCCAGTTAGAAGTTGGTATAGCAATGGGCTGCTCAATTTCACCCATTCTCTTCGTATTAGCGATGCAGCTGCTTCTGAATGCAGTGGGTTCTCGCGTGGAGGAAGCTTACGTTGGCAAGGGTATCTTGATGCCATCGGTGAAGGCTTAATGGATGATACAACTTTGGTTCTAAACAAATGTATCTCAATGCGACGGGCTCTTGATGCATTCAGCGGGCTGCTATCATGGTGCGGCATGAGTTTCAAGGCAACCAAGTCAAGAAGCTTATCTCTGCGACGAGGCAAGATTGACGACAACGTGACGTTTTCAGTTGCTGGCAACAGGATCCCAACATTGAGAGAAGAACCGGTTAAGAGCCTGGGAAGGTGGTATGACGATTCGCTTAACGACACTGGACGGTGTTCTGAGGTTCTTCGATCGGCATTTGAAGATATGAAGAAAATTGATGCGGCCCCACTCCAGAGCAGGTTCAAATTGTGGTTGCTTCAGTTTGTTCTATTACCGAGATTGCTTTGGCCTCTATCAATGTATGAGATGAGCTTACCATTGGTAGAAAAGCTAGAAAGGAAGATGAATAAATTTACAAGGAAATGGTTGGGTCTGCCTCCGGGATTTTCTTCGGTAGCTTTGTACAGCAGGACTGCCAAACTGAGGTTGCCACTGAAGTCTTTGGTTGAGGAGTTTAAGATAAACAAGATCCGTACGCAACTAATGCTGGATAACTCTTCGGATCAAAGAATTGTGGAGATGGGACCTCTTGTAAAGTCCGGAAAGAAATGGGTAGCCAGAAAGGAGATCGCAGAAGCTGAAGCCTCTTTACGTTGGACAGAAAGAGTTGGGGCAGTTCAACAGGACAAACGGGGTCTCGGGTCAACCCATCGAATTTGGTGGTCAAAAGCCAGCACCAGTGAACGAACAAGTCTGGTCATTCAGGAAAGAAAGAAAGCTATCGAGTCCCAGAGAATGATTAAGTTTGTTCAGTTATCTCAACAAGGAGACTGGACGACATGGGAAAATGCTGTTCAGCGTTCACTTTCTTGGAAAGACATTTGGCAATACACACCACTACGTTTGTCTTTTTTGATTAGATCTGTTTATGATCAACTGCCGTCATCCAGCAATCTTCGAAGATGGAAGTTGAAAGACGATGATTCGTGCTTGTTATGTGGGCAATCGGAGACTCTCATTCACGTTCTTTCCTGTTGTTCATTTTCACTTTCACACGGGAGGTACACTTGGCGTCATAACCAAGTACTCCGAAAATTGCTTGACTTCGTCAAAGAAGCGTGTAAGAAAGCAAAGACAAGAGGAATACAGCAGAAAAGGAAAATCTACTTTTTGAGAGAAGGCAATCTGAAGTTCCACAGGTTCAGATCTACAAGAGACTTTGAATGTGTGATGGGTGCTGCCGACGATTGGTCGGTTTCAGCTGATTTGGATGGCGAAAGAAAATTTCCAGAAGCAGTGAGATCTAGCGGCTTAAAGCCGGATATAATTGTATATTCCGACTTGGCCAAGACAATGTTCCTGATTGAACTCTCTGTGCCATGGGAAAGTAACATGGAATCTAGCAATATTTTCAAAGAGGAGAGATATAGGGATTTAGCATGTGATTTGAATGCCAAAGGGTTCAGGACTGAAATTTTTGCAGTCGAGGTTGGCGTTCGAGGGTTGGTTAGCAGCTCAATGTTAAAACTGCTGAAAGCTCTTGGTTTTTCAAACCGAGAAAAAACTCGAGCCATCAAGGAGATCTCCCAGACAGCTGAAGCTGCATCTTTTTGGATTTTCGCTAATAGAAAAAAGAAAGCGCTACAAGATGCACACGAAATGGTTTAGCCTTGTTTACATTGGGCGATAATCGTTCCGGCGATTTCAAGTCTTGTTTCGAACAGTTTTCTGCTGAACTTTGAATTTTCGTGTTTCAAGTTAGGAATTTGGAAATTTTTCTCGCCGAAGGGCGTCCGCCTGATCAACGGACGTGGGCCCACCTCTCTCTTAAAAGCGTCAAGAAGTTTAAGGGCCGAAACGCTAAAAATGAGAGGTTCTTCTTCTGAAGACCTTCGGCGACGAAAGCTCGCAAAGAGTTAAAACACACACATACATAGATACATACACACTCCTGCTCCCGGTCGTTATCCGTTCCCTGTCGCTTTCCCGCTCATTCTTTCGCTCTCAGTTGCCCCCCCCCTAGATCCGATTCTACATACATACATACATACATACATACATACATACATACCTACATAGATACATACACACACATACATACTTTGAATGAGCATTTAGTGCCGAAATATTGTAAGAAACACATACATACATACATACATACATACATACATACATACATACATACATACATACATACATACATACATAAACACAGACATACATACATGCACATACACATACATACATACACACATACATACGCACATACATATATTTATAGTTCCCGCTCGCTCACCCGCTCCGCTCGCTCACCCGCTCCGCTCTGCTCATTTTGTGACGGATTTCAAAATTTTTTTCTCTATATTTGATTCCACTTGACTCTCAAGGTTGTGTAAACATTTCATTACGATCGGATGAATGGTGTAGCAATGCATAAAGGACATATATATATATACATATATACAAACATTCATTTTTATATATATAGATATATGTGGATGGTGGACTGACTGATAAAGGCGTTGATTTTGAGATGGATGGCGGTAATTGTGATCATGGTGATACTGATAATGCTGATACTTGTAATTATGGGGAAAACAGTAAAGATGTTTGTGAGTGCAATGGCTTTGTCGTTGCTGACATCGTCGGCGGGGAGCAGGTTTTCATTGGTATTGGAGAAGGTGATGCTGACGTGTGCGATGTTGAGTGTGGTGGTGACACAGCCTTGGATGATGTGGAAGGTGAAGAGAATAGTGATTGTTATGTTGATGCTGAAGATATGTTGTGATGATGATCGTACAGAATTGTTTGTGCACTTAGATAATGTTGGTCACATTACAATACGCCTAAAAGAGCGATAATTTGCTGCGATTTGATTTTATGCTTTGACTTTAATGACTAATTGTATAATTTGAATTACATTTTACAAAGTATTTCAACTAATGTAGCTAATCCCTTCTGTCTACCTGTGTCATTACCGATTTGTAAACATCCGCTTTTATAATATTTACATTTTAACAAGTTTCGAGCCGCTTGCCGAAATCTTAAACCATTAGTAAGTATTTATGTATATATCTACTGTTACTTATTTTATTTAAAGTGTATATACCTGACATTTTGGAATTCTAATTGTATTGCTGGTTCTTATATGTTTATTTTATACAATTGATTTTAGGGGTTCTGACGATGGCAGATGCCGAAACCGACCGGTCAACCCCAATAATAAATTACGTTCCAGAAAAGGTGTTGAGTATATTAGGTTTGAAATGGAGACGTTTGGAAGAGTTGGCTCAAAAGTTAATTAAAAGAAAATGGGCCGTAATATTTAATCGAGCTTGCTTAAATGAAAAACTTGTCCCAAAGTATTGCCTTAATATATATATATATATATATATATATATATATATATATATATATATATATATATATATATATATATATATATATATATATATATATATTCGATATAAGACTCGCGGTTCAGGACTACAATTAGTTAAAAGCTTCTTCGTTAAACTTTTTTGTCAGACTATGGAATGTTTCAACTTTATCAGTCATCATCAAAAGTTAAACGAGGAGAGTAAACAAACAGAAAGAGCCAAAATTGTCAAAAAATTGGCACACCAACAAAATATTAAACATTCCACTTGTCAAATTAACAGAAAACAAGGCTGAGCAAAAAGAACATAAGTAAAACAAAAATGCCATGGTATTTGCGATGAGGAATCATAAACTAATGTAATCACAAAAACTATAACAGTTATACTATTGAAATACACCATCAATTTCTGCACTTTCACTGTGTATTATTAGAAGAGACCAGAATTTCTTCAGATATATGACATTGAGATGCGTCAAAGGACGAGTCAGAAGTATCAACATGTATGATGTCTTTGTCTTTAAAGGAATACAGGGTAAGTGATGCATAGAATTATTACTTTCCTTGACACCAAACAAGTGAAGAATCTGTGTTACACAGATTCTTCACTTGTTTGGTGTTTAATTTGTCAAACTGTTTATTAATCGCAGGTCTCATTGCTTGTTAAAATCGAGACACCTTCTTCAAGTTCTTTGCGTGTTAGGTTTTTCATATGACTACATTCTTAATGATTAAGTCGGAGCAGACCATCTTGTCGCTGCCAACTAGTCGCTGTCCAACTAGTCGCTGTCCAACTAGTCGCTAGCCCAACTTGTCGCCGCCCAACGAGTCGCCAGCCCAACTAGTCGCCGCCCAACTAGTCGCTAGCCCAACTAGTCGCCGCCCAACTAGTCGCCGGTCCAACTAGTCGCCGCCCAACTAGTCGCCGCCCAACTATCGCCAGGTTGAAAAAATGTTTCTTTTAGAACGACATTGTTGGAGTTTATTTATGTAAACATATTTATAATTGCATTTAATTTGTTGTTGTAAAACAAAGATTATTATTTTAATTAAAAATGTTTTTCACAAATTTTGCAACCTTTAATAGAATGTAGGTATTGTCATAAAAAGCAAAAACTATAATTACAATTTCGGCTCAATTGGATGACGGAAATTTAGTTAACTTTTACATTCAAGTTTTGCAAACATTAAAGCAAGCAAGTCTTGCAGTGAAATAAATATAAGGAATTTGAAAAAAATCAAATACAATTAAAAAATAAGCTTCTGCGTCCCGTTGTTTTTTTTTAACGATACGATACGAAACGTCTCGATCAATAATGAGGCGATTTCGATACGATACGAGACGTCTCGATCAATAAAGAGGCGATTTCGATACGATACGATACGATATCGGGATCTCGACTGAAGTGGAAATTTTGTCTCGAATAAAACGAGATAACATAGAATGACGAACTATACGCGACAGACAATATTAATAACTACATTAAAGGAATTCATTGAAAAAATATATAAATATTAAAAAAATTCAAAATTTATAAAAATTTATCAAATTTAATTTTTTTTACAACTTGAAATAAGTTTCATTTGTTTAGTTTCGGTACATCTATTTGTCTAAATTTAGACTCTAAATAAAACGCTACCGCCGATAGGAAGTATTTATTTAGTTTGCATTATATATATATATATATATATATATATATATATATATATATATATATATATATATATATATATATATATATATATATATATATATATATATATATATATATATATATATATATATATATATATATATATATATATATATATATATATATATATATATTTATATATATATATATATTGCATTTTCCTATAAAAAGGACATATTTGCACCTTTTGGTTTTTCCAAAAGAACTTTTTTAAATAATTAAAAAAAATATTCTAAATAGTAGGGATGTCACGGGTACCCGAACTCGAAAGTGTGAAAATTTGATACCCGAACCCGAAAATGTGAAAACTTGATACCCGAAAATGAGAAAACTTGATACCCGAACCCGAAACCGAAAATGTGAAAACCTGATACCCGAACCCCAAAATTTATAAGCCTAATACCCGAACTCGGAGTTGTGAACAAATAAATCTTTATAAAAGCTGTGTCTTAGAGATTAATAAATTACAAGTTTTGTTGACGTAACATATTATACTAATCGCGAGCGTAGAAGTTTTGTATTATCACCTTTGCGTAACAAATAACACAAATACGTCATTTTATTAGTGATTGTGTAAACTAAACCACTAATCCGTTTGATTTTCAGGCCGGACCGAGCCGCGAACGAACTAAAATAATTAAGCCTCCTTCGGTCGAAGAAATCGCTGATAGCCATGACTCTAAACTTTTTGCTTCAGTTATATAACCTTATATTTATTCATTCATATACTCAAAGATTTTCTGATAACAAAGCCCCTTTGTTATAAAGATAATCTTGCATTTATAGACTTTGCCAGTTAAAGTTTAGGATTATTCCTAAACTTTAACTGGCAAAGTCTATAAATGATCTATGCGCCACAGTTATTTTATTGGCAAATGTGTAAGCTAGGACACTAATCCGCCTGATTACAAGACCGGACCAAGCCGCGAAAAAAATTAATAAATTACAATAATAATCGCAAGCCCTGCAAGTTTTGTATTATCACCTTTGCGTAACAAATAACACAAATAGGTCATTTTATTGGTGAGTGTGTAAGCTAGACCACTAATCCGCCTGATTATCTGGCCGGACCGAGCCACGAACGAACTAAAATAATTAAGCCTCATTCGGCCAAAGAAATCACATTATTTTGAAAGCTAAAAAAATAACTTGTTAGAGTTTATTCAATATGTGTAATGTCCAATGGATGAATTGATCGCTCTCGTTTGTATATGTATATACACTAGGTAAATTTAAAATCAATCCAGGAATTTGAAATCATAAGCCAGTACCCGAACCCGAACCCGGTTTTTGGAAAACTACAAACCCGAACCCGAAAACCTGAGTTTCACAAACCCGAACCCGAAAACTCGAGTTTCACAAACCCGAACCCGAAAACTCTAGTTTAACAAACCCGAACCTGAAAACTCCAAAAAGTACTACCCGTGACATCCCTACTAAATAGCCATGGACCTATCCTCAGATCTACCAAATGTACACAAAAAAATTTCATAAAAATCGGTTCAGCCGTTTCGGAGGAGTTCAATTTCAAACACTATGACACAAGATTTATATATATATATATATATATATATATATATATATATATATATATATATATATATATATATATATATATATATATATATATATATATATATATATATATATATATAAAGTGCATTTAGGCGAGGCGGTGTTGCCGTAGACACGTGGGTTCGATTCCTAGTAGAGTCGTATAAATATTTGCGTTATTTGTGGTGACAGTTAGTCATCCTATTTGTAGGCTCTTGAAACATTTCAACACAATGTTTCACTTCATAAAAATTATCTATCTGGCAGCACACTAGCTGTCGAGCCGAAGTAAGGAGTTATGAGCCTATCATAGTCGTAGTCTAATGTTAAGTAGCTCCGAAAGACTGAGACTTCTAGCCATCATTCTATGGTGATGGTTGGTGGCTCAGTTGGTAAGAGCGCTTGCATTTAGGCGAGGCGGTGTTGCCGTAGACACGTGGGTTTAATTCCTAGTAGAGTTGTATATATATATATATATATATATATATATATATATATATATATATATATATATATATATATATATATATATATATATATATATATATATATATATATATATATATATATATATATAACCAGAATTAGCTCATTAAAGGCTTCTAGGACTGTTCATCAAAGGACGATTCATCAAAGGACCGTTCATCAAGGACTATTCATCAAGGGACTATTCATCAAAGGACTATTCATCAAGAGAACGGTTCATCATAAGGACTGTTCATCTAATGTCTATTCATCTCCCGTAATGGACTTTGTCGATAAGGGAGCGCTTAATCAAATGATTCTTTGATTTGATTTGATCCAGCGGACTATTCATAAAAAAAGTTAATAAAATTGTTTAAGATGTTACCAAAATGTAGGGTAATTTATATCAAACTAGCGGGGTACCCGGCGTTGCTCGGGGTTTTTAGAGGTTTTTCTAATGTTTGTCTTTCTCGCTCCTGTTTCCTTCCCCGCTTGCGTTCCCGCTCCTGGTCGTTACCCGTTCCTTGTCGTTTTCCGCTTACTCTTTCGCTCTCAGTTGCCCCCCTAGATCCGATACTGCATACATACATACATACATAATACATACATAAATAATACATATATACATACATACATACATACATACATACATACATTAATATAATAGTAGACCACGTCACTCACTATTTAATAATTCTGTAACGCTTATGTATATGTATATATATATATATATATATATATATATATTTTCTTTTAGGCATGCTCTGTTAAAAATGATAGACCACTTTGCGTTGATACGTTTTTTCACCAAGCTTTCAAAATCTCTAGAATTCATGATAACTCCGCTTTTTAAATAGATTTATTAAAAACGAGGGCTGACCGATCGGTTTCGCAGAAAAGCATCTTCGGAGCCCTTTAAATTAAGAAGTTAAAATGTATTTACTATAATGCGAAAATAGAATGAAACTATAAAACGACAAGAATAAACGTTAATGAAAACTGAAATGGAAAAACAACGTATGGAAAGTGGAAAGCAAGATATAAAAGGTAGGTAACTAACGTACAAGATTAGTAAAAACCGAAGCGGAAAATAATTGTAAACAAAACGAAAACATGGCGATAGTGGCCGCAGCGCAGGTATTTACGCAACTATGCGCTAGGTAATTGTTGTCAGGTGCACACAATCAGGCTAGGTACGTCTACCGCGTCGTATTGTTATATTAACGTTGTTGACAAGTCGAGCAAATAGCTGGAAAGAAGACACGGACTCCACCGGAAGACGGTCGTCGGACAAGTCACCAACGCCGCGGCTACGCACACTTTCCGGACTGGAGTTATCACGTGATGGGGATCCATGGACGGGACACAGGCCCTGGCCATCATTGCCGACGACGTCAGCGATCGGAAGGTGAGCAGGAGTAAGAGGGCCGACTCCTTGGTTGCCACGAGAAATAAAGTTGTCCTCACCGCTCGCCGATGAAACCAGATGAACATTGTTAAGAACATCGGTTGTCGGAGTCGGAGAACAAATGGCGATTAGAGTGTCTTCTTCTGGGTCGCCAAAAGAAACGGAATTGTTTTCGCCGGTGGCCATCTGAACTTCTTTAACTTCATTAAGAACATCTGTAGTTTGATGGCTAACGGTAATTGGAGTGTCAACTTCTTGGTCACTACAAGAAGCGGAATTGTCTTCGCTGCATACGGCCAGATCTTGGTCGATGTTGCCAAGAACGTCGGCAGACGGAAGGCAAGTGGTGATTACAGGGTCGACTGGTCTGTCGCCACAGGAAGTAGAAACCACCTCACCACCGACTTTTGAAACATGAGAGTGAGCGCACACATTCGAAGTATGGCGTGGCTCGTCCGCGCGCGAAGTCGTTTTACTTGCGGAGTTATGAGTGACAGGATAGACGTTAGCACAGCCGCCGTCTGCACCACAATGTAGCAGCAAGGTACGTCCGAACTTGTCGTCGTGGATATTTATGCTAGGTCGTTGCTGAGAGATCATCAACGCCTCTTTAATTTTGAGACGATTAGGATCAGGGTCGTAAGAGACAACCTCGGTGTTGTCGCGAAGCATTTCTTGGTTTGGCTTAGAGCCGTGGAATTTGATAAAATGCGCATGTAGACTCCCACCCTGTGTGTGCATCGTCAGACGGCGAGAGAGTGTTGTCCGAGTGTGGCCGATGTAGGTTTCAAGATTATTGTGAGCATATGGGCAAGTAAACTTGTAGACGACGTTTTTTCTCTGCAAAACGAGACGCCTCTAACAATAACGAGACAAAACCGATACGATACGATATCGAGATCTCAACTGAAATGTCAACTGTGGAAATTTTGTCTCGAATAAAGCGAGATAACGAGAAATAACGAGACATTACGAGATAAATCCAGTCATTTTTTTAAATTTTACAAAAATTTTAACTATTTGACAGTTTTGTCTCGTTATTGTTCGAGGCGTCTCGTATCGTATCGTTTTGTTCGAGACAAAATTCATAAGTCGTATCATGTTCTGTCAATAGGTAGATTAATTAATCAATGTTAATGAATCAATTACAAATATTCACAGTTGTGACAATAGTTAAATATGTACGACTTTCGCTATTTATTGAAAAATACTTTTTGTAGATCTCAGAATTTGTTTCGAGACTTTGATACGAGAACAAAATTTAAGTCTCGCTATCTTATTTCTCCCATATCGTTTTGAAATCTCGGTTGATATCGAGATAACGATTACGGGACGCAGATGCTTAATAAATACCTACATGAATGAATGTTGGACAATATTTAAGGTGGCATAAGTCCATGTCAATGGGCCTCAAGGCCACCGAACAGATGTGTTTTGAGGACCTTTCTGAAGCCTTCAATGGTGCTAGCGGATGTAACTTCTGGTGGGAGTTGGTTCCAGATTCTAGGCCCAGCAACCTCGAAAGACCTATCACCAGCACTCTTGAGGTGCCCTGCTGGAGCGAAGAGAAGCAACGAAGAAGAAGATCAAAGTCATTTTCGACATGGCATGTCATGTAAGCGTTGGAGTGTTGAGGCAAGATACTGTGGGGCCATCTCTCTGATGCACTTGAAAATGATGAGTGCCAACTTGAACACTATCCTGCGTTCAATTCTAAGCCAGTGAAGTTCGTGGAGTATTGGGGTAATGTGGTCATGTTTGCGGCTTCTCGATACGAGCCTGGCGGCAGCATTGATAACGGCCTGCAGGCGTCGATGAGGGTTTTGGGAAGCCCGACTAGAACTGAGTTGCAGTAGTCGAGCCTCGAGAGTATCAATGAAGTGATTAGTGTTCTGATGGCGAACGCCGGAAGGTGGGTCGCGACAGTTCTGATCTGGCGCAGCATCATAAGGCACGTGCGTGTCACGTGACTAACGTGGGCGCGTATGGTCAGATCGGAGTCGAGAAAGACGCCCAGGTCTCTGACCGAAGAAGACGGCGTAATCCGGTCATTTCCTAGGCGCACAGACTCAGACGGGCAGAGGTGACTCCGACATCGGGTAGAAAACCCGATGGCTTCTGATTTGCCAGTATTTAGTTGGAGGCGACTTGATCGCATCCATTGGTAGACATCGTCGACACACGTCGAGACTGACGTCGAAAGTTCTGCATCACCCCCAAAATCACAGTGACCGTAGATCTGCATATCGTCATCGTAGAAATGATACCTCAGCCCGTGACGATCGATGACCTTGGATAGATCAGCAGTATATATTGAAAAGAGAGTTGGACCTAAGACCGACCCCTGAGGAACTCTACAAGCAGTAAGGACCCCAGCCAAGTCATCCGATATCGATAGTATACCTACATCGGTTATTAAAAAATCAGCTGACATTTTCTCTCAGTTGATTGCTCGGTTAATCACTCTGTCGTTCAAAGAGGGCAATTTTCTGATGCGATACAAAATAGCATCTGTTACGCCGCTGCTAAAAAAGAAAGGGCTCAACCGATATGACACAGCCAACTACAGACCAATTTCGAATCTGCATACAATTTCTAAAATACTAGAGCGAATAACGTTGTCCAGGCTGTTAGTCACGTCGAGCGTTCTTCCGGCTATGACTCCTACCAGTCTGCCTACCGCAAATGCTGTTCAACAGAGACGGCAATCATGCGTCTACTGAATGACATCTACTGTAACGCTGACAAGAAAACGAGAACTCTTTTACTCCAACTAGATTTGTCCGCGGCTTTTGACACCATAGATGTAGAGACGCTGCTTAAGCGGTTAGAGAACACTTTCGGCATAACTGGCAATGCTCTGCGGTGGTTAAAATCTTACTTGAACAAACGATCGCAGTTTGTTTGTGTCAGCAGCCAGCCTTCGGGATGCACAACATGCACAATAGGCCCGCTGTTGTTCACTCTTTACATAGCTCCTATTGCAAAAGTGATTGCTAATTTCAATGTCAGTCATTCTCAATATGCCGATGATATTCAACTCTATATTGCGTCAAACGACAATAACGAACTTTCATTACTGTCAGAATGCTGTGCTGAAGTCTACAACTGGTTTTTCCTCAATGGATTGTCTCTGAATCCTAGCAAGTCTGAAGCTATTGTTGTGGGAACTGGAGCTCAACAGAGGTCAGAAGGCTTACTCAATTTCGTCACTGTAGGAGATGCTCAAATTTGTCTTTCAAAATGTGTTAACAGCCTTGGCGTAATGATTGACAACACGCTAACTTTCAATGCTCATGTATTGTATCAATGCTTACTTCCCCACAAAAAGCTTTGAGATATATTAGAAAACGTATTTCAGAAAACGTCGCTTTATCTATCTCGAGTGCAATAATTGGTTCTCGTCTCGACTATTGCAACTCAATCCTATATGGTACTTCAGCCTCAAACTTTCAAAAACTACAACACATTCAGAACTCTTTGGCACAAATTGTAACTGGTACTAGATGATCCGAACACATCACCCCAGTACTTGCACAATTGCACTGGCTGCCGCTCACTAAGCGTGTCGAATATAAAATCGCTCTGCTAACTTTTAAAGTTTTGACCACTCGACAACCAGGCTATCTTTATGATCTACTTAAGATTCGCACTTCTGCAAGAGAACTGAGATCGAACAGTAGAACTAATAACCTTCACGTTGATGGCTCGAGGACGGCTTTTGCAGATTTTTGTCATGTCGCGCCTACCGTCTGGAATAATTTACCCCTTGAGTTAACAAAAAATCTGTCTTCCATCAATTGCTTTAAATCTCGTTTGAAAACTCACCTCTATCATAAAGCTTTCTGTCATTGACCGCCATTGCCGGTCCGTAACTGCGATTTCGTCATTTTTACTTAATGTAATTTGATTGACATATGTTGCGTTATCAACTGTTTAATAATAATAATAATAATAATAATAATAATAATAATAATAATAATAATAATAATAACAATAAGGTTAAGCAGTAAATCGATAAGTGCACCAAAGCCACATTTTATGGCAAATGACCAATACCCACCTAAAATAGAAAATAAACCTATGAAACTCAATTGTTGGTACCACATGTGCACATGTCTTATTTAGATCGATTCCTGCAACTAAATTATATCACTTTTTTAGCTAGCAATGCAAAAAATAACCTCAAACATCCTAGAAAATAATTAATCAATTAATGATAATAAGATGATATGATTAATTAATAAACTAAAACTAAACACATCTAACCTCCACGCAAGTTTCAATTTCAGCAAATGAGTTCATTATAGGCATTATGAGCTGTTTTATATAAATATACAAGACATAAGTAAACATAGCATATTACCAAGAAAAAAATAAACTTCTAACTTCCATGCTGCTTGATTCCATTATATCGGATTTATTGCCTACTAATACAATGGGCTTGCCCCTTGTACCAGATGATTTATGAATTAAAGGGATCCAGAATGAAGAAATCTAAATTAAATAATCACATTTTAACCTGGTATTTAAAACAACCAAAACTTTTTCTCACTTAGAATAACTTAAATTAGGTGTTTGTTAGAAATAGATCAAATAATTCTTTTTAAATAAGAAAACATTACATCAACTGTCTTATCAACCTGCTTTCAAACGAATGGGGACAACCTTTCAAAATTGTCAGTTACTCTTGCTTTATTTCTTGTCAATTTGCTCAAAAAACCACTTATTGACAATGTTCTACCCCATTCCAACAGGTGGCACGGTGGATGGCCTCCAACAGGCTTCAACTAAATGCTGGCAAAACAGAATGTATGTGGTGTGCCATGAAGCGTCGACAGCACATTCTCGACTGCTGCTCAATTGACCTAGGTGGTACAAATGTCACTCCATGCGATATGGTGCGAGACCATGACTGGTCATGTGGGCAAGGTAGTCAGAGAGTGCCACTACAATGGACAGCGCCCTTGTGAAAACTGTTTTATTGTACTGCGCTATTTAAATCATCCATGTTATTATTATTATTATTTTTCCTTCATGACATCTTCATTACTACACTTCTAAAAAACCAGATCTCACAAGTGGCTATAAGTTTTATCGACCTACTTCTACTAATCTATCTGTTAATTCAAAACTACTAGAAAAATTGATTCTTTTTACACGCTTTTATTTAGCTTCATCTGTTTGTTTGTCTTATGTTTAATGGTTCGCATTTTCAAAGCGAATTGTGGATCACAAGCCTTTATCCAATTGAGCTGAAACTTGGAATAGAATTGTATTTTTGGTGACAATGCAATATTTTACTAAATTCGAGTCACAAAAATTTTTAATTAAAATATAATAAAGAATACAATTTTTTATATGGGTGATATAACTCCAAAGTCATTTACATTGAAAAATTCAATAAAATGTACTTTAAAAAATATATAACTGTCAAAATTTGTTTAATTGATATAATATAGTAATTATCTGAAGAAATGTGTAAAAAGTCTGTTTTTTTCCAATTTCTCTTTTACTAAAAGTTTTGGCCCTTAAAAATCGATTGGAAAAATCAAAGGCTAAAAATTTGAAAATAATACTATTAAGAAAAAGATTTTTAAACACACATCTTTATTTAAACGCACTAAAAAGGAAAAACAAATTGTAAACATATAATCGTGGGACGCAATTGTTGCGATCCTATGATTGCAAAGGAAAGCGCCACACGCTTTTATGTTTACAATTTATTTTATCCTTTTTATTATAAATTTCAAATCATCGCAATAATAACAACCTTTTTATTAAATATGCTTATCAGCTTATTATCGACTACATTCAGCAGAAATGACCATACTCAAAGTCTTCTCAGACTCTTTTGAAGCCACCTAAAATAGACAGTTCATGTTCATCATCCTATATGATCTACCAGCAGCATTCAACAATGTGGATCATGCAATACTCTGTTGGAAACTTCCCTTATCTTTTTATTTATTAACCAGCAACTGACTGTGGTGAAACCCCAATATCTGAGAATGTCCAGTGGTCAGAGGCTTTCTTCTTTGACTATTTCATTCTGGTCTTTTTCTTTCAATTTTAAAATGTGACAGACAATTCAATACGACTACTTGGATATATTTCTCTAAAGCAATTAGCATAGCTCAATCAGAAAAATTTAATCCAGGCAATTATAAAAGGCTGTAGAGTTCTAAAAAATTCTAGAATGCTCTAGCAACATCTAGCTAATTTTAATGCTTTTTATTGAAGCAGCTTCCTTATATTAGCTTATATTAGCTATATTACAGAGGCGCCGTAGCACAGTGGTGAAAGCAGTTATGCTATCATCCTGCCGTCGTGGGTTCAAATCTCAGTCACGGCGAGGCGTAATTCCGTTGAGCAAGGAATTCACTCACACTGCTCAGGCCAACTCAGCCTTTCATCCTTCACTGGTCGATGAATGAGTACCAGTTTCACGACTGGGATGTAATAGGGTTCGGCACATTCCGATTTCGGAGACATGTGCGGGTGGCAGGTAACACTGTGTGATCCCATATGCACTAGCAGTTCCCAGCGCTGCTGGGGTATTAATTGATATACGAAGTAGCGCCCTAATGTTATACATTTACATTTTCATTTTAGCTTGCTTCCTGTCTATATATATTTCACAAAATCTACTATCGTTAATTTCACCAACTTTCTGATATTGTAGCAAGCTGAAATTTTGCACACAGTAACAATTTTTAAACAAAACTGAACTTTTTTCTATTATTTTTGAGTAAGAAATCAATTACTTTAAAAATAGAGAAAACCATAATCCTAATGTACAGAAAGATTTATTTCTGACAACACATACTATGCTGAAATAAGTGAATCATTTCTTGAAGCCAACAAAAATCAGGATGGGTTGTGGTTTTCTGGTTCATAATGGAATAAGTTTTCCAATTTAAAACAACAACAAAATTGTAAGTACTTATTTCAATAAACATATTCAAAAATATTACTTTTGAAATTGAGTTGACATCATCCACTGAATAAACCACGCAAATAACGTGAGCCTGCAAATAAATAATTAAGCTTACAAGAATGCCTATGTTAACTAGTTTATAATATTAACACACACAAAAATAAAGTTTAAGGTTGATCAAGCAGTATATATTTTGGTTTTAATGAGATACACTAATGAGCTTTAAATAGAATTTGCCACAGCCTTTGTCAGAAAAGTACTCTATTTCTGCTTCAACAGCAAACTTCCAGCCAAGCATGGAAAGACATTTTAAAAATACATGGTGATAATGTCTCAATATACATGGTGATGTCTCAATATACAAGTAATCCATCAAAAGTCTATCTTTGAGTAGAAACTGGCTTTATTAATGAAAACAACTGTTTCCAGCACTAAGTGGATGCCAGAAAAATTACCAGAGGCACTATTTCAAATATCTGTAATTTTAAATTACAGACATTATTAGCATCTTGTGGGAAAGTCATACATGTCTAAATTTAAGGCATTAACTGTAAATTCTTAGCAGGCTCTTAAAGTCAGTTATTTTGATTAATAATAAATTATGTAAGGCAGCTCAAGGGTCACATGGTAGCAGTATACTTGTGATGCTATTATTTTATTTACAAGTACAAGTACCAAGGCTTCGAGTACGAGTACTTAAAAAACGTACTCGAGTTGTACTACATCTCTGCTAAACGGCTCAAAAAGGTAATTTCTCATTAGACAATCTTGAAGAATCGCAAGTATGAGCAAACTTAGATGGTCTGCTTAAAAGAATGATGCTTTACTGCAGCGGTTCTCAACCTGTGGGTCGCGACCCCAACGGGGTCGCTTGATGATTTTACAGGGGTCGCCTAAGACTTTCAGAAATCTGAATTTTTTTTTTAAAAAGGCTTTTCAAACTTGAAACTTATCTGCATTGCTCAAATAGCCATGTACAATGGTACTTATTCTTTTTCCCACAACAAACTTTTGTGAAAAAGGCTTTTCAAGCTTATAAGTTATCAGGAGTAGACTTAATGCTAAAAATGATTTGTGTTGTGCTCTATCAAAGACTGCAAACATTTTCTAAAACTCTGCCTCCAAAAATAGCTGATGACCGGGGGATAGTCGGAGGTACATTCTCCACAAATTTTCTAAAACTTCGTCTTTTATTTTATACCCAAAAAATTTCTTTTTTAAAAATCCTTGGGAGGGAAATGGCCCTCCTGCACCCAAATGACGCCCCTGAAAGACCCCCAGAATTTCTGACCTGGTGAGAATGAAGCAAGCACAGCCTTCTCACTGACAATTTAGCAATTCTATTTTGGAGCTGCAGCATTAAAATGTTAAATTAAAAATGATCAATCTCATTTGCTTGTAAATTGTAAAAATATATTGTTGGGAAAAATATGCTTTATTAGCTTGATAACAAGTTAAATTATAATTTGTATATACAATTTATGATATATAGTTTTTAATTGAGAACGCCTAGAAATAATAGGCTAAAATCAAACCTATCTATTAAAAAACTAAAATGTATTGTAGGAGTATGACTGTTAAGTCTAAGTGTAATAGTAATTGTTGTAAAAATGCAGTGATCCAGAGTGAAAGATGAGCAACCCACATAATTTTATTGTTGCGGGTCGCCACAGCATAGCAAATTTTGTCAAGGGGTCTCGGCCCTAAAAAGATTGAGAACTGCTGCTTTACTGTTAAAATTATATCAGCTGCTAAGCATCGGAACTGCCTAATAAGACTGACATGACGATTTTGTTAAAACACTCAAGATTGGTGGGTTGGCCTGCTGTCGATATGTGCTATGAGGTATTCAAGTGACTAGTTGCTGTGATTTGTTGAAAGCACCTGACAAGCAGGATTTTGCATTTCTCAGCCTTGAAGTACACGAATCAAATGTATTGCCATGACAGCAGAAAATTAAATTATGTCAAACTGAAGAAGGCTTCCTACATCGAATAAAAACATCAAGTAGCTTAGAACCTGACCTGATTGTATAATAAACAATTTTTCTAGTTCTCTTGAAATATCCCTCATTCTAGTAATGAGCTTTCTAATACATATACTTCATGCTATGGCCCTGCGCAGTGAAAATTTTTTATGCAGTAGTTTATTAAAAACCACATTACCATAAACTGGGATGGCCGCCGTTATTTTTTTTAACAAAAAAACACCTTAGTAGGTGTAGTGAGGGAAAACCTGTAGCTGCATGAGGTTAAACTTCAAATTGTATCCATAAAAACCTAACACTACAACCTCTATTTTGGTATTATAAAATCCAAACTCGAGGTCCTGAGCTGGTGCAGTTTTCAACCTAAAATTTTTTACTGCACGGGACTCTACTGTATACACATAAATTTAAGTACAGATTTATACAAAATAGCAACCTTTCCTATCTCCATTAACAACTGTTCTTCATTCTGTACATGACCTGCAAGAAATGAATTTGAAACCATTAATTTCATTATGGTTTATGAAAAAAATAAAGTCAGATAAACAATGTAGAATCGATATACAGCAAAGAAAAAAATATTATAAAATAAATCATGATTTCTACGAAGATGGGAAATAAATCAATAATAATTAACGATGTTAGAAGCAACAATGTGTTAACAATGCTTAAAACCTTGATCTCATGAGCAGACATGCATGAAAATTGTAGGGTATAATTTTATACTGCCTATACTTGTAACTTCACAGCTCTCGAGTAACTTCAAGGACTGGCCATAAAATACAAGGATGGAGTCACCAGAACAGAACGTATAAGTCTTATTAATGAAATCAATGGTAAAGCGGTAAAATTTTGGAAATCTATGCTCGAGGTCCTGGGTTCAACTCCCATACTGAATTTTAATCTGTGCATAGCTTTTAGTTCGTATAAGCACTTAAATAACCAAGGTTGTATGAGGCTCTATCGTAATTTCAGCAAAATCTGAAATTACAATAGATAATTTCATCAAAATCTTACTAAATTCATCCATGTGCCTAGATGATAAAAAATCTGGAATCAGATAAATGTCAAAGTATCTCAATGAAGGCATTTTGTGTGTTGAAGTTACTGTCACAAAGTTGCTACAATAAAAAAGAAACCAAAAGTCTGAACCACTCTTGTTTCACAGCTTGTTTAAAAAAATTTCTGCAATAGAACAATAACATTTGAATGATATCATTTAATGGAAAAAACTTTAATTCATATTGTTATGCGGTTTTTGCCATCTTTATAGTTACTTTGTTTTTGCTGCTGAGCTTGAGAGTTTCTAAAACATCCTTTGTATAGCTAATAAACCAAGTTGCTATGATTCATGTGAGTTTAAACTACCAAAAATCCATCTATCTATTAACGAAATTTCACTAAAAACTTTTTTTCAGGACTGTCTATATTAATATTATATCGTTAGTATGACAACACTATAATCAATACTTTGTTAGTATCAATATTGCCAATTCGATGCCATTGATATTTATAATTTTGAATTAAAATATCACAATAAAAACCATAATTGCTTTTTGATTATTTTCATTGCTCTGTTTAGCTCTTGTTTGTTTTAAATCCTTTATATTAACACATATCCTCTTCCCACCAAGTGTGTGAAGTTAGCCTCGAGGCTGACAATGCTAATTAAAAAAAAAATTGCTTGCCCTGGGGCTGTGCTATACATTGTTGGATGGGGTCTAAAAATGAAATCGAATGGTATATTTGGATTGTCTTCGGTTCAACAAATAAAAAAGTTATAAGCGAAAAACGATGATTTTCCGCTGAAAATTGCATAAAATCAACCTTGGCTCTTTTTTGAGAAAATCGAATTCGTTTTAAACTGCTGCCCTGGGTATATCCGAGACGCTTGTTTTTAGATAATTCAATATCAAATCCAACAATATAACTTTCGCTTCTCAAAGTTAATAAATAAAAAAGTTATCGAATAAAACGTCGGACCATATACCAATTTCTTCGAGCAAACCAAAACATAAACAGACGCTGCGATTGTACAATCAAGTCTAGTTCACTGTGGCTAATTATGCAAAATATGCAAAGTGGCTACTCGTCAACACCTCCTGCGTATTCCAACAAACTTTTTTTTTTGAAAAATAATGCTTTTTTATAAATCCATCACGTCTAAACATTAAAAAGCCACCCGTGACTAAGCATCAGAATTGATGCCTACAATTGTGGTATTTTTGTAGGCGTTTTCATTAGAAGACTGGATCGTGGAGAAGATCTGAGTGGTTCTTTTAATCCAGATAGTGAAAGGGAACAGTGGTTAAAAGAAATCCTGCTGGCATCGGACAACATTGCAATACAAACAAACTATTGTTTGTATTGCGGGAACGGTGGAGAGGGTGCAGGTGGGGACTGGGTGGAGTGCGAAAAGTGTAGAAGGTGGGTTCACCAAAAATGCACATTTTTAATGTTTTCAAAGGAAGAGTTTAAAACGAAACATTTCACTTGCATGCTATGCTTAGATTTTATTAAATAGTTAATTTTTTAACCAAACCTTTCATTAATAAAAATTTGTAATTGTAAACTTCAATAGATTTTCTTAAAAATAAAATAAAAATAGGAGGTGTTAACGAGTAGCCACTTTGCATATTTTGAATATTTTGCATAGTTAGCCACAGTGAGCTAGACTCGATTGTCCAATCGCAGCATCTGTTTATGTTTCGGTTTGCTCGAAGAAATTGGTATACGGTCCGACGTTTTATTCGATAACTTTTGTATATATTAACTTTGAGAAGCGAAAGTTATATTGTTGGATTTGATGTTGAATTATCTAAAAACAAGCATCTTGGATATATCCAGGGCAGCAGTTTAAAACGAATTCGATTTTCTCAAAGAAGAGCCAAGGTTGATTTTATGCAATTTTCGGCGGAAAATCGTCGTTTTTCGCTTATAACTTTTTTATTTGTTGAACCGAAGACAATCCAAATATACCATTCGATTTCATTTTTTAGACCCCATCCAACGATTTTATTTTTTAGACCCCATCCAACAATGTATAGCCCCACGGCAAGCAATTTTTTTTTTAATTAGCATTGCCAGCCTCGAGGCTAACTTCACACGCATTTCCCACCATCCAATCAATCTGAAACTTGGTCCATAGACATGTTAGGACCAAAAATTAATTTTGAGATATTCACGCTAAAAAAAAATAAAATAAAAAAAATAAATATAAATAAATAAAAAAGAATTAATTTTAAAATAATAATGCTTAAAAAAAATAAAAATTATAAATAAAAAAAGAAAAATTATAAAATATTTAAAAACTGAAGTTTTTTATGGTTCAATAGTTTTATTTTCAACATATTCTCACTTCAAACACATAAAAAAAGATTGAACATAATTAAAAATCCATTTTTAAAAAACAATGTTTTTCTTGCGCCCTAAAAAGTATAAAATAATATTCCCATAATTCATATACAACAAAAAACCTTGCGGGCGCATTATTTTTTATAACCATTTGTTTTATTAAAGTTCTTGATGTTGTAGCAGTAGCCTATAATGTGCCCGCAATGTTTTTCGTTGTAAATGAATCATAGCAATATTATTTTATACTTTTTAGGGCGCAAGAAAAACGTTGTTTTTTAAAAATGTATTTTTTATTATGTAAAAATTATTTCCTACTTTTTCGTTTTTGATGGATGAAATTTAAGAATTTGAGCTTTTAGAATAAATATATTCAAATGACTGGTTAACCCTTTTAGTTCCAAAACTTTATTAATTAGATTTAGATTATTTGTTTGTTATTTCTAAGTTACTTGCTTATGTTTTAACAGATTTATTTTTAATTATTTTTTATTTGAAAGAAAACTTTGAAAATTCACTATGCTCGTTTTTCGAATGGTGGTCGTAGGTAGACTACTGAAAACGACAACATGTTTAAAAGTCAATTTTTTTTTTTTCTCAACACAAACAATTATAAAATAAATTTTAGGTTATAAACAGAAAAGCTAAAAACACATTTCTGACTTTATCAGTAACACAGTTCAATAAAATCCAAAAATTTAACATTCAATAAATCAGTCAAGCAGTTCATGATAGTCGTTTCAGAACCGGAGTGTGTGGAAAGCACCAAAACAATTCTGATGAAGTCGTTTGCCGCACTTGGCCCACATGTACAGTGTTTTGCCACAATTTTCCAGCTTGTAGCGACATACTGTTTTCACCTTTTCCAGACCGTGACCATGGCCAGTTGCTGAATCTTCCCTATCCTTTTGTTTCTTCAACCGTGCATGAATTCATTTCATCGGTATAAAACAACCTAAACAACCTATATGGGGTTTTTCAAACAAAGTAGCATTGTGGGGTTTCAAACTTGTTATAGATTGTTTTAAAAGTGGCTATTCAAATGATTGTTTTTGGTCCAAGTGCATTTCAATCGTTTTTGGCATTTTGGTTGCCACAGCATTGAACTGACCATATTTGCTACCTATATTTCTTCACCCAAAGAACCGACACAGTCTAATCCCATCCCATCATTAGTATAATCAACTTCTACCTTCCCGGATACATTACAAAGAATAACATTTCCTTCTTTATTTGCTTATTCATCAGTCACGAGTTATGATGCGCCGGGCGGAAGAATGACAAGTATGTCAACCTCAATGCTATCATCATCAAGAATTAGTTCCATAGCTTCTTTCAACGTGAAAAACGTTATGTTTGATGCCTTTCATTTTTAAACTTTACAAACATTTCATTCAAACAATGAAATTTGCAAACAACACTATCATTAATTCAACCACTGCACAACTATAAGCTGAATAAACTAATTTCGACTCGTTCGCATGAAGTACTCTGTACGACCAACGATCGGAAAACAAGCATGACTCATACATGTTCAGATTGTTTGTTAGTGTAAACACAATTAAATTTAATTAACGTTATCATTTACTTTTGAGTACATCCTCTTTAGATATTTCAAACTTTTGTTATGATAACTCTCATGAAATTAGCATAATAAATTTTTTAAGTAATATCGGTCAAAAACCTTAAAAATGCTCATATTCTAACCCAGATTAAACTACTTAATACGAATAAAAAAAATTATTTAAAAAATTTTATACAGTGTATTGAAGCTTTCTTAACATAAAAAAACTTTTAACATAAAAAACATTACAGCTTAATTTTATGCAACCCCAAGAATAAATGAGTTCGTAAAACGTACGATGGTCTAAAACGGGTTATCAGAGGAAGTGCCACATGAAGGCTGACTCATATTCCCCAACCTAATATACAAACAACATACAAAAATAACTAGCAATCTACGCAACTAAGCTCTATCTCTGCTGGATTGACGTCAGACTTTTATAAGAATTTTATAAGAATTTGAGTTAATATGATCATATATTAACTGAAAAATAAATAGTTATAAGACAAATTTTTCAGAAAGCCCCATAGTATCTCTACTATCTCAGAAAGCCCCATAGTATCTCTACTATCTCAGAAAACCCCATAGTATCTCTACTATCTCAGAAAGCCCCATAGTATAAAACAAAAACACTGCCTTCCCGTGATTCTTCGATTCTAATTATGTACTTCACAAGCGTGCACACTGTGTGAGTGACAAGCACGCATGCTCATCGAGTTGCAGATGATGAGAGAGAGAGTGAGAGAGGGAGAAGGAGAGAGCAAGAGGTATTAACTCTGTCAAAACTGTGACTATGAAAGTTCATTCATATTCATGATTATTCGTTCAGCATGCATGTGACCCATAACCAGCATCTCTGCATGATGCTCATGAGTTGATGCAGGAGTGAGAGAGAAGGAGAGAGCGAGAGGTAGTTTTTTACATAATAAAAGTATGAATAATTTCTTTCAGCATGTACTTACAGTTATGATTTTTGGATATGTTTTTGTTATGATACAGTTATGATTTTTGGATATGTTTTTTTTTGGATATTTTTGTTATATTTTTCGATATATTTTGAGAAAAAATCTCAAACGAACAAACAAACAACTTTGTCACCTAATAAAAACATTGTAAAAATAACAACCACCTTTTAAAACATTCTTAAAAATAAAATAGAATAACATATACATGGGATCAGCTGGAAAAGGTAATTCACTAAAGCAGTGCATGATTAATCCTAGAGTGATGCAAAACAAGAGAAACTGATATCTTGCCCCAATTAATCTTGTCAAAATTTAAAAAATCATATTCATTCACGTTGAAATATTTAGTTTTGACTACTAATATTTGCATTTACTATAGAATTTAATGCATGATGTTTCAAGCAAAACACATCGGTGTGCAAATTTTTTGAAAACC
Source organism: Erpobdella octoculata (assembly GCA_963978895.1). Taxonomy (NCBI): domain Eukaryota; kingdom Metazoa; phylum Annelida; class Clitellata; order Hirudinida; family Erpobdellidae; genus Erpobdella; species Erpobdella octoculata. The sequence continues at coordinate 19,698,848 of OZ022245.1, forward strand.
CTGGATTCTGCAAGTCTGCCAAAAAATATTTTTTTAATATGCAATTGAAGCCAATGTCAAAACCATGACAGAGGTCACATCTGAAAACCTCAAGAAACAAACAGCTTACAGAAGAATATTGAAAAGCAACAGGAAAGGATTGATATGTTGGAAGAAAAATTGGAGGAACTGCTTAGAAATAAGGTAATAGTGGAAAAAGAAGAGGTGAAGCATTATGAGGAACATAAATCACAGATTGAAGAAATGGAGGAGAGGTTGAACGGAATTAAGATGACAGAAGAAAAGATGATACAAATTACTTTAGGGGAAAAAACTGAAGAGTGGAGCACTGTTGTTAAAAGAAATGTTGATAAAGATCTGAAGGCAATAAATGTAAAAGTGAAAAAAGTAGAGGAATCAATTGAACGCAATATAGAAGAGAAAAAACTGAGAGAAAGAAAAAAAAATAACATTATCTTACATCGATTGGCTGAAAAAGAAGACATGGAGCACGGTGAGAGAATAGGTGAAGACAAAAGAATGGTGTTAAGCCTCTTGAATGATGTTTTGGAGGTGCCCTGCGAGGAAAAGTTGGACATAAAAAACATCTACAGATTAGGAAAATACAAAGAAGGAGAAAAGGAAAGACCGTTACTTATAGAGTTCCTTAATGTTACAATCAAAAACAGAGCTCTAGAGTCATTGTCCAGACTTCAAAAAGCAGAAGAAAAATTCAAGAGAATCTCAGTCACTCATGACTTGACAAGAACTGAAAGAGAACAGTGCAGAAAGCTGGTTGAACAATGCAGAGAGAAGCAGAATGGAGAAACAACGGGAAACTGGCTATACAGGGTAAAGGGCTTTCCGGGGGACATGAGGATAGTAAAGCTGAAAAAAAACTGAATATAGTGGAGCATGGTGAAAAGAAGAAGGTGGCACTCAAGAAAATGGAAAGAAGAAACAATGAAAAGAAAGATAGGAGAGATTTGACTACGGTGGACGAAGGCAAAAAAATATGTAAATGTTTATGCTAATGTAAGAAGTCTGGCTAATAGTATAAAAATGGCTGAATTGGAAATATATGTGAAAAATGAAAACCCAGATATTATTGGCTTAACAGAAACCTGGACAAACAATAAAATCAGGGATGATGAACTAAAGTTAGTAGGCTATGATATGTTTAGAAAAGACAGAGAAAATCAAAAAAATACTGGCCATGGTGCTGGGGGTGTACTGTTGTATGTGAAAAATGATTTGAATGCAGTGCAAACAGAGGACCTAAACAACAGAAAATTTAAAGAAAGCGTGTGGTGTGAATTGAAGCTGAAAACATATAAATTAATAATTGGGGTTTGCTACAGAACTCGAGTTCTAATGAAGATGCAGACAAGGGATTGTGTGAATTGATTTCCAAGGCAAATGAAAAGCCAGTGATCATTATAGGAGATTTTAATTACCACGTTAATTGGGATACTCTTGAGACAAGCAATTTCTACACTTCATTAATGATGAATTTTTGACACAGCTGATCAGAGCACCAACAAGAGGAAGAAATACTCTTGACTTATTATTAACTTCTGAAGAAAATATAGTTGAAAATATAATAGTGGGTGAATGCTTTGGTACAAGTGACCACCAGATTATCAGATGGGATTTGACAATAAGTGATATTAAGCAAACAACATCAAAAGATGTTAGATACAACTACTTCAAGGCTGATTATGATAACATAAGAAAATGTATCATAAATAAAAATTTAATGAGCAAAATAACTGGATTTAATGTAGAAAGTAGCTGAAAAGTGTTTATTCAGAGCATGCAAGAAGTCATTGAGGGACAGGTTCCAATTCATAAAAACTGGAATAATAAAAATCCATGGATGATGGAACTGATAATTAAAAAGCAAAGAGCAGAATGTAAAGTATGGAAAAAATATCGAGATCTAAATTGTACCATTGGAAGGGATAATTCAAACACAGAACAATTAAAGGAGTTAAAAGAAAAATACAAAAAGAAAAGAAATGAAGTGAAAAAACAAATAAAATGGCCATATTGAAATATAAACAGAAACTGACAAACAATATAAAAATGAATTGCAAAAGTTTTTACAAATATGTGAGAAGTAGACAGAAGAAAAAAGACAAAGTAGGTCCATTAAAAGATGACAAAGGGCAAGTAATAACGAACGATGAAGAAACAGCAGACATTCTAAATAAATACTTTGGATCTGTTTTTACTAAAGAAGATATCAAAAATATCCCTAAGGCTAAAGATTGGTATCAAAGTGATACAGACGAATTAATAACTGAAGTTGTTTTTACAAAAATGAAAGTTGTTGAAATGCTAAGAAAATTGAAAACTGATAAAAGCCCTGGGATGGATGAGCTGCACCCAAAGTTCTTGCTTGAGGTCAGAAATGAGATCGGAGATGTGCTGGCAGAATTGATGACTAGGTCAATGCAAACTGGGGAGGTCCCGCAGGACTGGAGGGATGCTGTTGTGGTGCCACTGTTCAAAAAAGGCAACAGAAGCAAAGCATGCAATTACAGACCAGTTAGTCTTACCAGTATTGCTTGCAAAATTATGGAAAAAATGATCAAAATGAAATTGTGATTCATCTGGAGAAATATAAATTAATTAAAGATAGTCAGCATGGATTTGTGAAGAAAAGATCATGTTTGTCAAATTTGTTGGATTTTTTTGAGGAGGTTTATGGAGGTATGGATGCATGTCAGTCGGTGGATGTGATTTATTTAGATTTTGCCAAGGCCTTCGACACGGGGTAATCCTGCAGTATAGCGTCCTGAACCGATTTCGATGAAAAAACGGTTTAAAAAAACTGTTTAATAGAATAACCATAGAACATCATCAAAACATATTACGAACAAGTATTTTACAGAAAAACTTACTAAAAACCGACTTTAAGCAAAAATATCCAAAGGCAGTGTTGACACGCGGAGTAATACAAAATTCAAGGAATGAAAAGCAAGGAAGAGTTAATATTAAAATAAAATAACATAATAAAATAATAAATACATTTTAAAAAGTTACTATAAATTTTTAATTATTTAATATGCATTTTAAATTTAAAAAAATCAGAGCGCTGAGTGGAAATTTATCTATGACTAGCGGGGGATCAAGCGTTGCTGGGGTTTTCCCATCATTTTTTTTGCCCCCGTTTCCTTCCCACTTGCTTTCCCGCTCCAGATCGCATTCCCGTTCCCGCTTGCTCTTCTTTTCCGGGTCGCTTTCTCGCTTGCTCTTTCGCTCTCCAAACGGTTCTGCTAGCCACATGACCTCTAAAACTCAGAATTTCTGCTCCAAGAAATATGATCGAAATCGTACCAAAAACGCAAAAGCAGCCAAGTACATTTACTTTTATATTATGTTATTTTTTCTTGGTGTTCTGTTGCTAATTTATTGTTTTCAATGTTTTTTATTTTTCTTAAGGCAAAAACCGCTGCATTTAAAGAAACGGTTTTAGACATGCAGCGGCTTACGCAACTCGTACTTCTAAAGCAAACTATTATTTTTCAATTTTTTTACTTTCATAATTTTTTTTATTTCTTTTCCTAAATTTTCTATTTTTTATTTTAAATGTCTTTAATTTTTATTTTTTTTATTCCGATTCACTTCTATCGCTATTGACAAATAGATCTTCATCGGGAACTACGTTAACTTCGGGAGTAATTTTTAAATGTTTTTAAGTGATATAATTTTTGGTTTTTTTTTAGTTATTTATGTTGTAATTAGTCTTTATTTTCTTTACTTATGTTTTAAATATCATTTACGTTAAAAAACCGGTCATTTTTCATCGAAATCGGTTCAGGACGCTATACTGCAGGATTACCCGACACGGTTCCTCATCAAAGGTTGTCTTCAAAGTTGAAAGCAGTTGGTATAGGTGGTAATCTGTTAAGGTGGATAGATTGTTGGTTGCTGGATAGAAGACAAAAAGTGGGAGTGAGAGGAAGTTTCTCGAAATGGATGAAAATAACCAGTGGAGTGCCTCAAGGTTCTGTGCTTGGACCACTTCTTTTTGTTGTCTATATAAATGACCTTGATGAAGGAATAGCAGCTAAAATATCAAAATTTGCTGACGACACTAAATTATGCAAAACAGTGTGCAATAGTGACGATGTCGAAGTGCTGAGAAACGATCTTGTGCAGTTATTCAAATGGTCGCAGGAATGGCAGATGCGGTTCAATGTTGACAAGTGTCATGTTATGCACTTGGGTAAAAGAAATCCAAGATATAAATACGAGTTAGAAGGGATACAGCTAAACGAAACGAAAGAAGAAAAAGATCTTGGCGTATTAGTAAATGAAGATGCTAAATAGTCTAGACAATGTGCAGAGGTTGCAAAGAAGGGAAACAGAATTTTGGGCATGATCAAAAGAACCATAGTCAGCAGAGATGAAGATACAGTTTTAAGATTGTATAAATCTCTAGTTAGGCCACACTTGGAATACTGTGTGCAGGCATGGAGCCCTTGTCTTAAAAAAGATATCTACATAATTGAAAAAGTGCAAAGACGAGCTACAAAGATGATTGCTGAGTTAAAAGGACTGAATTATGAACAACGTTTGAGTAGATGTAATCTGACCACACTTGAAAAGAGGAGGACTAGAGGAGACTTAATTGAGACTTACAAATTATTGAACGGATTGGTTGACCTAAATCCGGAAAGATTTTTTGAGAGATCGAGATACAAAAGTACCAGAGGGCACAACTTTAAGCTATATAAGAAAAGGGAGAGTTCAATGAAACAAAAATTCTTCAGTGCAAGAGTGACGAATGAATGGAATAAATTGGAGAATGAAGTTGTGAATGCTGAAACTGTTGAAAAATTTAAAATTAAATTATGTAAATATGGTTTTTAAATGTTTGATGGTGGATCTCACACACGATTATTATTAATTGTTCTGATTCACTTTAAAATAAACGTTATGTTATGTTATGTAGGACAACTCGAACCTGTCTTTGAGGTACTGTAAATCTATTTATGATTGAATTTCAAGTCCACCAAAAGAGTTATTTTTAATAGTAGCCCACATCACTCACTCACTCACTCACTGATTCTGTCACGCTTACGTAATTAGTCGTATAGATGATATCAATGTGCACGTAAGAATTTATGGCGCGCAGGCGTGTAATAAAAATTATTATGCCATTGTACCTATATACACTCTCAGTCCTAGAGATCAAAAGAAGTGGCGCTGCAATCGAAAAATACTATATAATAGATTTAAAAAAATCTCAGAACCAAGGACCACTTCTCGATGGCCGTCAATTCACAAGAAATGTCGTTTATACTGAAATTCTTTAATAACCAATTATTGCACTTTTCAATTTCAACATCCTTTGAATTTATATGAAATACTTTAGTAAATTGAAAATTTTAACACAATAAAAAATTTAATTAAATTTGCTGATTTATAAAAAAAAATTTATGGTTATCAATTATCAAATGTCATTTTGTTTTTGTTGACTATTTTTTATAAAATGTATCCAAAGTACATCGTAATTTTAAGACATGCGTCCTTGGGGCGGGCAAAACCACTATGTATGTATGTTACCAATTACACATAACTCGGTGGCCGCAAGGGACAGCAATCAGCAGTTGATAAAAGTTAGTGAGCGCAGGCGTGTAATAAAAGTTATTACGCAAGTGTACAATGACAGTCTCAAAGATAAAAAAAGGTGATACTGCAATCAGAAATGAACATATAATTAAATTTTAAAAAATCCGTCATTTTTGGAAGGCTAACTCTAGTTTTTAATAGTTTGAATGAAAAGAAAGAATAAACCTTACATGAATAATCTACAATTTGAGTAGGAACTCTTTCAGGTGTAACATCAGCAGGTATAACAATTTCTTCAGCTTTGGGAGGTACCTGAAAAAAATTAAAATCATTCCATTAGTTTCTATTGAAACTAAATTTTAGCCATATTATGATATTAACATTCATACTCTCAAAATAATGTGAATTAAGAAAGTGAATGAATTGCTAGAGAAAAGAGCCAGAACTACTTAATTTGGACAGAGTGAGCATGGTTAGAAATTGGTTTCTGTACATTTAACTTGTTCCTAACTAAGGATATTCAACTTGGAAAAAATTGAAGTATGTTTATCATTCTACGTGTTAGGGTGTAACACATTTGCTTTGAATTTATTTTTCAAAGTCTTCTTAAATATATATTGCTGTTGTAAATTTGTTTGTCCACTTGGTCTTCATAAACTTTGAAACCGAGGTTATTTTATCTATATATATAAAAATGAATGTTTGTATGTATGTATGTATGTATGTATGTATGTATGTATATATGTATGTTCTTTATGCATTGCTACACCATTCATCCGATCGTAATGAAATTTTCACACAAACTTGAGAGTCAAGGGGAATCAAATATAGAGAAAAAAAATTTGAAATCCGTCACAAAATGAGCGGAGCGGAGCGGGTGAGCAAGCGGGAACTATATATATATATATATATATATATATATATATATATATATATATATATATATATATATATATATATATATATATATATATATATTGTTTACATAGCGAGGTATTAGATTTTCGTTAAGACACGCGCTGTTAAAAACTATACGCCATTTAAGGTTTATTACTTTTTTGCACAGATTTTCAATACGTCGCTTTTTTATATTAAACAAACTAGAACTATTGTTTAAAGACATAATTTATTTAATCTATTGCCTACTGGCCAGTTTCGACGAAATTGTCATCTTCAGGGCAAATAAACATCGAACGTAAACATAGACAAGATACGAGAATAATAGAGTCTAAATACAGAGTTTAAATTAAATATATAACTCAGGTATTTATAAAAAAAAGAGAAATGGAGCTATTATAGAAATTTAAACATATTAAAAATCAATAGAATATATAAATAAAAAGAGACCTAATATGTAATGTTAAAATCCAGTAAATTTAAGAATGAAAACCACGGAAGAGATAATAAGAATTATATTGTTAGTAAAAACAAAAATATTATTCAAACGGTAGAAAGGGCTCAATAGGGGTTAAGACGGGATAACTTGTTAAGTTAAAGAACGAGATAATAAAATAAATAAATAAAATAAAAATAAAATAAAAATAAAACCAAAGATGCAAAGAAAATTGTAAATGATATTATCTACGTCTTATAGTTATCTAGATAGATATTATATATATCTATATATATATAATATATATATATATATATATATATATATATATATATATATATATAATATATATATATATATATATATATTATATATATATATATATATATATAATATATATATATATATGTTATATATATGCCATTTAGACACCCAAGTGGTCAATTGTACGCCCAGGTCGACGGTGTGGCGATGGGGTCACCTCTCGGTCCCACATTTGCCGGTTTTTACATGGGCAACCTCGAAAAAGAAATATTTACCAATAAAAATCTTAAACCAGTTATCTATGCAAGGTATGTTGACGATATATTCGTACTGTGTCAAGATATCCAAGAAATATTAAATCTTAAAGAAACTTTCGAAAAATCATCGGTCTTGAAATTTACATATGAACTTCCTAGCAAAGAGAATCGGTTACCATTTCTCGATACTCTAATTTCTAATGCTGAAAATAACTTCAAAATCCAAGTGTATAACAAACCTACAAATGGTGGTGAAACTCTCAATGGGGATAGTTTCTGCCCCGTAAAGTACAAAATCAGTGTGATCTTAAGCTTTCTAACTCGAGCGTATAGGATCACCGACAATAATTCTGACTTTAACATCGAGATTGACAAAATCAAATCTCTTCTCATAAATAATAATTTTTCGAATACGCTAGTAGATAGTGTTATCCAAAATTTTCTGAACAAGAAACGTCCTCATTGCACTCAAGGAAAAAGTCTTGATTCTTCAGTGCAACTCTTCTATCGTGCTCAGATGCATGATATGTACCGTTTAGATGAAACGGTGCTTCGGAAAATTGTTATGAAGAACATCCGACTAACTGATCCGAGCCAGACACTACAGCTACACATATATTACCAAAATCTCAAATCAAAAGACTTGGTCATTAGTAATAACCTTGGTGTAGATACAAGGCCTGCGCAAAGAACTAACGTTGTGTACAGGTTTACATGCCCCCATTGCCATCAAACTCCGCAATTTTACATTGGGCACACACGCACCACACTCTCAAGACGAATGACAATGCATGTACAAGGAGGATCCATACATACTCACTTCGTCAAGCACCATTCAACAAAACCGTCTCACCAACTTGTACTTAACAATACTGAAATAATTGCTTTTGAGTCAGACCCACTTCGCCTTAAAATCAAAGAGGCTCTACTCATCATCCAACATAAACCACCGATAAAGATACAGGATAACCGATTTGACCATACCCTGCACCTGTATGGGACTGCTGTCGAGGTCAGTGTACAACCGCCAAAGGTGATGACAGGTTCTTGCCAACTCGATGTCGATAATGCTATACGGTTGGATATCGATAACACTTGTGCTCTTCTTGAGAAAAATACGGAAACACAGACGATTAATGGTGGACTTCTAAATCTATCTGGCTATAGAATTGAAGAGCCAACCGTCCAGCCATTATACGTTTGTCAACCCGTCAGTCAAAAACTGGAAAGTCTACATGCCGGTTTACCTCTCGACGCGCTCATAGATCAGCCGATAATTCAACCGTTGGACCCAAGTGCAGTTGCGGTGCATGATGAATTGTCTACATGTCTTGCGGACGGTCAGTCGCGCGTTCCTAGTGACTGCTCTACACCCACTTCCATTTACAAAACTCCCAAAAAGTCCTCTGACGACATGTCCGTTGCCAAGTCTGTGTCGCCCACTGAGCTTCACTCTTCTCCTCAACCTCTGAATGTGGGTAACGCTGGGTGCTCGTCGGCTCGACTGGACGATTCGCCAGTGTTCTCTCCAGATAACTACATACCAGTTGATATGGAGACATTCAAGCACCTTGCCTTGAATGTAACTATAAGACGTAGATAATATCATTTACAATTTTCTTTGCATCTTTGGTTTTATTTTTATTTTATTTTTATTTTTATTTTATTTATTTATTTAATTTTATTTATTTATTTTATTATCTCGTTCTTTAACTTAACAAGTTATCCCGTCTAAACCCCTATTGAGCCCTTTCTACCGTTTGAATAATATTTTTGTTTTTACTAACAATATAATTCTTATTATCTCTTCCGTGGTTTTCATTCTTAAATTTACTGGATTTTAACATTACATATTAGGTCTCTTTTTATTTATATATTCTATTGATTTTAATATGTTCAAATTTCTATAATAGCTCCATTTCTCTTTTTTTTATAAATTCCTGAGTTATATATTTAATTTAAACTCTGTATTTAGACTCTATTATTCTCGTATCTTGTCTATGTTTACGTTCGATGTTTATTTGCCCTGAAGATGACAATTTCGTCGAAACTGGCCAGTAGGCAATAGATTAAATAAATTATGTCTTTAAACAATAGTTCTAGTTTGTTTACTATAAAAAAGCGACGTATTGAAAATCTGTGCAAAAAAGTAATAAACCTTAAATGGCGTATAGTTTTTAACAGCGCGTGTCTTAACGAAAATATATATATATATATATATATATATATATATATATATATATATATATATATATATATATATATATATATATATATATATAATATATATATATATATATATATATATATATAATATATATATATAATATATATATATATATATATATATATCTAGGGGGGGGGCAACTGAGAGCAAAAAAATGAGCGGGAAAGCGACAGGGAAAGGATAACGACCGGGAGCGGGAGCGCAAGCGGGAAGGAAACGGGAGCGAAAAAGAAACACATTAGGTAAACTTCTGAAAACCCCGGGCAACGCCGGGTGCCCTGCTAGTTTCATAATAAAATTCAAATTTAGTTAACTTAACAAAGTTTGAAGGTTTCAAGCAGCTTTTAGCAAGTCTATTTTACCGTTTTATTGGCTAAAAGAAGTTAAGAGAGAGTGGAAGAAAAAAATGAGCGCAAGCGGGAACAAAAGAGCAAGCAGGAACAGAAGAGCAAGTGGGAGTGGGAACAGAAAAGCAACCAGGATTGGGAGAGGGAGTATCAGACAGACATCTTCACAAGCTAATAGAAGCATTTTAAAAAAAGATCAATAATTTTACTGATTTTAAGATAGTTTAAACTAAAGAAAATGGATGCTTCACCAAAACCCTGTGATGCAAGGTGCACCACAATAAACTCAAGTAACAGTATCTCCTGTGAAAAAGTTATTAAATTTATATCAACAGAATCAGCACTACCCAATCCATAAACTTCTCAAAGCTGCATAAAATCTACATCAATTGGACAGTTCTGAAAAAAATAAAACCAAGTCTTCACAAACCTGCTCAGGGAACTCTTCACTTACAAGTGACAAAATTAGAGAAGTTTTTCCTACGCCAGCTGCAACATAGAGTTTAACTTCAAATTTAATTGAACAGGTAATCAAAATAAACAATTTTAGTAATAAAAAGAAAACAGCACCCATAAATATACCGTAGATATCTACAAATATTATTTTGTAGCCAAAATGTAAGTCACTGAATCTCGATTCAAGACCAATAACATAGCCTTAAGCTCTCATGTTAGCACTAATTTACAATTTTTCAAAGTTCATTACCTACTAGAGATCTGCTGAAATTTGATTTGTGCTTTGATTTGTGCTGTAGTTAAGACACATTGACACTATCCAGACTTCGGCATTAAACCGTGTACAGCCCAAATAATAAAATATTCAGTCAAATACAACAGCCTTTCACCAAATTCAAAAACTGCTTGAATTTACAATTATTTTGTGGCATTTAGTGTGATAAGAACCAAAATTCCTGTGTCTTTGTTGTTTAATTTGAAATTTACACTGCAGTTCTGGGTACACACCCAAATAGTGTGGTGGAGCTCCAATAATAAATCTGTAAACAAGATTGGCTGATAAAGTAGGTTTGAGCAGCATGAAGAATAGCAAGGACCTCACACCTTTCCCAAGTGAACAAATACAGAGCGGATGGTTATTATGACATTAGCACAAGTAGAGACCAACTTTTATTTATTTTCTACGAAGTGTACAGAATCCAAAGCCAAATAAAAGTAAAAGTGTGACAGATTGTAGGACAGCAATAGCCACTGATTTGAAACAATTTTATCATCATGAAACTTAGCCGACCTAAAAAACAGAGGAGTTTACAAACTAGACTCGTGCACAAACTGGGTATGACCATGCTTGAGCATCATTTTAGGGCAATCTAAACAGGACTGACCGAACAAACCATCAAGTAACTTTTTGTGTTTCATTATCCAATTTTATTTAAAATTTGTATTAATTAAATATTAACTAACTTAATGTACAGTGGAACTCATCTATAACACGATGATCAGGGTCCATAAAATCGTATCATGTTAAAAGTGGGGTAGTGTTGAAGCGGGATTATACAATATTCAACTTTTCCAAAACAAATAAGTGTAGACATGTGCAAAGATCAAACGTCGGCTATTCATAAGATAAATGTTTACTGGAATGCATAACCATTTTTATTATTATTATATTTATTTAACCGTGCTCTCTAAAAAAAAAAATTTCTCAGAGCATTAATTAAGATATATTCAACTAATCTATAGCTAATATATTTAAAGCTTATTACTGTGCATTAAAAACATTTACTAATTTAATTTGTTTGAACGATAATACAGATTGACTGATAATAACATACGATTGCTATATCATAAAAAGTGTATTAACACTGTATGTAGGCCGTGGGATGATCCATGGAGGCCTGTATATATAGCAACTGGAGATGCAGGCTGTCTTCCAATCTCTACTAGCCTTACTCTAGTTGGCCGATTCACATAACAGGTGCTATCTGCCTCAGCCTGTGTATGCTCGACGACAACAGCCAGCTGCACCTTGGTTCAGCAGCAGATCAACCCATTAATGGTCACTACCATACGGAAATACTAAAGTTGACGTTGCGTTTTCGCAACCGTAACCGTTAATGACTAGTGGCTGTAACCATGGACGTCTGGACGTCTATATAATCTGGACAGTCAGCCAAAAATAGCCTTGTACCCAGTTGGTCCCATGTCTGCGCAATGCTTCATATAAGCATTCATAAATATCTAGTTACGCATTACAAGTTTGATTTATAGATGAATTATGTGGAGTGAAAAACACAACGCTGTTTTGAGATAAAACAAATATATTTTATTTAACCAAAATCCATAGAAATAATAAATCATAAAAAATAAAGATAAAGTAAATGTAAGAATATAAAATTATAACAATTATAATTATTGGTAGTAAAGTCAAAGTTATTAGAAAATTTTGTAGTTACAGCTTCACATCAGACTCTGAAGTTTATTAGTTTTTTGCTTTTATGTTGATGAAAATTGTCCAGCTTGAACAGATTTATTAGTCAGTTTTTTTGCTTCATTTTTTGCTAGACAGTACAATCAATATTTTAAAATTGTGATCATTAAAACAGTAACAATCGTATGTTATCAGCTCTGAGTTAAAATTCAATTGCTGAAAAGCACTCTGTGACTCGATGACGACAGAAATATTTTTGCCAGTTCTGGCAATGCCTTGATTTCCTCAAAACTTTCCAGCAATGTACTTGAAAATAAAGTGAAGGCTTCCACGGCTTATACAGTCAAAAAATGCTGAAGCACTGTAATGGCCACTACCATTGAATTGCAATGGTTCCCGGGGCTCAGGACTTCTCGACAAGACTTGCATTTTGTTAAATTAATGACTGATTTAGCAATATAACCACTGACATAAAATATGATATTTAAGTCATTTGATGATGGTTGTGGAGTTTGGCAATGACTTAGCAATAGAATCAGCAAGGTCATAGAGAGATGATTGAGCCTGTTTAACATTAGATAGATCCTTTTACGACATTGTCAAGGTCAGCCAAAGTCAATCCAGAGAACTTCAGCAATGACATAGCTCAAATCTTCCTGCTGCTGTCAAAGACTTGCTTTAAAAAAACTAAATAGCAAGCACCAAATTATTGAGCCCATAATTTTCGCTGTGTTGATTGATGGCATGGCAATAATAGGCGCTGGTGGCAGAGCGGTAGAGCGTTCGCCTGTCGATCGTTAGGTCGGCAGTTCAAACCTCGCCGGCGTCACCAGCGTAACTCCCTTAAACAAGGAGTTCACTTGCATTGCTAAAAGGGTAGGCACCTATAAATGGCTGCCTCTGCAAGTACCTTTTCTCGCCTTCGAGCAAGACTTGTCTTGGAAAAGGCGTTGTGAAAGAGAAATAAATACAAAAAAAATACAAAAAAAATACAAATGATCAACAATGTTCCTATCACATTTAGTAGTCTTGCAACGCATGTTTTGGATACCATAATGTCATTAGGAAGACACTTTAATTGTGGCAGAATTGATTTTGTAGCAGACAGGTATCCTCAGATTAGTGCAAAAATTGTGAGAGATTTTGAAGAGCAGCCACTAGTTCATAGATCATTCAGATTACCTGTTCAGAACAGAAAACTCCAAAACAATTCAAAAAGTTCTTATCTAGTGGGAGAAATAGAGAAGAATTAATGTCACTTGCTTTCACACATGAAGTGTCTAGTTCCATTTGCTTCGTGACAGGAACTGGTAGCAATGCTCGCATTGGGAATGCGACCTGCATCTCCGAATTCTATGGGAATATGAAAAGGCAAGCATTGCTCGGTCTTCATGTTTTCACAGGATGTGATAGTGAAGGCGCCTTTAAAGGCTGAAAAGATCATATTGGAATCAGTCAAATTTTTTCATGGGAAAACCTGGGATATTTCAGAAAAAACTGTAGACATTCTCCAAAATCTCGTGTGTGGACAGAAGAACTAATCCAAGGTCAATGAAGCAAGATACATCATGTTTAGGCTTAAATGTAGCAATTATGTGGGATTGCCGCAACAGGGATTGTTTGAAACAACATGGGATGAGACCAAATTATTGATGTGGAATATACTGTCGTTCACTTCAATCGATGATATCAGCTCCAAATCCAGTTTATAATGGTTGGAAATTGGATTGGACCTTGTGGTTAATTGGATGTTTGTTCCACCAGCTCCAGAAGTTGTCTTACAAAACGTACACTGTTGTTGCAGAAAGACTAATTGCAAAAGTGACAATTGCTCCTGTAAACAGTCTAAATTGTTGTGCACTGATCAATGCAAGTGCATTGATTGCGGCAACATTGACGATAAGGACCGTTCTGTTTTAAACGAAACTGATGGTGACACAGATGATGATGTTGATGAAGATGATTGAATCAGAGTTTGAAATAATATAATTTCGATTATGTATATATACCTAGAATTCACATTATATTATACATTATAGAACTGTTAAAAAATACAAAACTTAAATACCCAACATTATTTGTATTTCAATTTTGATTTACGTTTTGTAAATAACATTAAACATAAAAATTTATTTTGATTAATTCCTTAATTTATTGATTAATGTGATTTTTTATTATGTTTATATGTCAGCTGCCGTTGTTTTGGTAAAAAAAGTTCAAATTTTCAGCATTTTTCAGTCATTTTATATAAAGCGCTATAAAAAATTAAAATGCAGGAATAAATTTCATTGAAAATCGTACTGTCTTAAAATATTCAATAATTTTTAAAACGTAACTTAATCTTGCTAGGTTGGAGGTTTTCTCCATATCAGACCCCTCCATAATTCCCGATCCAGGGCAAATTGTCGCTTTAGGCAGAGTGCATCCATATCTTTTTTCCCGCATTTCCATCGAATCTTCTTACTTCTACCTTTTTCTTTTATTCCTACAACATCCACATCTCTACATGCCGAAACCCAATCATCTGCACTTTTTCGTTCCAAATGTCTAAACCACCTCACTCTTCCACGCCTCACCACATCAGCCACACAAGGAACATCCAGAAGGCTATACAAATACACACTGCATACACAATCATTCAACAACACACCACACATCCATCTAACCATCATACACTCAGCCATTTCTAAGCTTTGTAGATTCTCCATTTTCATAGACCATGTTTCTGTGCCATAAACAAGAACCCTTTGGACACAAACCCTATACAACTTTCCTTTCAGATGAAAGGATGCACCACAAGTAGTCAAGATAGGAAATAACTTTTTAAATTTAGCCCAGGCAAAATGCACTCTAGCTCTGACTACTTCTTATACACCTCCTCCTGCACCTAATGTGTCACATAGGTAACAAAACTTGGTCACACACTCCACCTTTATGCCTGGCTTAATCTCAACCTCACCCAATAACTCTTCTTGAGCAGAACCACCAGCCACACATCTCTTACAACAGAAGCCAACAAAATCTTTCAAACAAGCCAAAATGCCACTGCACCTTTTATGGACCCAACTATTACAATCCACAAAACAAATGGAGTTGGAACCAACAAAATTTCTGCATACACTACATGGCCATTTACCCGACTTCACCACCTGTCCGATTCCTGCCCGACACCTCATGATTTTCGTCTTACTTGCATTCACTCTGAGGCCTTTCACTTCCATGCCAATTTTCCAAATCGTTAACTTTTCCAAAAGAGAGTTATATAGAAAATAATTGATTCCCAAAAAAAAGATTACAACGAATTAAACTTTTATTCAATTTATAGGTGTGCTTGCAACTTATTTGTAATGATAACAGATTTAAAAACTATACATAAGAGTTAACTACCAAAAATATATATATCCTTTCTAAATAATCTTTTGAAAAAAATCCATTTATAATTCAAAAATTAATGCATAATTTAACTGTTCACCAAAACTAATTTACCAAACAAATAAGGAACAATCACTCAAGACAACAAAATTAAATAAACTAATTAAACAAACCTTCCCCAACGAGTAAAATGCGGACTTCTGATATCATTTTCTTGTGCAAATCGTGAACATATTTTGTGAGTTATCTAGGCAAATTTAATGCAAATAAGCAAAGATTAACATTTATATTTAAAATGTTTACTTACTTTCAAATTGAATTCATCCATGCTCTCAGTTCAAGAACTATGTGATCAACCATGTTATATGTTTTTAAATCCTAAAAGCTGAAGAAGTAAAATGTATGCATTTTAATCTGTTCAACTTACTATAACTTTTAACCTATAAATGGAAAACTCTGTTGATAAATCAAAACATACCAAGTCAACTGGCAAGTATTTTTAAATTTTAACAAAAACTGTCTTTTAATTATTTATATAGATTAATAATAACAATAGTGAATTCACTGAAATAGTGTTTATTGTTTACCCAGACAAAGACTGAATGGTCAATAAAAAAATACATCAATATTTCCCTTGTGTGCCCGCCAACAAAAAGTCTGCATGTTTATTCAATTTAGAGGTGTTTGAACTTTCAAGGCATAATTTGTTTAACAAACATACTCATGTGCAAGTCACCTAACTCATTATAAGCAATATTATTGGTTGATCATTCTACAAAACAAAATTTATTTCAACATACTGATCATGTTACTTCTAGGTATGGTCCCCTCACCATATAGACATGATAGAAAAACAAGTACAAAAAAGAGCTACTAAGCTAGGCAAGAATGTCAGAATTTAAAATATAAAGAAAGACTGGAGTGCCTTGATCTATCTACTCTAAGCCTTAGCTTAGAAGATCTAGAGAAGGCATGATTGAAGTCTATAAAATATTAAATAATTTTATTGCGCCAATTCAGCTCCAAGTTTGATAAAAAAAATCTAGTTTACTCAACTCAAGAGGTCACATTCACAAGTTAGAAAAACCAAATTCTAGACCAGATATTAAAAAGTTTTTCTTTACTTTACTACAAGAGTGATCAATACATGGAATAAACTTCCTTCTTCAGTCATAGAAGCAAAAGATATTTTCCAATTTAAAAGTCTCATGGATGCTCACTGGATGGACCACCCTACTTGATTTTGTTGGAGGAATGAAATTTGACTTATCTGTTACTTTTTGTTTTATTATTGAGTTTTTTGATAATAACAATTTGTGTGATTTAATTTATTTTTTTATGAAAATTTTTTACTGTCGGGGCATATAGGCTTTGCCTGCACCTTGTACAAAATTATGTTAATGTTAAAGCTACTAAAAACTGTGAAATTACTTGTCTTACTGTTCTGTGGTCTGAGCTGATAATATAAGACCACCACAATCCTTTTTTACATTTCCAAAAATACATTAAAGAAGTAATTTTTTTTTTTTTATGATAGTTTATAGCCCTTTACACCAAGTGTTTTATGACTGAATTGGCTGTATGCAGGAAGCACATAAGTACTTCCTGTCATGGATCAAAGTTTGATCCTTTTAACTGTCCCACCTCCTTTATCCAGGCTTGGGACTGGCTCACAATTAGCGAGGTGGAGTTGTAAAGAAGTATTCTACCATGGTCTTTGATGATTCAGTTCTGGACAAGGTTCCTCAACAGATGAAAAAAAACACACTTGGATCAGCCTCTAGCCAAAGATGAAGTCCTGTGTGTCGCACGAATGCTGCCTTTGGGTAAGACCCTAAGTGCAGTTTCCATTCTGCTGGAGATCTACAAAGAGGGCAGAAACCAACTGATGAGCCAGTTATAAAATCCTTTTCTTAAGATCATGAAAATTAAACTCTTCCTCATTGTCAGCACCTTATAAAAAAAGGTGATCCAGCAAGGTTGTGATGATCACCAAGGTATATCACTACTTTCCAATGTTGGAAAATTCCTAGCCTCTGAATTACCCAACCAGTTATTCCCACTGGTTCGCAGAGAAAGTAGTTGGAAAGGACTGTGCACAGACAATGTACATTCAGGAGTCAGCACAGTAATGTTTTTATATGTCTGCAAGTGCATATGGCAAGTTCAAGCTCATTGCCACTATGAAAGAGACTGAGGTTCTGTTGCAGCTTATCAGGCCATTGTACTCACTACTCTGCTGTATGGCTGTGAGTTCTGTAAACTTAAAGCGTGTGTGATCAATTCCATCTTTGTTGTTTTGATAAAATTGTGCATATCAATTGGTAAGACCTTGTGCCAAACACGACTGTTCTCCAGTGCTGCCGGACTGGTGGCATCAAAATTATAAAAAAACACTAAAGACCAATATGAAGCTGTGTGGCATGCTGTTTGCCAAAACTGGAGTCCCTCGCCTCAGATAGAAAAGCCTCATTCTACTTGCCCTGGTGACATTTTAATTTAATAGCACCAATAGCTCAAGGAAACAGCAATTTGAACAACCAACAGCTACTGTTGGTCACTTCAGATAAAGTATATGCCAAAATAGAAATGGTTGGTACCTGACCATAACCGAAACACACAAATTGCCACATGTTTGATGTTCTGATAGAGATTTTTACTATTTTTTTATTGGTTTTATAAATTATAAGCTTATATATTTCAATAAAATCAATTTTATAGAAAGATTTGCAATCTAAGTTCCTCTAAGGATAATATTCATCATTTTTAAAATGTACGATGAATGATAATGAATGTCTTTATTCTCAATCAATCAATCAGTTGAATTTATATAGCGCTATTTTCTATCATTCATTAGAGCTCGGACACAAACTTTTTAAATAAATAAGTCTGAAGTCCCCGACGGAAAACTGTGAGAAGTAGATTTAGTAAGAGAAGTAAGAAGAGAGTTCCAGAGATAGGGATCAGAGTAGGAAAAAGAGCGTTTAGCGAAAGAATGCTTAACAGAAAAGATATGAAAGTGGTTAAGAGAGGAAGATCGAAGACCAGACTTAGGAGGGATTTTTATTAAGTTAGTGAGGTAGAGTGGAGAAGAGCAATTTTTAATTTTAAAAATTAGTAAGCAAATTTTAAACATAACCCTATATTTAAGAGGTAGCCAGTGAAGAAGAACAAGAGATGGAGATATATGAGAAAGGATAGAGGTGCGAGAAAGTAAGCGTGCAGCACAATTGAAGGCCTTAGTTTAGTGGCTTAGTGTAGTTAAGTGTAGTAGTGTAGTAGAAAGAGGATGAAGGTGAAACACTTGCTTTCTTATATAAACGCCACAAAATTTTTTGCTTCTTTATGCAGAAAAAAATGGGTGTGCGCCTTAAAAAATGGAGCATTAACTAAAAAAAAAAGTCTAGTAGTCTAGTTAGTTTGGTATTTTAGGCCTTTAGTAGGCCTAGGCCAGTCCAAGTCATAATTCTTGTCTTGAACACCCAAACTGTCCGGGATAAAAATTTTATGCACCCGGTTCATCTACATGCTCGAAAAATATGATATGGAACATATAATACCACAATTTCCCCAGAAAGACAGAATGACAAAACAATCCCCGACACTAACCTTCGTTCCCCGAAACCTGCATCATTTACAAAGCACAACACCAGAGATGAAAACCGAAGCTCATAAGAATAATATTATTTCAAAAACATTTTTTAATTATTGCATAATTGAAATTTCTAGCAATTTTTTTTAATCTAAATTGTTTTCAATCTTAAAACTGACATCACGAACTTTACACCACCTCACTCGAGTTGGTTAGTACTATATATCTATGGTTGGTACCCGTGCCCCCCTCCCGAAAACTTGCCGAAATTGATTTTGAAGCGACGCGCGTCCCGTGTATAGAGTTGTTCTTCAAATCTTCAACTAGTTCAGGCTAGTTATATATAAAGTCGCGCCCGTGAACTATAAAGAATGTCTGTCTAGATAGCTCAGTTGGTAAAGCGTTAGACTGGAGATCTAAAGATTCCCGGGTCTGGGCATAAAACTTGCCGAAATTTTTTTTTTAAGTGACGCACGTGCCCGTGTATTGGGTTGTTTTTCAATTTTTTCCTTGCTGAATAATTTCTATTATTTCTCTAATATTTTGTGCGCTCTGCACATTTCTTATGGGCTGACCATATATATAGAATAAATATATCGGCCCTATTGTTTAGGAAGTAGTCTGGTAGATTTAGCTTTTGGTTCGGAAATTTTAAGACAAGCCAAAAAGTACATTAAACTATAGTATTTGTTATAACTAAAAGCTGGAAAGAGATACCAATCACAGATCGGTCCCTAAAAAAAGTTATTAGCAAAAGAAGTTGCTCAAAACTCGCGAATCTGTTTATTAACGCCAACCAATCAAAAGCCAGCTTTTTCTATTTCTGCGTAAAAAGTGACGCTTAATTTACAAATTATCTCCACGAAATTTAAACTTTTTACGCTCAAATGCTTATCAAACAGTTTAGTTATTTATTTCTATGTTTTTTTAACGAAATTTTTATTTTCCGTTTGCTTATGGAGCTGCCCGAAGAATGTTGTTGATTATCAAATGTTTAAAGGCTTAAACTGCCTTTAAACTAGTTTAACTCCTATGTATAAACGATTATGTACACTCATGTACACCTACGTTTTCGAAATTCTCCAGTATTTAAAAAGCAATGCAACCTGAAAACACAACCTTATTTGAAAATAGCTGAAGGGGGTGCCGGTTAAAAAGAAGACCATGCTTTTGACCACTTTTTAAAGGAAAACATCTCAAAAACAAGAAATCTATCAAACACTGGTTTTTAGAACAACATAAATTTTAATTCTAAAAACAAAGTATAAGTTTCAACTTATTTAATAATTATAATAATAACTGTTATCTAGCTTCAAAAATCATTATATTGAGCACAATTCAGTCGAGCAGAAGAGTCAGATCTTCATCCATGACTTTACTTCTTGTGTCCACCACACATATCAAGAGTGCTGTAGACAGAAGGTTCGGGGTTGCCAGACTGAGAATGGTTTGCCAGCTGCTGTTAAATTGGCTGTGACACTTCAGTGCTTCCGATGAGACATTCTAAACACAAAACACTGACTAACACCACTTTAAACATTGTCAAATTTTAATTCAATTCAGAGACACTGTTAGCAACTTTTGTCGTGCTTGCTGAAGTAAACTGGGAAGTGTAGATTATGAGGATTTGGTAGATAAATAATGCACATCATGTTATATGCCGATATATGCTAATGAATCTACATATATCGGCCGTGGCACGATCTTGTTTCTTCCACCTACGCCGCATCCGACAGATCAAGGGTGCCCTAAACAA
Source organism: Erpobdella octoculata (assembly GCA_963978895.1). Taxonomy (NCBI): domain Eukaryota; kingdom Metazoa; phylum Annelida; class Clitellata; order Hirudinida; family Erpobdellidae; genus Erpobdella; species Erpobdella octoculata. The sequence goes on from OZ022245.1 coordinate 19,719,947, forward strand.
ACACTGCGTGCGGATTTTGGTCCAGGCTCTTGTTGTTTCTAGATTAGATTACTGTAACGTGGTCCTTGCTGGCCTGCCGATGACTGCTCTTCGCCCGCTCACTGCGGTTCTTCATGCTGCTGCACGTCTTATCGGTGGCATCTCTCGACGGGAACACATCACGCCTCTTCTCCGCCAACTACACTGGCTCCCCCTACCGGAAAGAGTGACCTTAAAACTCTGCTTACTGGTTTACAATATCTTAACAAATCGTGCCCCTGCCTACATGACACGGATGATAAGCCTGTGCTCCTCTCATTCTGGTCGTCAACATCTACGTTCGTCCTCCCTTGGTGACGCTGTCATTCCAAGAACTCGTCGAAGTTTCGGTAAACGAGCATTCGCCGTTTCCGGGCCCGGTGCATGGAACCAACTACCTAAATCTATCCGAAGTGCTGTTCTAAATGAAGACTTCAGAGCATTGTTGAAAAAACACTTTTTTAATTTGACATATTGTTAATGGCATTCTTAGTGCAAGACTCTTGTTTTGTTTTAGATAAAAAATAAAATAAAATAAAAAAAAATCATATCATAGTCAAATTGTTTGCTGTTTATTATAACACACAAGCAAACAGTTTTGAGATTGAGACAATGCTTAGCAATATCCTCATGTGCAGAAGAACTTGTTACAACAATAATAGACGTGTAACTGGAAGAAAGATACAAGAGCTATTTTAATAACCATTGGGTGGACTAACAATAAATGATAGACGAACTCAGCTAAGTGAAAAAAACGTCGATGGACTTTTATTTATTCATGGTCTCAAATAAATTGTATTGATTCCTATTACAGTGTAATTACAATTATATATATATATATATATATATATATATATATATATATATATATATATATATATATATATATATATATATATATATATATATATATATATATATATATATATATATATATATATATATATATATATATATATATATATATATATATATATATATATATATATATATATATATATATATATATATATATATATATATATATATATATATATATATATATAAAGCGGCTGCAGGACGTTACGCTCCTTTGAATTATAGATAAAAAACTGATTTAAAAGCTCTAATTGATTAAAATTCTAAAATAATTAAATTGAAAATAATCTTCTGCTTCTTTTAAGTTAATTTAATTATTAAATTTTGTTAAAAATTAGAAGTTGTTTGTTGTTTGCCTGCCACCCATTTATTGGTGAGTCTCTTCAAAAGAAATACCTGGAAAAAGAAAGAAATCACATCTCTGATCAAACAATCTGACCACAGACAGGTTGAATCTTTTGGCAGGACCACCAAACTTAAGCGAGATCATCATCAACATTTTGAATTCTTGAAACGTTGACGCTACAAATTCTCAGCTTGGTCATACTAAAGAATTGGTTCGAATTTATCAAAAATTTCAACGACAATTTTATGTATAACATTTTATGCAGTAAATTGCTAAAGTTTTACATTTAAAAAAAGCTAATTAAAGCAGAAACTTCAAAATTATACAATCTGAAAAGTCTCAAGAACTATTTCATCTCAACGTTGATATTCTCTACTTAATATCTCTAATAAAATTAGTAATTAAACTCGAAAAACTTATGAAAATTTAAATAAAGAAAGAATGAAAAGAAAAAATTCAATGCTAATGATTTTTAACAAATAAATACAAATTAAACAATCGAAAATCGAAATTCTTCTACTGTATCTTCAACGACAATTCTGCTCAAAAGCAGACGTCATAAACGCATTCAGCAAATCAGAAAGCTCAGAAGAAACCAACTCAACCAATCAGCAAAGCCCGTACAATTAAAGCGTGTAGTAACACCATCTTTTGATTTCAATCGCCATTATTTTTTTCAAAATTCAGTCGTGATTTAAAAAAAAAATTTTAATTATTTAATTTACCTCTTCAATTATAATTTCATTCTACTGGTCATTTTACTTTAATTTATGTTATAGTTTTTATTATATTTTAAGTGTGCATACATTACATTATAATTGTCCATAATTCTACAATAGTGATTCTCAAAATCTATTTTCCAATTCACAATTGTTTAAAAACCGTAATTATTTATTCTGTACTAAATTTAAAAATTATTTACTTCAGTGTTTCATTTATTTCGCTTTGATTTATTTTCGTGGATTTATTTTTCAAAAATGTCCAAAAATCTGAAAAAATGTAAGATATGTGAGATGTACGGAGGAGTTGACAGTTTTACCGGACATATATGCAAAGGTTGTGAAAGAACTGCTGTGTTGGAAAAGAATATTGAAAAGCAACAGGAAAGGATTGATATGTTGGAAGAAAAGTTGGAGGAACTGCTTAGAAATAAGGAAATAGTGGAAAAAGAAGAGGTCAAGCATTATGAAGAACATAAATCACAGATTGAAGAAATGGAGGAGAGGTTGAACAGAATTAAGATGACAGAAGAAAAGATGATACAGATTACTTTAGGGGAAAAAACTGAAGAGTGGAGCACTGTTGTTAAAAGAAATGTTGAGAAAGATCTGAAGGCAATAAATGAAAAAGTGAAAAAAGTAGAGGAATCAATTGAACGCAATATAGAAGAGAAAAAACTGAGAGAAAGAAAAAAAATAACATTATCTTGCATCGATTGGCTGAAAAAAAAGACATGGAGCACGGTGAGAGAATAGGTGAAGACAAAAGAATGGTGTTAAGCCTCTTGAATGATGTTTTGGAGGTGCCCTGCGATGAAAAGTTGGACATAAAAAACATCTACAGATTAGGAAAATACAAAGAAAGAGAAAAGGAAAGACCGTTACTTATAGAGTTCCGTAATGTTGCAATCAAAAACAGAGCTCTAGAGTCATTGTCCAGACTTCAAAAAGCAGAAGAAAAATTCAAGAGAATCTCAGTCACTCATGACTTGACAAGAACTGAAAGAGAACAGTGCAGAAAGCTGGTTGAACAATGCAGAAAGAAGCAGAATGGAGAAACAACGGGAAACTGGCTATACAGGGTAAAGGGCTTGCCGGGGGACATGAGGATAGTAAAGCTGAAAAGAAACTGAATATAGTGGAGCATGGTGAAAAGAAGAAGGTGGCACTCAAGAAAATGGAAAGAAGAAACAATGAAAAAAAAGATAGAAGAGATTTGACTACGGTGGACGAAGGCAAAAAAATTTGTAAATGTTTTTATGCTAATGTAAGAAGTCTGGCTAATAGGATAAAAATGGCAGAATTGGAAATATATGTGAAAAATGAAAACCCAGATATTATTGGCTTAACAGAAACCTGGACAAACAATAAAATCAGTGATGATGAACTAAAGTTAGTAGGCTATGATATGTTTAGAAAAGACAGAGAAAATCAAAAGAATACTGGCCATGGTGCTGGGGGTGTACTGTTGTATGTGAAAAATGATTTGAATGCAGTGCAAAGAGAGGACCTAAACAACAGAAAATTTAAAAAAAGCGTGTGGTGTGAATTGAAGCTGAAAACATATAAATTAATAATTGGGGTTTGCTACAGAACTCCGAGTTCTAATGAAGATGCAGACAAGGGATTGTGTGATTTGATTTCCAAGGCAAATGAAAAGCCAGTGATCATTATAGGGGATTTTAATTACCACGTTAATTGGGATACTCTTGAGGGTCAGACACACAAAGACGAGCAATTTCTACACTTCATTAATGATGAATTTTTAACACAGCTGATCAGAGCACCAACAAGAGGAAGAAATACTCTTGACTTATTATTAACTTCTGAAGAAAATATTGTTGAAAATATAATAGTGGTTGGATGTTTTGGTACAAGTGACCACCAGATTATCAGATGGGATTTGACAATAAGTGATATTAAGCAAAGAACATCAAAAGATGTTAGATACAACTACTTCAAGGCTGATTATGATAACATAAGAAAATGTATCATAAATAAAAATTTAATGAGCAAAATAACTGGATTGAATGTAGAAAATAGCTGGAAAGTGTTTATTCAAAGCATGCAAGAAGTCATTGAGGGACAGGTTCCAATTCAGAAAAACTGGAAAAATAAAAATCCATGGATGACGAGACTGATAATTAAAAAGCAAAGAGCAAAATGTAAAGTATGGAAAAAATATCGAGATCTAAATTGTACCATTGGAAGGGATAATTCAAACACAGAAAAATTAAAAGAATTAAAAGAAAAATACAAAAAGAAAAGAAATGAAGTGAAAAAAACAATTAAAATGGCCATATTGGAGTATGAACAGAAACTGGCAAACAATATAAAAATGGATTGCAAAAGTTTTTACAAATATGTGAGAAGTAGACAGAAGAAAAAAGACAAAGTAGGTCCATTAAAAGATGACAAAGGGCAGGTAATAACGAACGATGAAGAAACAGCAGACATTCTAAATAACTACTTTGGATCTGTTTTTACTAAAGAAGATATCCAAAATATTCCTAAGGCTAAAGATTTGTTTCAAAGTGATACAGACGAATTAATAACTGAAGTTGTTTTTACAAAAATGCAAGTTGTTGAAATGCTAAGAAAATTGAAAACTGATAAAAGCCCTGGGATGGACGAGCTGCACCCAAAGTTCTTGCTTGAGGTCAGAAATGAGATCGGAGATGTGCTGGCAGAATTGATGAATAGGTCAATGCAAACTGGGGAGGTCCCGCAGGACTGGAGGGACGCTGTTGTGGTGCCACTGTTCAAAAAAGGCAACAGAAGCGAAGCATGCAATTACAGACCAGTTAGTCTTACCAGTATTGCTTGCAAAATTATGGAAAAAATGATTAAAAATGAAATTGTGATTCATCTGGAGAAATATAAATTAATTAAAGATAGTCAGCTTGGATTTGTGAAGAAAAGATCGTGTTTGTCAAATTTGTTGGATTTTTTTGAAGAGGTTTATGGAGGTATGGATGCATGTCAGTCGGTGGATGTGATTTATTTAGATTTTGCCAAGGCCTTCGACACGGTTCCTCATCAAAGGTTGTCTTCAAAGTTGAAAGCAGTTGGTATAGGTGGTAATCTGTTAAGGTGGATAGATTGTTGGTTGCTGGATAGAAGACAAAAAGTGGGAGTGAGAGGAAGTTTCTCGAAATGGATGAAAATAACCAGTGGAGTGCCTCAAGGTTCTGTGCTTCGACCACTTCTTTTTGTTGTCTATATAAATGACCTTGATGAAGGAATAACAGCTAAAATATCAAAATTTGCTGACGACACTAAATTATGCAAAACAGTGTGCAATAGTGACGATGTCGAAGTGCTGAGAAACGATCTTGTGCAGTTATTCAAATGGTCGCAGGAATGGCAGATGCGGTTCAATGTTGACAAGTGTCATGTTATGCACTTGGGTAAAAGAAATCCAAGATATAAATACGAGTTAGAAGGGATACAGCTAAAAGAAACGAAAGAAGAAAAAGATCTTGGCGTATTAGTAAATGAAGATGCTAAATAGTCTAGACAATGTGCAGAGGTTGCAAAGAAGGGAAACAGAATTTTGGGCATGATCAAAAGAACCATAGTCAGCAGAGATGAAGATACAGTTTTAAGATTGTATAAATCTCTAGTTAGGCCACACCTGGAATACTGTGTGCAGGCATGGAGCCCTTGTCTTAAAAAAGATATCTACATAATTGAAAAAGTGCAAAGACGAGCTACAAAGATGATTGCTGAGTTAAAAGGACTGAATTATGAACAACGTTTGAGTAGATGTAATCTGACCACACTTGAAAAGAGGAGGACTAGAGGAGACTTAATTGAGACTTACAAATTATTGAACGGATTGGTTGACCTAAATCCGGAAAGATTTTTTGAGAGATCGAGATACAAAAGTACCAGAGGGCACAACTTTAAGCTATATAAGAAAAGGGAGAGTTCAATGAAACAAAAATTCTTCAGTGCAAGAGTGACGAATGAATGGAATAAATTGGAGAATGAAGTTGTGAATGCTGAAACTGTTGAAAAATTTAAAATTAAATTATGTAAATATGGTTTTTAAATGTTTGATGGTGGATCTCACACACGATTATTATTAATTGTTCTGATTCACTTTAAAATAAACGTTATGTTATGTTATGTAGGACAACTCGAACCTGTCTTTGAGGTACTGTAAATCTATTTATGATTGAATTTCAAGTCCACCAAAAGAGTTATTTTTAATAGTAGCCCACATCACTCACTCACTCACTCACTGATTCTGTCACGCTTACGTAATTAGTCGTATAGATGATATCAATGTGCACGTAAGAATTTATGGCGCGCAGGCGTGTAATAAAAATTATTATGCCATTGTACCTATATACACTCTCAGTCCTAGAGATCAAAAGAAGTGGCGCTGCAATCGAAAAATACTATATAATAGATTTAAAAAAATCTCAGAACCAAGGACCACTTCTCGATGGCCGTCAATTCACAAGAAATGTCGTTTATACTGAAATTCTTTAATAACCAATTATTGCACTTTTCAATTTCCACATCCTTTGAATTTATATGAAATACTTTAGTAAATTGAAAATTTTAACACAATAAAAAATTTAATTAAATTTGCTGATATATAAAAAAAAATTTATGGTTATCAATTATCAAATGTCAGCTGTAAATAACTTATGGCCTACAGTCCATAGATACTACAATTATGTTAATTTTAAATAAAAATTATTATTAATCACAAAATTATGTATAGTTGTTTCTAAATAAAAGTGTAAAAGTTAATTTGACCAGTCCCAAGCCTGGAGAAAGGAGGAGGGACAAGTTAAAAAGATCAAATTATGATCCACGACTGAAAGTCCTTAGGTGCATCTTACACACAGCCGTTTCAGTCTTAAAACATTTGGTGTAAAGGACTATAAGCTATTATAAAAAAAACATGAACTATGTCCGTCTAGATAGCTCTGTCGGGAGAGCGTTAGACTGAAGATATAAAGGTTCCCGGGTCTGGGATTTTCATTTTTTAAAAAAAAAACTTCGGCTGAATTTGATATTGTAATAAACTGTTTCAATTTAATGGTCTTATGTTTTTTTCTTACTAATTATTATTGAAACTGTCGTTAACCTTTGACTATTGTGGGTAGTAAATTTTTCAGAAAACGTTTTACTAATCAGTTTTTCCCCCATGCCCCCCCCCCCGAAAAAATTTTTGGCTGCGCCAGTACCTAGATCCCTCAGCCGCCTTAGTAACCGTTTCACGGCCGGTGTCACAGTCTTCCCTGCTGGAATGACGTGAACACCAGGAAGAAAAGACAACTCAGAACGACAACAAAAATCTTTATTAAAGCGCAGTTAATAACAAAAATCAAATACTAAACACGCAGGACTTCGCCTGATACTAAATAGCTAGACTCTACTGGCGGGGTTCAAAGCGCTATATATATAGCCTCAGGAAACACGTCAACAACAAGAAAACAACGTCTGCCAATGTCTAGGTTCCTGTCTAGACAGGTCGACGGGTGCAAGGTACAATTGTCAGGAGGTCCGGTAGAGCGACCCCTGACATAACTCCCCCTCAAAACGAAGATGTTGAACAGTCTTTCAATATCTTAAATGTTATCTTTCACAGTACTGGATGAAGAATGGGTGTTCGTTCGTCGATGTATCGTGCCTACCAAGGCTTCAAGGTCGGGGACATCGAAGAGGACGACGAGGAAGATGAGGAGTGGGTGGAATCGGAGTAGAACTTTGTAGATAATCTGGATGAAGAATGGGCGTTCAAAGCGCTATATATATAGCCTCAGGAAACACGTCAACAACAAGAAAACAACGTCTGCCAATGCCTAGGTTCCTGTCTAGACAGGTCGACGGGTGCAAGGTACACTTGTCAGGAGGTCCGGTAGAGCGACCCCTGACATAACTCCCCCTCAAAACGAAGATGTTGAACAGTCTTTCAATATCTTAAATGTTATCTTTCACAGTACTGGATGAAGAATGGGCGTTCGTTCGTCGATGTATCGTGTCTACCAGGTCTTCAAGGTCGACTTTAAACTGGAGATATCCTTCCTGAAAGTAACTTTTACTCCCACCAGTAAAACCACCCATATAACCAGCACGACCCATCCAAGTTTAATCCCATACCGGTCTGAATTGTATTAACGAAAGAATCATCATCACGTCATATCAAAGAAGTTCAACTACTTCAACAATATCATTAATTATAGAATATCACAACGATCTGCAACTAAGACAACAAAAGAGAAAACCTATGCACCTAGAAATACAACTAGCACAATGTGCCTCTGGGCTTATGCTAGAAAACAACATTTCAAAATTTATAACAGTAAATAATAAACATAAATACGACAAGTAAAAAAAATGTCGTCTAGCTCTCCGTGTTGAGAAACTACTCCCCTATCCGGGAGAGGAAATCGGCGGCTCCGTCAGATAAAAGAGAGAGTTGTGATCAGAATGTATGGTCATCATGGAAAGCAGTATCCAGGAATTATATTTCTTACGGGTGTTATAATGACGCTCATAGATATCTTGTTCGTAGTCTCCATGTAGAGTTTTTCTGGCTCTATGTGAAGCTGCCAGATCTTTCTGAATTTGGAGTTCAGCTTCAAGCTGCTTGTATCTTTTGTCACTCTCTTTACTCGCATTTGACATTTCTTGTTTGGTTACATTGATAGATTCGATCTCGTGCATGAATTCTTTGATCTGGACCTGGTAACGTTTGAACTGCTTCACAGCTTCATCTTTGACTTTCAGAGCATCAGCAAGTTGTTCCTCAATAGTTCTGAAGTCAGCCTCAAGCTTGTTCCGGACATTCGTTGCAAGCTGCCTCTGTCTCCTCTCTTTTTCAAGTTCAGCTTCCACGTCTCTTATCTTTTTAAGAAAACCCTTTCTACCTTCTTCATCAATTTCCTCTCTTGACTGCGCCTCTCTCATCGACTGATCTTTCAAGGTTTGCATATTCACTTCCAGTCTTAACTTGGCATCTTCGGTTCCTTGAACTTCCTTTTCGAGCTCTTCGATCATCTGCTTCTGGGCTTCCACCTGAGTTTCAAGAGCTTTCTGGTCTTTTTCTAATTCGTGAACATTCTTTTCGATGTCATCTTTAGAAGAAACCAGGTCATCAAGTTCTCTCTGCAGTTGACTTCTTGCTCTGTTTTATTCTGTCAAATCTTCGTTCAGCCCATCAACTTGTCGAGTCAGGTTGAGAATTTTTGTTTCTTTTTCTCTGAGATCTTTCTCCAAGTTATCTCTTGCAATTGTCAACCTCTGAGAGATGGCTTTTTCTTCGGTCAGGCTTTGATCGAATTTTCTTTGCTTTTTGTCAATTACTGAGAACTTTGACCTTTCGTTGTCCAGAAGAACAGTGATGTCATCGAACTCATATTGCAGTTTCTTCTTAGATTTACTTAGTTTATCGTTTTTTTTTCAACTAATTGTGCGATCCTCTCTTGAAAGGTTTCAACTTCTCGCGACCATTTCTTTTTCGATTCTTCAAGGACATCGTTCAATGCATCGTGTTCGTCAGCTTTAAGCTTGTATTTTTTGTCAATTACTGAAAACTTTGACCTTTCGTTGTCCAGAAGAACAGTGATGCTATCAAACTCATATTGCAGTTTCTTCTTAGATTTATTGAGCTTATCGTTTTCTTCAACCAATTGTGCGATCCTCTCTTGTAAAGTTTCAACCTCTCGCGTCCATTTCTTTTTCGATTCTTCAAGGACGTCGTTCAATGCATTGTGTTCGTCAGCTTTAAACTTGTATTCTTGCAGCTGTGTAGCCATGCTTCCCGATCGAGTTTCGACGGTTCTCTGAACTATCATTCGTTCGCGTTCTTCCATTCTCCATTGCTTTGTTTCTTCCCTGTCTCTTTCAGCTTGTTCCTCCCTCCTTCTCACCTCTTCTAATTCTAGCCATCTTAGTCTTCTATTTTCTCGTTTTTCTTCTAACATCCTCTCTTCTAATTTCAACATCCTTTCTCGAAACGATCTATTTATTAATTGATACTCCAATTGTCTTTCTATTTCCAACTTTTTCCTCCTTTCTTCGCCGTCCAACATACCACTACGTTTTTGTTTTTCGTGACGTTCTCCTTGTCGATCTCCCCATGTCGGATCTTCGCTAAATCCACCAGAGTCTTTCTTTTCAACGTTCCCCGCTTCCATCCAATTTTCTGGATACACATTCCCTCCCCGTAATTGCACTAGATTTCCATAACCCTCAACACCGGACGACATACTATCCATCTTTAACCAGATAAGTATTAAATAAAAGACCTACTTATCTAAACTCAGACCGGCGGGAAAACTCGAAAAGAAACCCAAACCTTGAGCACGGATGGGTCGGCCGATTCTAGCCACGGAAAACCTCGTAACTTGTTAGCTGATCCAAAGAGAACTTCACCGGCAAGAGAGATCTTCTCCCGAACTTGCTTGTCGAACTTTGCTGGAGAGCACTTCTTTCTTCCTGCTACTTGATCCCGCCGCTGCCACCAAAATGTCACAGTCTTCCCTGCTGGAATGACGTGAACACCAGGAAGAAAAGACAACTCAGAACGACAACAAAAATCTTTATTAAAGCGCAGTTAATAACAAAAATCAAATACTAAACACGCAGGACTTCGCCTGATACTAAATAGCTAGACTCTACTGGCGGGGTTCAAAGCGCTATATATATAGCCTCAGGAAACACGTCAACAACAACAAGAAAACAACGTCTGCCAATGTCTAGACAGGTCGACGGGTGCAAGGTACACTTGTCAGGAGGTCCGGTAGAGCGACCCCTGACAGCCGGCTTAGCACGTTTTGCGGCTTAATTTACGGCGAGCCGAGATTTTTGCGGCCGGCGGCGTCTAACTGTTTTTGTGGCCGGCGGCGGCTTAATTCTCGGCTTATATATAAATTTACCACTTGGCAATCAGAAGTTTCAAAACGCAAAATTGTGAAAATTTTAGATCCCCTAAACAAAACTTTAAATCACTATTTTTCCTAAAGTGTTTCAATATCACCCATCATTAGTAGTGATTTCAACTGAATAAAATTATAAAAATTTGTCCAACTAATGCCAACTGGCAAATATCATAATTCTAAATCATATATACTCATGTCCTTGAATAAAATTTCAGTTTTTCAAAAACTAAAGCACTGAACAAAGTTTCAAAGTCAAATCTTTTTTAGATTTTTATAGTTTATATTCCAAAAATTTAATGTAGATGTTCACAGTTCAAAATCTGGTTGAGACATTTATATATATAGACGTTAATTTTAGATTTTTCTCGCTCTTGGTATTCTAGTTTATGTATTATTTTCGGTCATATTTATTTTATATTTGCTCTTATGATTTCAATTTTTGTGGCCAATTTAGTCTGACATTATATATTGCAAGCTATCATGTAGAAAAAATTTATTTTATTCAGTTTAGAAGGGCAAAAGCAAAGCTTGATTGCTTCCCATTGCAGTGCAGATTAACCCTGCCACTGAATTGGGACTAATTTTTATCTTATTTTTGTTCATAGGTTAAATTTTGACTCTGATTACTTTTGAAACCATAATCGGCCATTTTACGAAATGGCCGATAACGCAAAATATATCATCAAAACCAAATCATACAAGTGGATTCATGTACTACTGTACTAGCTTTAAAAGGTTTTCATTACCAGCATCATCCCATCCACGGGGAGAAGAGTCTTTAACTTTCTGTGATTTTTCGAGTTATTTTTTATATTTTTCAAAGGTTTTAATATAAAAAAATATTTTTTTGAAAATTTTTTCAAGTAAAAGACTATTTAGCTATTAATTCAAGTTCATAATTAACATTTGAACTGAGTTATGTCTAGTATTTTGCCTACTATAAGAACTTGTAAGCGCCACACCCACCACGAAATTTGAGGCAAACAAGTGGATTCATGTACTATTGAATCTCCTCTAAAAAAGTCCACATAACCACCCTCCTCCACCGGGGTAGAGCTGGGTCTATAGCCAGCCTAAGGTTTATAAGATACAAAGAAGCAAGCTGATACAGTATGGGATAGGTCATAAAAATATCTGCCCAATAGGAGAGTGGATTTGCTGAATACTTTGCTATTAAATCTTCACAAATAATAGTGCTTGCTAGATATCCATCGAGCTCAAGTTATAATTTTTCTGCATCTGATCTTTTTGCTAAAGTTGCATTGTCATTGAGTTCAGCCAGAACTTGTAATCCGCGAAAACCATAAACATCAATGGTTAGAACGCTTTGTATGGCTGTAAAGTTTATGATTTTGATTGCGGCTATGAAGAAATAATTAACTTAAAAAATTATAATTAAAAATTTTTAAAATCACGGCTAGCCGCGATTTTTGCGGCTGGCGAGGCTTATTTTTTTTGTGGCCGGCTTGCAGCTTAGCCCCAATTTTCGCGGCCGGCGGCGGCTTCGCACTTTCGCGGCTCGGCTCGGCCGGCTAAACCGGCGGCTGAGGGGTCTACCAGTACCATCGCCGTACTCGTTGCGGTCTTAATTTTCTTCTGGAATAGGAATTTCTAATTTTATGACTATTTTTAATCGGGGGCATACTATATCGGCCAAAAATAATTCGGCCAAAAAAAATACAAATCAGCCAAAATTTCGTGCAATTCGGCTAAAATCATTTTTGAATTCGGCCAAAAGATAATTTAATTCGGCCAAAAGATAATTTAATTCGGCCAAAAAGCTTTTTTTTTTAATTTTTTTAAATTTATTTGTGCGTTATGCAGGCCGTTAGTTGCGATGTTTGTAACAATTGTACATATCGGTAATGTGCTAAGGTTAAGCAAATTCAGAATTGAATTGGAAAAAATCTTAAGTGGTCGAAGTATGACAAATCAAAAATCATATATCATTGTAATCATCCATCTCGTTTGTTATTACTAAATACCGCAGGAGCCTATGGGAGACTCTTAAAATTGGTAGGCCGCATCTATCTCGTCTGTTCATCAAATGTTTTTGTCGGATCACGTCAAAGGTTTTTTCAGCAGGGACGTTTTCAATGGGCCCCACGCAGTTAAGTGGGCCGCATCACTAAAATGGACCCCACGCAGTTAAGTGGGCCGCATCACTAAAATGGACCCCACGCAGTTAAGTGGGCCTCATCACTAAAGTGGGTCCCATGCACTTACGTTAGTGGGCACCTACTAATTTTTAAGTGGCCATTCCCGGACTTTTCAGTGGGCTCCCGGCACTAAAGTGGGCCCCACGTACACGCACTTAGGGGGCGCCGGCACTAAAGTTGGGCCCCACGCAGTAAAGTGGGCCCAACGCACTTAAGTGGGCCCCCAGCACCTAAGTTAGTGGGCCCCTCCTGATTTTTATTAGCCCTTTCCAGACTTTTCAGTGGGCCCCACGTACTTAAGGGGCACTCGGCATTGAAGTGGGCCCTACGTACTTAAAAGGGCCTGGCACTGAAGTAAGCCCAACGCACTCATGGGGCCCCGGCACTGAAGTGGGCTCCGGTCTTACGTAAGCCTCTGCACTTAAGTGGGCTCCCGGCACCTAAGTGGGCCCTCCTGACTTAAGTGGCCCTTCCCGGTCTTTTCTGTGGGTTTCCCGGCACTAAAGTGGTTCCCCGCACTTAAGTGGGCTCCCCGCCCTTGAGTGGTCCACCGCACTTAAGTGGCTCCCAACCCCCTATTTTCACGTGAGCCACCACACTAAATTGGTCCTCTGCACTAGAGCTAGAGACTTATAAATTTAAACATACCTCCGAACTGATTAACAATGCATTTTATCAAATTTTCGGATTGATTGGACAAAATTTAATTAAATAATGATTTGTGATATTTTTGTCGAACTATTTATTGTCTATGCTAATATGCTCGTTCTTTATGTAGTAAAAAAAACATAAAAGTGTGTTTTTTAAAAACTTTGTGTTTGCTTCACTTGTTAAAGTTGATAAACATATTCTGCTTTTTATTTAAAGTATAATAATGTAAGTTAATTAGTTGATAGTTGAATTTTTAAACCAAATGAAAAAATGAAATAACAGTTTAAAATGTGTTGTATTATATTATGTATGTTATGTGCGGCCCTTGGCATCTTGAAAATTATTTGAGTGGCCCATTACGTCAAAAAGGTTGGACAGCACTGGTCTAGTGGTATAGACACCGGGTTCGATTCCCGGTCCGGGCACGCAATTTCCTTGAGCAAGAAACTAACTCACTAACTGACATGTGCTTACGTCTACTCAGCGTTTCATCCTTAAGTGGTCAATAAGTGAGTACCAACTTCGCTTGGGGGTTAAAGTCCTTCGTGCACTTGTGGAGCTATCGAGTAGTATGCGGGGCTGCCAGCCGCGCCGTAAACACCGCATACGCCGTTAGTCTAATCTGCAAGTTGCCAACATTTTAATGCGGCCTTAAAGCGGCTTCCGCTGCATCCGGCGCTATATAAATTGTCGTATAAAAAATGTAGGTACAAGGGAGGAATGGATATTCTTATCTAATTGTAACGGCGGATACAGGATTAGTAAAAGAAGAGGGTCTAACGGAGTAGGTAGAACTTTTTTTCATTTTTGTATTAGATTTTTAGGTTTTGACATATATTGGTCAAGATTTGTACATTCAAAAACAGAATTTTTGCAACAGTTAGTTAAGTTTATTGAGATTCCTTTGAGTCAAGTTCTGATATTGTATTTTTGTTTAAAAATAAGTGCAATTAAAGTTCCTACAAAAAATTGAAAAGACTGAAACAGAAGATAGCGTTTTTCTGCAACAACTAAATTCATTAATTGCTGCGTCGACGTTGAAATTTTTAATCTTTGTATTGGTATGAAATTGTCGTTGGTCTCCACATCTGTTCCTGAAGTTATGTTTAAAGTCGTTTCATACAGCTAAACATTTTTGTTTTTACCGACAATGTCAGAAAAAGGTCAATCACTTTTAGCCCTGACGGGGTTACTAAACACGCTTGGAAGGCGGCTCAAGTGTCTTTGCAAATCGTGAATAATTATCAAAGTTGAATCAATCTCTAACAATTGTGTCACAACTATGAATATTGATTCAAGATCATCACTATAACTATTCATTCATTCACCCATTCCTTCTAACATGCAACCGACCTCGTTCCACAACTGTTATCATCACGACTCACGGGACAGGCGCCTCGCGTGCGGCTGCCTTTCAACTCGTCCCGCCTAATCTAATATAATCGTATATTTACAAACAGTTTTATCTCATTATTACTTTCAAAATTCGAAAATCTTTTTTTTAATAGTATATTGATATCAATTTGAAACATTTGAAGTTGCTCTTCGGACTTTCTGCGTCGTTTTGAGTTTGTTAGAAAAACAAATATGGCGGGATTGGCGCCTCGCGTGTAGCTGCCTTTCAATACGTCCCGTCTCCTCGTATATATTTATACTTAAAAACAGTTTTATTTAATAACTATTACATTAAAAACTCAAAATTCTTCTCTTAAGCAATGGATTATTATCAACTTGAAACATTTTGCGTTGCTTTTTCGGACGGTTTTTGTGCCGTTTACTGCTTTCTCATCTCTTGATAAACATGTCTGCAATGTGTACGCCTACTCGCCAAATCTACTTTCGGAGCGAACTTACCTCGATCAACTTTCAACACTGCCACTCTCCCAGTGGAACGTTTCTTCAGAGCCTTCGAGAAATCCATCTGTTGCGTTCCGACGTTCGAAGATACCACTACAGGGGACGAAGAGCTGGCCGTTCCTTCCATACCTCCTCCCGCTCTGGTTTTCCCGCCCACACTATCGACGGTACCTGCATCGCTTCGGGTCTCCATAATTCTACAATGCCCTCTGGTTGTCACACTGGCGCCTAAAGTGCACGTTCAGGGACGTAAATTGGGGGGGCAGGGGGGAATTTGCCCCCCCCCATGATTTTCACAATTTGAATTTTTTTATCTAGAGTTTACTATATATTTATTTAATTTTAACTTTACTTAACCTAGTGATGATGCAAAGCGTATTGGAATCCTTCTGGCGTGTATAGACAAGTCGCCCCCCTTGATTTCCAAAATTAAAAAAAAAATTTACTTAGAGTTCACTATATAATATGTTAATTTTAACTTTACTTAACCAATGCGTATTGGAATTCTTTTTGCGTGTGTAGACAATTTTATATCTTAGCTCGATGCTAGATTTACCAATAACTGCAGAGTAATAATTTGGGTATCAGTGTTGGTCCAAAGATTAGCTGTTTTCTGTGCCAAAATACAATCAGCGAACTCGTGGAATTTTACCCCATTAGTGGTATTGATACAATGTTGATTCCCTCACAGCTGTCTACATCAAAGTTATTATTTATTACACAAAAATAAAACAAAATTATACCCACCCCATTTTGGACATCTTTTTTTACAAACTTTTATTTAGGTTAAAATCTCTGTTTGTTTGTTTATGTTTGTGTGTGTCTTTCTCTGTACGCAAATCTTGCAAGTGAAATTTAACCAGCATTTTGACTAGCTAGGAAGTTGAAACTTTCAGCATAGCTTTATATTTGATGAAAATACATGATTCAATTTAAAAAAAAACTTTGAACATCTTTTGCATTTCTAAATTGAATGTATATGAAATCAAAGTTTGTGTTGAAAAACTCGTTTTTCCTTTACTCGTTTTACTGCAATATGATTAAATCATTCATCCCCCTTATACCCAGTGGCGCGTGGCGAATCCAGAATTTTCTGGTGGGGGATTCACTTCAGAAATTTTTTTATATTTTCTTCCAAAAAGCTGATAACCTGTAAGGGGTAGTCGTAAGTATTTTTCAAAGACTTCCAATTTTTCCCAAAAAAGCTGCGGTCGTTTTCCAAAAACAAGGTATTATACCCAAAAAATTTCAATTGATACACTGATGGGGGATGCATTTCCCCATCCCTCTCTGCTTGTACCTACGTATTTATAAAAATGTAAAAGGTAATGTGTGTGTGAGAGCATTCGTTTATCACATCCAAGCCGCAGGAGCAATTTTAACATTTGGCATGCAGGTAACTTCATTGATGAGAAAATTTTGAAAAATTCCAAAAAATCTGTTATTTCTTTGACGTTTCATTGACAAAAACGAGACAAAACTAAGCACAAAAAACCCGGACAACACCGGGTAACCCTGTCAGTAAGCTATATAATGGTGGGAAAATTTTGCCCCCCCCTGGAAAATGCTGAATTTACGACCCTGTGCTGGTTCTCTTGGAACCAATGTCTCCACGTCGGACGACGGCTGAAGCTCTCATACATCTGCCTCCTCTGACAGAACACTTGCGTTCGGTTTGCTGAATGCGAACTCCGTTAGATCAAAATATACTGAAATAAGCGATAAAAGTCTCGACATCTGTTTACTCACCGAGACTCATCATTCCTCTACCAGAGACACTTCTCTCCGTCGCTGCGTTCCTGAAAATTATTCTCTACATGATTCCCCACGTCAGTCCAAGGATGAGGGTGACCGTGGTTATGGAGGTGTTGCTGCCATAATCAACTCTAACTTGAGATACCACCAAATTAAATCGTCCAGCCCGGCAGTGACGTTTGAGTCACTTGCATTCACAGTTGGCGGTTGCTCTACTAATACGGTATTGCTGGTATACCGCCCGGGCTCGCAGCGGGTGTCGGATTTATTCTTTGAAGAACTGACAAGATACCTGGAAGTTCTGGCTCTATACAAGTGCCAAATCGTTGTGACTGGAGATTTCAACATTCATATTGAGAGAAAAAATGACCATGATGCCGTGCGACTTCTGGATTTATTCGCGAGTTTTGATTGCGCCCAGCATGTGCACGAACCAGCTCACACTCGGGGAGGAACGCTCGATCATATTTTCACGCGTCATGAGGAGACTGTTTCCGATGTGGGCGTTGATCCAGCTGGAGTAATATCTGATCATAGTTTCATAACCTTGAAATTGCATTTCGTGAAACAACCACCAATGGTTGTGTGGAATTCCGTCAGGTCCTGGAAAAAAGTAGACCATACTGTATTCCAGCGGGCGTTGCGCGAGTCCGAGCTCTGCGGAAATATCCCGGATGACGTTGGCCCTGACATTCTTTTTGCTACCTACGATACAGTTCTTCGGGGGCTAGCGGACAGATTCGCCCCAATCAAAACAGGCAAAACCCGATGTCGACCGATTGCTGTATGGTACGATGATGAGTCTCAACAGTTGCGTCGCAGCTCGCAAATTTTCGAAAAACGTTACACACGCTCGATGCTTCCCTCTGATACACTGGCCTGGGTGGAGGAAGAAAAGGAGCGTCACAAAATCAACCGTGCCAAGGAAAATGGCTACTGGTTACAGATTTTAAAGAATAATGCTGGTCAACCTAGAAAATTGTGGAAGACCTTCTTTAGTATTTTTGGCCTCAATCGGGTGGCAGCCACTAAAGGCGGTGGCCCTAGCGCTCAGGATCTACTGGACCATTTCACCAAAAAGATTCGGGACTCAACGGGTGCCTTGCCGACGGCTTCCGGACTTCCTCCAACGAGTGTTCTTCTGGACAACTTCGAGCCTTGTTTAACAAAGGAAGTCTACGAAATGATTCTGGCCGCCAAATCCACATCATGCTCGCTTGATCCGATTCCGACTCACGTTCTTAGGTCCTGACAGACCTACTTCCATATATCACTGAGATGTGTAATCGCTCACTGCAGTCTGGTTGGTTGCCTCAATCACAGCGACATGCCATCGTGAAGCCAATTTTGAAGGGAGAAGTTCTGGATCAAAATGACGTCAAAAATTACCGGCCAATATCCAACCTCACCTTCATTTCCAAGCTGGTGGAACGAATTGTAAGCAAACGATTAACAACATTCCTTAATGAACACAGTCTGCTGCCAAAGCACCAATCTGGATTCAGAGTTTGTCATTCGACTGAAACGGCCCTTCTAAAAGTTCTATCGGTCTATGTCTGCTACAGATAATAAAAACGTAACCCTCCTCGGGTTACTCAATATGTCTGCTGCCTTCGATACAGTGGACCATGACATACTCCTCCATCGTCTTAAGGAGTCATTTGGGTTGTCTGGGTTGGTCCTTGCTTGGCTGTCTTCCTTTCTCCGGGAAAGGACGCAGCAGGTCGTTTTCGGCGGTGTCGCGTCGTTGACAGCTGATGTCACTTCTGGCGTTCCTCAAGGTAGTGTACATGGTCTTCTGCTTTTTCTCCTCTATAGGCGGACGTTCTTATTGCTGCATCTGAGCACGTCTTGGGAATTCACTGTTACGCCGATGAATGCTCCATTGTATGCTGTCCGTGGAGCGGCCGATGCAGACCGTCATGTAACAAATGTGACTGAATGTATTGGTGTGATTGATGCCTCGATGTCGTCTAATCGTCTCAAGTTGAACCCTGACAAGACACAGTTTATCTAGCTTCGAGGACGAAAGCAGTTACAAAAGATCAGAATAAAATCTGTGACCCTCCTTGGGGGCGCTGTGATTCTTCAACCTGCGGTGAATTATCTTGGTGTCACGATTGATGGCTTGTAAGTTATCTGAGAGCTGGACCGTATTTCATGTTGAGGTCCAGGGGATTAAACAGTTACTCGTGAACAATAATTATCCAAATCGTCTTATTGATAACACAGTTGCGAAGTTTGTGAACAACATTTGTACTCAAACAGATTCTAGTAAAAATGTCATTAGAAACAAACAAAATGCTTCTGATGTGACAAATAATTACAAAACTGAAAAATAAAATCTTGAAAAATACTTTATTTAATAATGTAACTGTTCTTGATGACAAAAAAATCTCTTAAACTTCATATTTATTATAAAAATAAAAAATTTCAACTTGTGATGCGTAACAATTTGGCTCCTATTCCTATTGACACAGCACAAACAAATTTGGTGTATCGATTTACTTGTCCTTTTCCACACTGTCAGGGGGAAAGCTATATTGGTAACACCAGAACCACACTTTCAAGGCGTTTAACCATGCACATTCAACACGGTGCAATTACGGAACATTTACCTAATGCTCACTCATATATGCCTACACATAAATTTCTTGTTAAAAACACGACTATTCTTCTTAAGGATTTAAGGAAACTATGCCATCCAGACTTTATGTAAAAGAGGCATTGGCTATTACTATGTATAAACCATCTATCAATAAACAATTCCATTCCTTTTTATTATATTGGGCCGTCAACTGCTGTTGGTGGTGCACGGAGGGATTGTAGTATTTCATGCTTGCTCAATGCTGATGTTGTTGAGACAAATGCCTGTGACATTAGTCATGACGAATTGGCTTTGTCATGTAACACTTCTACTGACGTTGATGTTAGTAATAAATTGGTTAAAGATGTTAATAGTGAAGTTGTATTACGACTGTTGAGGATGTGGATGATGACTCCTATCGTGATGATATTGTTGACACAGATTACAGTGAGAATAGTTGCATTGTAATAGCTTCGTCAGGTGTTGCTTCGAAAGAAGTTGATGATGAAGGAGATGATACATTGGTTGAATATGTTGATTGTAAAGTTCATTTGCTGAGTGTCAATGATATTTGTGACCCCCCTGATCATGAAGGGTATAGCGTACTTGACAATTTTAAAAAAGTGTTTTGAGTGATGATATGAAGGATGATGATCTCATTCTGACTCGATTAACAACTGTGCTTAACAGTGATAATATCACAGTCAGATGTAAGCGATAGCGAAAGTTTCGAATGTAATGTAGTTTGTCTGTATTAGTTTGATTTGATTTTATCTGTTCAACTGTTCTTAATAGTGATAATACTAAGCTTCTGCGTCCCGTTATTTTTGGGAGCGATACGATACGATTTCTGAAATTTGTCTCGAATTAAACGATACGATACGAGACGCCTCGAACAATAACGATACAATACGAAACGATATCGGGATCTCGACTGAAGTGGAAATTTTGTCTCGAATAAAACGAGATAACATAGAATGATGAACTATACGCGACAGACAATATTAATAACTACATTCAAGGAATTCATTGAAAAAAAATATATAAATATTACAAAATTTATAAAAATTTACCAAATTTAATTTTTTTCTACAACTTGAAATAAGTTTCATTTGTTTGGTTTCGGTACATCTATTTGTCTAAATTTAGACTCTAAATAAAACGCTACCGCCGATAGTAAGTATTTATTTACTTTATTAAGTTCGCATTATGCGGTAGTTTATCAATTTAATTAAATGATTTTACTTGCCGATGAAAAGAAAAATTAAATTTATTTTTTCAAGTAATTGAAAAGTAGAAAACTTTCTTGCACACCAAAAGAAACGACATTTTTAGGCAATTCAATAGTGAAAGTTGAAAAACCAATGGAAATAGAAATAGATTGCAGATTACTGAGATTGAGATTAGTGAGATTAATAAGATTACTAGATTACGTGAGATTGACTTTTCTGCTGATTTTGAGATGTCCTCGCATGCCTGTGGTGTTACTATCGTTAAATTGATACTGTTTCCTATAGTCTTTGCATCTGGCAAGATTCACTTCTACATCCTCGTCATTGACTTTCTGCGTGACCGTCTCTTCCTCATAGTACTCCCAGATTTAAATGATTTTACTTGCCGATAAAAAGAAAACTTAAAATTATTTATTCAAGTAATTGAAAAATAGAAAACCATCTTGCACACCAAAAGAACAACATTTTTAGGCAATTCAATAGTGAAAGTATGAAAACCAATGGAGATAGAAATAGATTGCAGATTACTGAGATTGAGATTACTAGATTACTAAGATTAGATTAGATTAAAATGATATTGTTTCCGGCAGTCTTTGCATCTGCCAAGATTTACTTCTACACCCTTGTCATTAACTTTCTGCGTGACCGTCTCTTCCTCAAAGTACTCCCAGATTTGACCCCGGTGACGCGGCATGATAATGATGACAAACACGAGAAATTGCCTCTATGCAAGAATTAAGAAAGTGGAAAAAAACCCAGCGGGTTTATTTATAGGCGATGGTGAGTCCGGTTAGCAATAACAAGAAAGAAGCTGAGAAAGTTTCGAATTCCAGCTGCAGAAAGAAGCTGAGAAAGTTTCGAATTCCAGCTTTGACTTTAATGACTAATTGTATAATTTGAATTACATTTTACAAAGTATTTCAACTAATGTAGCTAATCCCTTCTGTCTAATCCCAGTGTCATTACCGATTTGTAAACATCCGCTTTTATAATATTTACATTTTAACAAGTTTCGAGCCGCTTGCCGAAATCTCAAACCATTAGTAAGTATTTATGTATATATCTACTGGTACTTATTTTATTTAAAGTGTATATACCTGACATTTTGGAATTCTAATTGTATTGCTAGTTCTTATATGTTTATTTTATACAATTGATTTTAGGGGTTCTGACGATGGCAGATGCCGAAACCGGCCGGTCAACCCCAGAAAAGGTATATTAGGTTTGAAAATGGAGACGTTTGGAAGAGTTGGCTCAAAAGTTAATTAATAGAAAATGGGCCGTAACATTTAATCGAGCTTGCTTAAATGAAAAACTTGTCCCAAAGTATTGCCTTAATATATATATATATATATATGAGTAATATACTTTGGCAAAATCTCCTCTCGTAAACACACTCCGTTAAAAACAAACGACCACTTTGCATTAATGACTTTTTTAATAAACTGTTCAAAATGTTTAATTTTACGACGTAAACTAGAGTCCATTTTAAAAATTTATATAATACAAATAATAATAATTAGGACTGACTGGCCAGTTTCGACATGAGGCAGAAGTTGGCTGCGCAGCTGGATCCCCGAACTATAGTGCAAAAAAAAGTTTGTGCATTGGGGTTGTGCTATAGATCGTTGGAAAGGTATTTAAAAAAGAAATATAATGGTGTAAAAATAAATTTAATATTGCAAAAAATAAAAAAGTTATAGGCGGAAAACCGTCGCCGTCCCTATGTAAATGTATGGAGACGATTGTTCATACCCTGATCTATATTTTGCTTCATAACTTTTTTATTTGTTGGACTATTTTCCAAAAATTAGTTTCTATGTTTAGCTAATATATTTGTCTTTCTAATGCATTAAGCTAGAACCCCAATGCAGTCGAAAATATTAATCTACATGGCTCCAAACGCAAGTGAAAATCGTCTCCATACATTTACATAGGGACGATTTTTCACTTGCGTTTGGAGCCATGTAGATTAATATTTTCGACTGCATTGGGGTTCTAGCTTAATGCATTAGAAAGACAAATATATTAGCTAAACATAGAAACTAATTTTTGGAAAATAGTCCAACAAATAAAAAAGTTATGAAGCAAAATATAGATCAGGGTATGAACAATCGTCTCCATACATTTACATAGGGACGGCGACGGTTTTTCGCCTATAACTTTTTTATTTTTTGCAATATTAAATTTATTTTTACACCATTATATTTCTTTTTTTAATACCTTTCCAACGATCTATAGCACAACCCCAATGCACGAACTTTTTTTTGCACTATAGTTCGGGGATCCAGCTGCGCAGCCAACTTCTCCCTCGTAGTTTCGACTACAGTCATCTTCAGAGTCCGTAACCTAAACTGTCGTATTACGTAAACAGCTAAAGAATATATAGAAAACATCAACATAGAAATAGTGTTGTGCCTATATTAAATAAATATTTAAATTAAAGTATTTAAAACCAGAGTATGACGATATAAGTAAATTACGAGAGCGTATAAAATTGATAAATGAAAAGAAGTATAAAGATAAATTAAATAATAATTATTATTAATAAAATAAAATAAATAAATATAAATAGATAGGACGAATTGAATGAAGTCTATAATACTAATAATAGAAATTAAAAAACTTAAAATTATTAGAAGATTAATGAAATTAAACTATAGGTATCTAGTGACAGTATATTGCAATAAAAAAGTATGAAATAGAATAATAAAAGGTGAAAAATTTAAATAAATATATATATATATATATATATATATATTCGATATAAGACTCGCGGCTGAAGACTACAATTAGTTAAAAGCTTCTTCGTTAAACTTTTTTGTCAGACCTGCGGACTGTTTCAACTTTATCAGTCATCATCAAAAGTTAAACGAGGAGAGTAAACAAACAGAAAGAGCCAAAATTGTCAAAAAATTGGCACACCAACAAAATATTAAACATTCCACTTGTCAAATTAACAGAAAACAAGGCTGAGCAAAAAAAACATAAGTAAAACAAAAATGCCATGGTATTTGCGATGAGGAATCATAAACTAATGTACTCACAAAAACTATAACAGTTATACTATTGAAATACACCATCAATTTCAGCACGTTCACTGTGTATTATTAGAAGAGACCAGAATTTCTTCACACATGTCTAAAAATACTATGTATAAGGACATTAAACTATCATAAAAAAAAGAATTTTTTCAGATATATGACATTGAGATGCGTCAGAGGACGAGTCAGAAGTATCAACATGTATGATGTCTTTGTCGTTAAAGGAATACAGGGTAAGTGATGCATAGAAATATTACTTTCCTTGACACCAAACAAGTGAAGAATCTGTGTTACACAGATTCTTCACTTGTTTGGTGTTTAATTTGTCAAACTGTTTATTAATCGCAGGTCTCATTGCTTGTTAAAATCGAGACACCTTCTTCAAGTTCTTTGCGTGTTAGGTTTTTCAAATGACTACATTCCTAATGATTAAGTCGGAGCAGACCATCTAGTCGCTGCCAACTAGTCGCTAGCCCAACTTGTCGCCGCCCAGCGAGTCGCCAGCCCAACTAGTCACCGCCCAACTAGTCGCTAGCCCAACTAGTCGCCTCCCAACTAGTCGCCGGTCCAACTAGTCGCCGGTCCAACTAGTCGCCGCCCAACTAGTCGCCGCCCAACTATCGCCAGGTTGAAAAAATGTTTCTTTTAGAACGACATTGTTGGAGTTTATTTATGTAAACATATTTATAATTGCATTTAATTTGTTGTTGTAAAACAAAGATTATTATTTTAATTAAAAATGTTTTTCACAAATTTTGCAACCTTTAATAGAATGTAGGTATTGTCATAAAAAGCAAAAACTATAATTACAATTTCGGCTCAATTGGATGACGGAAATTTAGTTAACTTTTACATTCAAGTTTTGCAAACATTAAAGCAAGCAAGTCTTGCAGTGAAATAAATATAAGGAATTTGAAAAAAATCAAATACAATTAAAAAATAAGCTTCTGCGTCCCGTTGTTTTTTTTAACGATACTATATGAAACGTCTCGATCAATAATGAGGCGATTTCGATACGATACGAGACGCCTCGATCAATAATGAGGCGATTTCGATACGATACGATACGATATCGGGATCTCGACTGAAGTGGAAATTTTGTCTCGAATAAAACGAGATAACATAGAATGACGAACTATACGCGACAGACAATATTAATAACTACATTAAAGGAATTCATTGAAAAAATATATAAATATTAAAAAAATTCAAAATTTATAAAAATTTATCAAATTTAATTTTTTTACAACTTGAAATAAGTTTTATTTGTTTAGTTTCGGTACATCTATTTCTCTAAATTTAGACTCTAAATAAAACGCTACCGCCGATAGGAAGTATTTATTTAGTTCGCATTATGCGGTAGTTTATCAATTTAATGAAATGATTTTACTTGCCGATGAAAAGAAAAATTAAAATTATTTTTTCAAGTAATTGAAAAGTAGAAAACCATCTTGCACACCAAAAGAAACGACATTTTTAGGCAATTCAATAGTTAAAGTGGAAAAACCAAGGAGATAGAAATAGATTGCAGATTACTGAGATTGAGATTACTAGATTACTAAGATTAAATTAAAATTATACTGTTTCCCGCAGTCTTTGCATCTGGCAAGATTTACTTCTACATTCTTGTCATTGACTTTCTGCGTGACCGTCTCTTCCTCAAAGTACTCCCAGATTTGACCCCGGTGACGCGGCATGATAATGATGACAAACACGAGAAAGTTCCTCTATGCAAGAATTAAGAAAGTGAAAAAAACCCAGCGTGTTTATTCATAGGCGATGGCGAATGCGGTTAGCAATAGCAAGAAAGAAGCTGAGAAAGTTTCGAATTCCAGCTGCAGACGATACGGGCTACGGCACTGTCGTGCACACTACAGGTGGCACACACAACCAAGAATATCATCGAGATTATAAAGATATATCTTAGATGAGCTACTATTACGGTCAATTACGGATATCGAAACACTAAAATAATCATTCCAATTCTATGTAACAAATTTGAAAAAATAAGTTTATGAAACAGACTAAACCAAAACATAAACATAGAATGATCATTACTATTACATTACTCATTATTCTCATTAATAATAATAATCATCGATGTCAGCGAGTACGATTGCCTTGTAGTATCAGTTGTATGCAGAGGTCGACTAGCAGCCTAAGAGAGGCGTGGTTTGATATATATATATATATATATATATATATATATATATATATATATATATATATATATATATATATATATATATATATATATATATATATATATATATATATATATATATATATATATATATATATATATATATATATATATATATATATATATATATATATATATATATATATATATATATATATATATATATATATATATATATATATATATATATATATATATATATATATATTGAAATATGCTGCCGGTTCCCAGACTAAAAATAGTAAATTTTGGGGCTACAGGCTGTCATGAAAACCGATTTTAAAGTGGAGATGATAATAGTTATAAATTTCTGTCAATAAATTAATCAATGTTGATGAATCAATTGCAAATATTCACAGTTGTGACAATCGTTAATTAAATATGTGTGACTTTCGTTATTTATTGGAAAATATTTTTTTTAAATCTCGATATTTCTTTCGGGAATTTATTCGAGAACCAAATTTAAGTATCGCTATTTTATATCGATATGAGACTTCTTCTGCAGGCTGTATCGTTTCAATGGCGATACGGGATCTCCCGTATTGTTTTGCAATCTCGATTGAATTCGAGATAACGATATCGGGACGCAGATGGTTATTACCAGGCCATTAAGTTGATTAGAACAAATTGCCACTTGGAAAAGAAAGCATCTATAAATGACTAAAAATTAGCTGACCGGCAACTAAAGCCGGTAATGTGATTGGCTAAGATGAATTTATCGTGATGGTTAAAAAAAAAATAGTGACTGTATATTTTTTAATTTCAATCATTAAAGTGTAACGAAAGCTTTGCACAGTCTTGTAATCTACTACTGAGCCTTTTATTATTAGACAAACCCTAAAATCCACAACTGCGATCTCGTCATTATTACTTAATGTACTAATTTGACATATGTTGCGTTATCAACTGTTTAATAATATGGGATAAGTTGTAGTCAGTCACAAAAAGAAGTCAAATGTATTTTTTTAACCATCTAAGAAAGCATACTTATCATCTAATACTGCTTTAATCTGCTTCAGAGCCTTTTAATAACATGCCCAGATAAAAAACAAAAACAATTATCAAGTTTTAATTTTCAGTTCTTTATAGATGCTTTTTTTGTTTTGTGAACATGAATAATTCACGAAGACAAGTGGCAATTGTTCTAATCAGCTTAATGGTCTTGCGGTCTGGTAAATACACTTCGCTTCTCGCATCAAAGCACATCCCAAACAATTTATATTTAAGCAATATTAAAAATTATTTTTGATAATTATTAAACTAGATAATATTTAAAAAAAATAAATATATTTTTATATATTTTTAAGTCGATCAGGCACATCCCATCCTAAAGGCGGAGCATAAAAATTAAGGGGTGGAGCTTACACCGATACATTTTTTAGAATTTGTTTATACCCCGGATTCTACGGTTTTACCAAAAAATTTAAAAAGACAATTATGTTATAAAATAAACTAAAAGGTCTAACTTATAAGTTGAAAGTAATAAACAGAGCTAACGCGTTTTGACAGTTAGTTTGTCATCATCAGATAGAATAATGAAAAGTGAAATTAGTTAAAACCATAGATATATAGATGGGACATATCAATCTATTTCCTGTACAATTTGAAAGCTGCCATTTTCAACCTGAGCCTGTATACATTTGCTCATTTGAGCGATATTGCTGCCGGTGTATTATGACGATACATGACAAATCTGCTAAAGCTTTAGTGAATCAATGTAAAATGGCAGGTTTTGAAGACGTGGCACCAACTGTAGAATTTATAGAAGCAATAGACTTATAGTTAAAACCAAAACCGATAATGAAACAAAATAATAATATTTATTTTTCGAGAATGACAAGTTAATTTATTTTACTGGGAGATATTAAGAAAATAAATTATATAATAAAACTGTTATACATTTAAAAATACTGTCGAAAAGCAAAATCTATTAACTATTAATTGTCAAACGACAGATCTACGTCACATATCGCGCAACCATATCTGAAGAATTGCCAAAATTAAATTAACTAAAATGCCACGTTATTAGTTATTTTACACAAAACGTTATCGTCGACGTCGCATAGTTATATTGTCACAATGCAGAACTGCCGCTATTCTTGCCAAAAGAACATTTTCATCATTAACTGCTTCATTTATCGAAACAATCTCATTAGGCACAGCTGAAACAGCACGGTCGTCACACAATGTCAGGATCACCACACTGCTCCTCGCACGCACTGCTCAAAAGAATATATATATATATATATATATATATATATATATATATATATATATATATATATATATATATATATATATATATATATATATATATATATATATATATATATATATATATATATATATATATATATATATATATATATATATATATATATATATATATATATATATATATATATATATATATATATATATATATATATATAAATTTTCGGATCGATTGGCAAAATTTAATTAAACAATTATTTGTGATAATTTCGTCGAACTATTTATTGTCTATGCTAATATGCTCGTTGTTTATGTAATAAAAATATAAAAGTGTGTTTTTAAAAAACTTTGTTTTTGCTTTACTTGTTTACAGTTTACTTGTTTTTATCTACTATCGCTCTCATTTTTAAAATAATGCCCAAAATACCTGACTGTAATAGTTTGTCTAAATCATCTTATTTTTATGGATTGACAATAAACAAAAAAAATCAAATGGGCCCACTAGTACTATAGCTGCTAATATTTTTGTTTTTAAGCTAAACATAGTCTTGATAAATGACATCTGTATTGTTTCTAGAAATCAACAATTTTTTCAATAGCTTCTCCATTAAATAAATTGCATATTTATAGCACACTTCAAATTTTCAAAAAAAATTTAAATTTTCAACATATATTTATAAATGATCAACATCAAATTAAAAAAAACAACAACTAATTACATTAAACATTGATTGCACAAGGATAGCAGCCTCGCAAACAGAGGTGTGTCCCGCGATTGTCGTTTAGTCATCGGAATATTTTCGAACTCACTGAATTGTGGGTATGGTCATTATTGTCGGGGCATTGAGAGTAGCTGTACCAACCGCTGGAGAAACCGTTTGAGTTAATACAGCACCTGCAGATTTTGCTTTTTTAAAGCTTACCTGAAGAGGTCTATTGTTTATCGGGTACCCGTTGAGAGCAGTAATGGCAAGAAGGGCTTCGTCGTAGTTGGTCATTGTTACAAAACCGAAACCTTTGCATTTTTTTGTCGATGCATCGCGCATTACTTTAACATTCTGTACAGCTCCAAAAGGTCCAAAAAGTTGCCATAGTACACTTTCATCGGTTTCGGGAGCCAAATTATAGACGAATAAACACCACCCTGATCCTGCTAAGGTACTGGTGTTTGATCCACCAATCAAACTGTTAGAAAAAGTTAGAGGGTTTTCTAGAGGAGAATATCTGTAAATAAAAATAAAAAACAAAAAATTGAGTGAAAGTCAAGGTTTAGTGCAAAGGGTTCACAGAGACACATCACCTCACTCTTGCGGCTTGATGATGAATAGGGCCCACTAGTCTTCTTGTGGGGGCCAGATAGGGTGATGTTTGAACAGTGGTTTGGGCAACACCTACAGGTCCCACTGCGGCAGCCGCTACTGCCTGAAGGGGCAATTGAGTAACTGTTGGTGTTTTTGTTGCAGCAGCTGATGGAGTGTTAGCAAATTTAACTGTAATTGGTTCATTTGTTCCCGATGGAATGGTACCATTCAATTGTTTAATAGCAGCTTCAGCTTCTGAACGTGTATCGAAGCGAACAAATCCTACCCCTTTAGAGAGGCCTGTATAGAATTGGAAGTTGTCACTAAAGTAACTTAAAATTTCTAATTCTTTTATAGTATGTATTTTTATTGTATCCAACGGAAATAACTCATCAAATGTTCACAAAAAAATTAAATTTACAAAATCACCATAATGTTCCGTACGACAGTACCGGGGATAAAGTGTGAGTTGCTTTCCCCCAAAGACATTAGATGGGCCTTTATTAATAGGTTACATGGTTAATGCTTGGCTATCGTTCGTACTCCATTTTTTTAAAATAGTCGATGACCAGGAAAGAAAGGGCGGAGGGTAATCGTAGACAGGGCCGTCATTTAAAAGGGCAGGAAGCAGTTTCTCCTAAAAAAATTTAAATGGCTACGAAGTATAGAAAAAAATTTGAAAAAGTCTTTACAACTACCCCGGTCATATGCTATTTCTTTAAAAAATTGTATAAGGTGTGGAAAAAAATCGGGAAAGTACCTACGACTACCCCCTCCGGTCATCATTTATCTCTGGTTGAAAATGTGTATGAAGTTTTACAATTTTGTTGGGAAAGTACCTAGGATTACCCCGCCCATTTCAATTATTAGATATTTTTAGAGGAAAAATTTAACATTGCTAAAATGACGCTTATGGTCGCAGATTATTTTTAAGATAGCAAGAAGCTTTTCAACAAACTTTTTAACTTTTTTTTTTAAAAAGCTGAGAACCCGTAGGTAATTTTCAAAGGTTTTAAAAACTTTTGTTAAGAATTTCAAAAAATTTCAGGCTTTCGCCCGAATATTCAGTCAATTTTGCTCAAATCTTAAGTTTTTTTTCCAAATCTGGCTGGTGAGGCTATCACTTTTTGCACCCGAGTCATAAATATATTATATATTAAGGAACTTGAATTTGGAGGCCTCTTATAGCATGGGGTGTAGTAACCACGGCACTGCCGTGTGACGACATGTATGACTAAATATATTCAAATATAAAATTAATCAGATTTGTTCATTTGTCAGAGACTCAATGTTTTGATATGAAATGTTGTTAAATAAAACATATTAATAAAAACTTTATTTTTTTGACTGATATTTCAATTTTATACGTGAAAACTGGTCAGACATATAATGTTAGCACAGGATGGTTTTTGGTAAAAAAAATCAAGTTTCAAAACAATGGTCTTGTTTTTTTAGAATAATTTTTAATTTTTATGCTCTTATAACGCACAGTTAATCTGCTTTTTATTTAAAAAAAAGAGTTTACAGCAACAACAAAAATTGAAAATTTGATGCCAGAAGAGACAAACAGATTGAATTATAGTGGAAAATATAAAACTGATCATCGCAAAGCAATTTTGCATCAACTTAAAATTTTCATAGAAACTTCAGCCATAAATCAGCAACAACACCAAAATAATTAAAAAATAGAAATTAAACTAGAAAACAAAAAAAATCCGTACCAGTTTGTAAGTCAGACAAAATTCGAGAAGTAATTATCTGACCGTAGGGTTTAAACAAATTATCCAAATCGGCCAGTTGCCAGTTTTTTGAGATGCCACTGACATAAAGATTCGCACCTTTGATCGTATCGCTACTGGGTCTCGCTAGTGATACCTAAAGGAGTCGACAAGTACAACACAAAAAGAAAAACTCAAACAATTAAAAGTTAAAAACTAATTAAGACCAATTTCCCAAATTGAAATAATAAGATTATTAGAACACTAAAACTGAAAATATTCGTTTAATAAACCCAAACCATTAGCACCGAAGGATGTTGAATTTACAGCAGTTTCTGACCACAAATCCTCATGCTCTTGAACTTAAGAGGTGTTTTTTAAACATAACTTGTTCGGCAAAATAAATAAACGCACCCAAAAAACTCAATAAAGTGAGAAATGTTGAACACAACGGAGAATCCGAAACTTAGATGTGTGTGTGTGTGTGAGTAAAGCAAGCAACTAGGATATCTATTGATTTTTGCTCAATGTGTTGCTGTGACAAGCGCGTTGTGCTCTTTAGTTCTGCTGAGATTTGTCTCAGAACGTCAATAAGACAACACGTGCAGTGCAGGATGCACGCATATTTTAATACCTGCGCAATACCTTAAAATAGCTGGGTTATCACTATATTCTTAAATTATATTTATCAAGATTATAACGACATTGTTTCGGCACAATTATTTAATAAAAGCTTGCATTTTAAAAGCCTTATGACACCGGGGAGCTATTTCATTTTGTAATGACAGCAGCAATGACACTGATGGATAGACACGTCACTTGACTATACCTTAATTGTTTTGTTTTGAAGTCTCAGTCCATTAAGAGATTGTAGAGCTTTTTGGGCGTCATCAGGAGATTTGTAATTGACGAAACCATAACCAAGGCTCATACCTGTAATTGTTGTTTTTTTTTATAAAGGAAACTTCTAAATATTTGCAATAACATCTTTTTACAAAACAATGCATTTGACAAAATATAAGTATCACTGGTTAAGATAACTAACACAATTTTGTTTAATACATTGTTGTCTGACTCTAATGTAAATTTACATTATGAGATGACGGCTGCTAAACGTATATTATAATCTTTCAAAGTTTGAATTATATTATCACTGAAAGAAATCTTATCTCTCAACAAATCTTATCTCTCTACAGTTTCAACATAAGATCATATTTATTCAAAAATAAAAACATAGATTTTTATATGCAAAAAATGTTAACGCACCTGTTGTTTTGTCTCTTATGAGCTTACAGCTTTCAAGTTCTCCCAAACTGGAAAACAGACTTTTCAAATCATCTTGTGACATTGTTTGTGGCAGATAGTTGACAATCAAATTTGTTAAACTGTCCTCTCCATCTTCGATTTCTTCTTCAGGTATGTCTTGATGAGGTTCCATGGTGATTTTTTTTGTTTTGGCTTCCAGCAAAATTGTAAAATTCAAACTTCTTCTATTTTTCCTAGACGATCGCAGCTGAAAAAACGGAGATGTTCGCGCAGACCGAAACAGCTGCATGCGACATCTGCATACAACGAAGCAACTGCAGCAGCGTGCAGTACAATGGTTATTGTACTGCAAGCAGGCTTCTCGTAAAGCACGCTCGATTGTCATTCATCCGTGTAAACCAACATTCGAGAGTTATCGCAATTGCATTTATTGATATTTTAATTAATTGTAAATGTTCTGAATTAATTTGAAAAATTTCTTTAAATTCCTGCTTTTGTTAAAAAGTCAATGTTTTTTTATTGGTCAAGAAAATATGGTTGCAAAGTTTATACGAGTGTTTATGAGCACGCGCAAGTGCAACATGCATATAAGCATATAAGCAAGTGATCGATATAATCCTGCTTGAAACAACTCGAGCGGGAATAATATTGAGGGATATGAAAAAACCTTATGTCGAGACAGGGGAGTAGAGACAAATATTTCCAGTGTTGGAAAAAGTACTGTGTTTCAGTACTTAAGTAAAAGTACAAATAACGCCTCAAAAAGTTACTTAAGTAAAAGTAAAAGTATTTTCTAAAAAATGTACTTAAGTAAAAGTAAAAAGTAACAGCACTTTAAAGTTACTTTTAAAGTAAAAAGTAAAAGTACTGAAGCCGCTTTTTGTAATGGTCATTCGTCAATCATCTAACTCTATTTTATCATAATTCCATCGTCTTTCAAACGCTACTGCGTTGATGAAACTGATAAACTAATTGATAACACGCAAACTAATGAAAAAATTCTATTTGTACGTGTCTTTTTGTCAATTTTTCGTATTTCGATACATGCGTATCACGTGTTTCTTCAAGTTTGACGGAGAATTGTGGAATGCTAAACACATAATTACTTTACTTTAGAGGTTTGCCCAGCAAGCATGTGAATCTGAACGTTTTAGCTTCCATCTGAACATTTTAACTAAATATGACCATGGGCGTTCTTTATTAAGTTCATTGTTGTTACGCGCCTATCATCGCCACCACTGCTTACGTTCGCTCCTTTGGAAGATTCCATAGTAGGTAATCTCGAACAATCTATTGTACACCAAAACAAGTATGACCGCGAAAATCTTAGCTCCACCCAGTAGCTTCAATACTACTAACTACTAACATAAAAGTAAAATGGGGTTCGAAAATGCATACGTTAATAATCATAGATAATTAATACAACATCGATTTAGACTTTATGTCGTTTTATTAATTTTTTACAGTACTTTGTAACGGTTTGTCCTGGAAAAGTAACGAAGTAAAAGTAAGTCCGAAAATATTACTTCGTTACAAGTAAAAAGTACTGAAAATAATCTGTACTCCGTTACAGGCAAAAAGTACGTCTGATGTACTTAAGTAAAGTAACGCGTTACTTTTACTTCGTTACCGAACAACACTGAATATTTCAATAATACAAGATTCGCCTTACTATTACTACTCTCCGTTTTCTTGGCCAGCCATATAATGTTTCTTCAAGACTGGGGGGGGGGTATTTGAAATTCAGGAGAAGGCGATTGGCAGCGCTATTGGGCTTCTTTCCGATTGTTTTTACAAAATCAAGTTTTAACATAACATAACATAAAGGAAATGATGGGCGCAAACTATAAGTCTCTATGTCCATATCTAGAATTATATAAAATATTGTTCATATATATGTTCTATAAATAAATGTATGTATATTTAAAATGTATATATTATTAAAAATCCTTTTTATAGTTGTACATAATATCGCTTAATTCGAAATGACAGTCAATTAGTCTTTTAAATTCATTAATGTGTTCGGCTTCTACGATTTTCGAAGGGAGGTTGTTCCAAATTGCAGTAGATCTGGTCAGGAAAAAATATTTTCTGCTGTTGAATGAATGTATTAGAGATGGGAATCGAACCGAACTTTTCGAACTCGAACCCACATTTTAGTCTTTCGAACCGAACTCGAACGAACCCACATTTTTATGCACCAAACTCGAACCCAATGACGGTCGAACTCGAACCGAGCTCGAACTAGAGAGTGACACGCATTTTAAATTTTTATGCAAGTTTATTTTGAAGTTAATTATTTAAAAAATTTGCAAAAAGATAATTATGTTTTAAATGAAATAAGAAAGTAAAAAATATTAGTTCTTCCATCCATGAGTGCCTTGACATTTGTCGAATCGCAAGCGTTCACTTTTAATTGAAATTAATTTTTCGATGTCGCATTTTCCCATTTCCATGTTATTTAAAACTACAAGCGAGAATGTACTATTGAAATTAAACCAATTCAAGACCAAGACATTCAACCGAAATGAAATACAAAAAGAAAGATACTCCGGTAGAAGTAGCTAAACATAGTACAAAGACGATAAAACAAAGTACAAATTAAAAAAAAAATAATTTTGAATTTTTAAAAATTAGTTTAAAACTTCATTACCGTTCCCGTGGAATTACCATCAATTAGCAAGAACCATCTCAAAAAAACCAATGTCGTCTATGAGTTCCAATGCCTTCTCTGTCGTCCCGCGATGCAAACATACATAGGCCACACTCGGACCACGTTAGCGAGGCGGCTGCCAATGCACATCCGGGGTGGCAGTATACGCACTCATCTACAAACCGTACACAACGTCAAACCAACAAGATTACTTTTGGACCCAAACACGGCTGCGGAGGCGGTCTTCGCAATATCGACTCACACTCCGGCCGTACCATTTCACCTTCACGATTGAATTCTCCACATATCGATCATCGCTCAGCGGACGATGCGTCCGGATTTCGGCTTCTCCGCGACGTCTCCCCGGACCTGCCACTCACCGAGTCAGACGCAGATTCTTCGTCAGACGGTTCCACGGTCGCACCCGTCCCTCTGCCGCAGCAGCCTGCGTTCTCGGCTCTTGATCATGGCAGTCAGTTCACTGATCGATGCGTCCCTGACTCGCCACGTCACTCGGGTTCCGATTGCTGCCTCAATCGTCGCGTGACGCACCAGGAGTTTCCGGAGAATGACAGATTATCTTTTAAGCCTGGCTACAGATATGGAGAGCCGAAGTCTGTCAGTTTTCCGGATATTCCAATTTACGTCGATGCAGCCCCTTCGACGTCCGGTGACGCCGTCCCGCACGCCACTCCGGGTCATCACATCGAGGAGCAGATGTCTGACTCCGACGACATGTACTCTACTCCTAGTCTTCGCATCTTTGCGCCGGTGTCCGGCGGTCCCAGCGGAGCTAACCTGCGCTCTACCCCAAGTCACGACATCGGTGCGCCGAAGTCCGGCGAGGCCAACCTACACTCCACCCCGGGCCATAGCGTCGAGGCGTCGGTATCCGGCGAAGTATATCGAGCGGTTCCGCCCGGCGATGACAGCGGATCCGTGCGTGTGGACTGCTCGTCCGCATTCCCTCATTTAACTAACTGCGGCAACATAACTTTCCGCAGACGAAAGTGATTAGCCGCATTTCATTCATTTCTATACTTTTATACTTATACTTATACTTTTATTTTATTTCAGTCGTAACCTATTACTCTCGACTCTCGTGATCCTTTCATTCCGATTTTATATTTTATATTTCATATTTTATCTTTCGTGTCGGCCATCGCTTCGCTGGTCACAACGTAAACATCTACTTCTCGGCATGCTATTCGTTTACCGTTTCGCTGGTTGCTTCGTGGTTTTTGAAGTCGGTTTCTAGTAAGTTTACACATCTTCCAAAACCGTTTTTCATTTCATATCAAACACCCAACAATATATAATGCAGTTTCACTCCACTTTATGTCTTCTGTTTTTACAATAGTACTCCTGTCTTTTATATACCATGTACCTCGGTTTAATTTTACTTCACACTATTTTACCTCCGCTTGGTTTTATCACAACTATACCCGGGAACGCGGATAGCGACTGGAAGCGGGAGAGCAAGCTTGGAAGGAAACGCGAGCAAGAGAGAAAATCGATAACAAAACTTCTGAAAACCCCGAGCAACGCCGGGTAATTCCGCTAGTATATATATATTAGAGCTGCGAATTAATCGCGATTAATTCCGTTAATTAACGCTAAAAAATTAGCGCGCATTAAAAAAATTAACGCCGTTAAATATTTTAACGACTAATCTAAATTTTGCACTAAAATATAATATTAAATTAATATTATGTACCATAGTACTATAATTCTAAGTCTATAGCGTGTACGATATCGGTGGTTCCGTACATTTTCTGCGCCATTTTGCTAGAGAGTTGTATTGATTGTTTGTGTCTAAACGCGGAGAAGTATCGTTATTAAAATGAATTCAGAAAAATCAATTTTGCAAGGAAAGTTTGTTTTTAAATCGGAAGATGTTGTTGTCTGTTCAATTTGCGGTAAGAAATATAAATTTCATCGAAGTTATTCAACGCTCAAGTATCATCTTCGGAATAAGCATCCATTTGTTGACATGGAAAATAAAACTATTCGACAAGCAAGCACACATTCTTCCGATGTTGAGCTTATCCAAGCTTCAAATGATCAGCAAGTCCCAGTGTCGCGCCAGCTGAGGATCGATGAAATTGGAAAAAATGGATAAAGACAAATCGGAAAAAATTACAAAAGCTCTTGCAAGCTGGATGGCTAGAAATGGTAGGCCGATAAATATTATATCAGACGAAGGGCTCCAAGATGTCATACGTGTTGCATCTGATGATAACTCCTATGTGCTACCGACACACCGAACAATTAATTCAAGAATAGATGAATTATTCCAACAGGAAAAGAACAAAATTTTAGTTCTACTAGAAAGTATATAAAGATCTACAAAGACTTCATGCACGTGTGAATAATCAGTTGACACCAAACGATTCAACTTATGGTTACTATTTTATTTTTTTTTATCAAAGTGTTATCATTTATTTTAGACTAGAATCTAAATATAAAGAGCAAAATTTAATTTAATTTGTTAATTTTTAGAAGTCATTATTTAATCTCGTAAATACTTTTTTATCTAGAACCACTAACAAAGAAACGGAAAATGTTGGAAATGGATGATTCGGATTCTGACGATGAGCTTCTTCGGCCGCGATCGTCGTTTGCTCCTTTTGAACAATATAAAAATGAGCCGCAGATTGATCTGTCTGAATGTCCTTTGGAATGGTGGAGAAAGCATGAAGGTGCATATGCTAATTTAGCGAAATTGGCACGAAAATTCTTGGCTTCTCCAGCTACAACTGTCCCGTGCGAACGATTATTTTTATTATCAGGGAACATTGTGACTAAAAAACGTGCTTCACTCTCACTGACAATATTAACAAACTTGTCTCACTGAGTAGCTGGCTAAGAAATGATGACAATATGAATGATTTTGAATAAATACACTTGTTATTTCAAATTGTTATTGAATAAATGCACTTATTATTTCAAATTGTTATTGAATAAATGCACTTATTATTTCAAATCAATTTTTAAATTTACAATATGGTTTGACATTTTTTTTGCGATTAATCGTAATTAATTTTTCCGAACAATGGATTAATCGCATGCGATTAAACGATTAAAAATTTTAATCGATTCACAGCTCTAATATATATATATAAATGAATGTTTGTATGTATGTATGTATGTCTTTTATGTATTGCTACACCATTCATCTAATCGTAATGAAATTTTCACACAACCTTGAGAGTCAAGGGGAATCAAATACAGAGAAAAAAATTGAAATCCATCACAAAATGAGCGGAGCGGGTGAGTGAGCGGGAACTATATACATACATAAATGAACGAAAACGGGAAGCCAACAAAGATCGAAAAATAGAGCGAGAAAGGGAAAGCGACCGAGAACGGGAAAGCAACCGGGAGCGGGAAAGCGACTGGGAGCTGGAAAACGACCGAGAGCGGGAAAGCGACCGGGAGCGGAAAAGCGACCGGGAACGGGAAAACAACCGGGAGCGGAAAACGGACCGGGAACGGGAAAGCGGAGAAGAAAACTGGTAGTATATATATATAATGTAAGATGGCATAAGATTTTCTTTAAGACAAGCTCGATTAAAAATAAGTCTCCATTTAGCCGCTATGAGTTTTATAGATACTTTCTCAATATTTCGGAACAACGTTTTTTGTTTACTGCAACACGTATTAAGAAAAGTATATATATATATATATATATATATAATATATATATATATATATATATATATATATATATATATATATATATATATATATATATATATATATATATATATATATATATATATATATAATTAGACTGCAATTAGTCAAAAACTTTTTCGTTTCAGCTATGTCAGCGATGCATATTACTTTCTTTGACACCAAAAGTAAAACGAGAAAAGTAAACAAACAGAAAGAACCGAAATTATCAAAGAATTAGCATACCAACAAATGAATAATGTCAAATCAAAAGAATACGAGGCTCAACAAAAAAAAACATGAGTAAAACAAAATTCCATAGTGTTTAAGACCGGAATCATAAACTAATGAAATCACAGAGACTATAACAGTTATACTATTAGAATACACCATCAATTTTTGAGATACATTACAATGAGATTCGTCAGGAGCAGCCTAAACAGCCACAGTATTTGTGTCAGAGGACGAGTCAGAAGTATCATCATTTATGTTATCCTCTTCGTTAGAAGGAATACAGGGTAACCGATGCATATTACTTTCTTTGACACCAAACAAGTAGAGAATCTGTGGAAATTTATCAAATTGTTTATTAATCGCAGGTCTCATTGATAAGATATAGAGAGCCTTTTTAATTTTCAGCCGGAAAGAGTCGGATTCACTTGTTAAAATCGAAACACCTTTTTCAAGTTCTTTGCGTGTTAGCTTTTTCAAATGAATACATTCATAATGATTAAGAATACTCCCAAACTGGAGATGTATCCTGAGTCTCCTTGACAACCTAGTGGTAGTGTGAGTAGTGTGACCAATGTATGTATCAACCTTACAATGTGGAATTGAACATTTGAAATAGTACACCACGTGACTTTGTTGCAACGGGTCAGTGATAATTGTTCTATCATTCTTGATGACGAAATTGAAAAGTTTCAAGTTTTTGTAATAAATATATAAACCCAGTTTATTCCTGACGGGGTCTTTAACAGAAACTTCCTTTTTTATTATCTTCTTTATAAGACTTTCATCAATTCTGTAATTGAGATTCATTTGATTTTTGTGGAACACGGGGGACTCCTGGCGTGCATCACGACCCTTGTCAGCGTCAGACCCAGACGAACTCACAGATGTTTTCATTTTGGTTACAAAATTGTTAATAAAACCGTCAACAAAGCTATTAGAACAATTGTTGTTAACCAATAACTGCTTGATTCTAACTATTTCTTTATGGAAATCTGACCAGGTTTCGGAAAAACGATAAGCTCTGAGGAGATAACTATTAATAACACTTCTTTTATACCTGTCCGGACACTCGCTCTCACCATTTAAGCATGTTCTATTATTAGTTGGTTTGATGAAGACTTTGCTAGTAGGACCAGAATCAATTATTGTGATGATGGCGTCGAGAAAATTTACTTGTTTTTTACTGTCATAGGTCGAAGGTAAATTTCAAAACTGAATTGCTCTCGAAAGTATTCTTTAAAGTAACGACTTCACGTTCAGACTTCACAAGAAGAAAGATATCGTCTATATATCGCGCATAAACAATGGGGGTTTCTTCTATTTCAGCGAAAGTTTTCTCCTCTAAACGACCCATGTAAAAGTTAGCCAAGGTTGGTCCCAATGGAGATCCCATCGCCACTCCATCAATCTGTAGAAATAAGCTCTGGTCTAAGTGTCTGAATGGAGACTGTCTCAAACAGCGAGTTTTATACCGAAAAGTCGAGAATTTGGCTCGAAAAGTTGTTTGCTTCACCGCCGTTATATGACACAACCCCACAATCGTCAAACGAAAAGTATATACTTCATACTTTAAAGTCGCTAAATTAGATAAATTAACCTATTTCGCTTTCTTAATCCTAAGAAATTACGAAGGCAACTGTACGTTGGGTAGCCAGTAACTTCGGCACTCAATATTGTCACAGATTCGGGATTGGAAAATGTCATTAAAGCTGCATCGTCAAGCTACAGCTATAAACATCTATGCCAAAACACAGTAAAAAATCTATAGCAACTGTGAAATGAAGAGAAGGAGAAAAAGATAGATCTTTTAAAAATGGCAGTGTAGCTATAACGTGCGATCACTGGACGTCAGTTGCCAATGTCAGTTGCCAGTTATCTCGGAATAACTTGTCATTTAACTGACAATAATTGAACATTAAATTTCTTTACGTTAGGAATTTATCACACATTTGATCGTCACACTAGAAAAAATGTGTCAGCCGGATTACAGGAAAACTTTCATTGTGCGATTAAACGTGTTATTAATAGCGATTAAACAAATTAATTATGCGACTAATCGCGATTAAAATTTTTAATTGCATGCAAACCTTATTTAAAATTAACTAAATTAGTATATTTTATAAATGTTTTATAATCTATATATATAAAAGAACATGTCCTGACTGACTGACTGACTGACTGACTGACTGACTGACTGACTGACTGACTGACTGATGAC
This sequence comes from Erpobdella octoculata, assembly GCA_963978895.1. Classification (NCBI taxonomy): domain Eukaryota; kingdom Metazoa; phylum Annelida; class Clitellata; order Hirudinida; family Erpobdellidae; genus Erpobdella; species Erpobdella octoculata. Next base: position 19,761,567 of record OZ022245.1, read on the forward strand.
TGACTGATAATCAACGCCGAGCTCAAACGCCTCATCCTAGGAACGTGAAATTTGGAACTTATATTACTTTTATAACGTAAACATCCGCTAAGAAAGGATTTTTGAAAATTTTGCTCCTGAGGGGAAAAAACTGGAAAACAAACTTTTTTCTAAAACAATGTATATCTCGAAAACCAAAAATGAGGAGATTTTGAAATTTGGTATATAGATTCTTTTTGAAAAATAAAAAGATACGTGTTTCACCATTTTTTGAAAATTCGGTTTACGGACCTCAAATGTTGGTTGGAAAATTGGGTTATTTGGTTTTTAAAGTAGCTTCTACTCAAAAACTGTTACTGCTACAGGAGTAAAAATTAGTATTTAGTTTCTACTCCAAAAATAATGAAACACGTGTTTTAGCATTTTTTGAAAATTTGGTTTCCAGGACTTCAAATGTGGGGTGGAAAATAGGGCTATTTGTCTTTTATAGTAACTGCTACTCAAAAACAGTAAATACCACAGATGTAAAAATTATTATTTAGTTTCTTTTCTAAAAATAAAGATATACGTGCTTCACCATTTTTTACAAATTTGGTTTCCCGGACCTCAAATGTGGGTTGGAAAATTGGGTTATTTGGTTTTTAAAGTAGCTTCTACTCAAAAACTATTAATGTTACAAAAGTAAAAATTCGTATTTAGTTTCTACTCTAAAAATAATGATATACGGGTTTCACAATTTATTGAAAATTTGGTTTCCAGGACTTCAAATGTGGGGTGGAAAATAGGGTTATTTGGTTTTTAAAGTAACTGCTACTCAACAACTGTAATTGCCACAAATGTAAAAATTAATACTTAGTATCTACTCAAAAAAAAAGATATACGTGTTTCATCATTTTTTGGGTTATTTGGTTTTTAAAGTAGCTGCTACTCAAAAACTGTTAATGCTACAGAAGTAAAAATTAGTATTTAGTTTCTACTCCAAAAATAATGAAATACGTGTTTTAGCATTTTTTGAAAATTTGGTTTCCAGGACCTCAAATGTGGGGTGGAAATAAGGGTTATTTGATTTCAAAATAACTGCTACTCACAAACTGTAAGTGCTACAAATGTAAAAATTAGTATTTTGAAGTTTTGTGCCGGTTAAAAGTAGCTAAGTCCAGTTTATCATCGGCCGGGCCAAGCCGTTATTTTAGAGTCTTCACACGGGCCAGGCCAAACCTTAAATCAAAGTGGGACGGGCCGAGGCTTTTCACTAAGTATATAGATATTTTAGTGATTTTAGTGTCTTCTGTTTGGCCGGGCCAAACCTGAGGTCAAGGTGGGACGGGCCGAAGTTTTTCATCAAGTATATAGAACTTCTAGGCCTGTAAAAATGGGCCGGGCCTAATTCAGACGAGCTGTGCCGGGCCAGGAGTTTGGGTTTTTAAAACGGACTGGGCTAATTTGTCGACGGGCCGAGCCGAGACCTAAAAAAATGATCTCTACTATGGATGCACGGTTCAAACTCTCTAATTTCATGCGAGCGAAGCCGCTACGGGCACTGCTAGTCTATATATATAAAAGAACATGTCCTGACTGACTGACTGACTGACAGATGACTGACTGATAATCAACGCCGAGCTCAAACGCCTCATCCTAGGAACGTGAAATTTGGAACTTATATTACTTTTATAGCGTAAACATCCGCTAAGAAAGGATTTTTGAAAATTTTGCTCCTGAGGGGAAAAAACTGGAAAACAAACTTTTTTCTAAAACAATGTATATCTCGAAAACCAAAAATGAGGAGATTTTGAAATTTGGTATATAGATTCTTTTTGAAAAATAAAAAGATACGTGTTTCACCATTTTTTGAAAATTCGGTTTCCCGGATCTCAAATGTGGGTTGGAAAATTGGGTTATTTGGTTTTTAAAGTAGCTGCTACTCAAAAACTGTGAATGCTACAGGAGTGAAAATTAGTATTTAGTTTCTACTGCAAAAATAATGAAATACGTGTTTAAGCATTTTTTGAAAATTTGGTTTCCAGGACTTCAAATGTGGGGTGGAAAATAGGGTTATTTGTTTTTTAAAGTAACTGCTACTCAAAAACAGTAAATACCACAGATGTAAAAATTAGTATTTAGTTTCTATTCTAAAAATAAAGATATACGTGTTTTACCATTTTTTTTAAATTTGGTTTTCAGGACCTCAAATGTGGGGTGGAAAATAAGGTTATTTGGTTTTTAATGTAACTGCTACTCGAAAACAGTAGATGCTAAAGGAGTAAAAATTAGTATTTGGTTTCTACTCCAGAAATAATGATATACGTGTTTTACCATTTTTTGAAAATTTGGTTTCCAGTTCCAGGACCTCAAATGTGAGGTGGAAAAAAGGTTATGTGATTTTAAAATAACTGCTACTCAAAAACTGTAAGTGCTACAGATGTGAAAAATAGTATTTTGAGGTTTTGTGCCGGTTAAAAGTAAATGAGTTCAGTTTATCACCGGACGGACGGGCCAAACCGTTATTTTAGGGTCTTCATACGGCCCTGCCCAAACCTTAAATCAAGGTGGAACGGGCCGAGATTTTTAACCAAGTATATAGACATTTTAGTGATTTTAGGGTGTTCAGGCTAAACGTGAAGTCAAGGTGGGACGGGCCGAAGTTTTTCATCAAGTATATAGAACTTCTAGGCCTGTAAAAACGGGCCGGGCCGATATTAGACGGGCCGTGCCGGGCCAGGAATTTCGGTTTTTGAAACGGGTTGGGCCAAGTTGTCGACGGGCCGAGCCGAGACCTAAAAAATTGATCCGTGCAGTACTCTACTATGTATGCATGGTTCAAATTCTCAAATTTCATGCGAGCGAAGCCGCTACGGGCACTGCTAGTCATACATAAGTTAAGTATTGACTGAAAATATTTATAAGATTTAGAACGTCTGTCGAAAAAGTTAATAAACGCAAAATGGTCTATTGTCTTTAATAGCGCGTGCCTGAAAGAAAGTATTACACCTAAGTACGTCAATATATATATATATATATATATATATATATATATATATATATATATATATATATATATATATATATATATATATATATATATATATATATATATATATATATATATATATATATATATATATATATATATATATATATATATATATATACTAGCGGGGTTACCCGGCGTTGCGCGGGGTTTTTAGAGGTTTTTCTAATGTTTGTCCCTCTCGCTCCCGTTTCCTTCTCCACTTTCCCGTTTTCGTAGCGTTCCCGGTCGCTTTTCCGCTCTCGGTCGTTTTCCAGCTCCCGGTCGCTTTCCCGCTCAGAAGTTTTGTTATCGATTTTCTCTCTTGCTCGCGTTTCCTTCCAAGCTTGCTCTCCCGATTCCAGTCGCTTTCCGCGTTCCCGGTCGCTTTCCGCGTTCCCGGTCGCTTTCCCGTTCCCGGTCGCTTTCCCGTTCCCGGTCGCTTTCCCGTTCCCGGTCGCTTTCCCGTTCCCGGTCGCTTTCCCGTTCCCGCTCACGCTTGCTCTCCCGTTCCCGGTCATGCTTGCTCTCCCATTCCCGGTCACGCTTGCTCTCCCGTTCCCGGTCATGCTTGCTCTCCCATTCCCGGTCACGGTTGCTCTCCCGTTCCCGTCCCCGTTCACGCTCATTTTCTCTTTTCCATTCTTTCATAACTTCTGTTAGCCTATAAAACGTAAAATAGATTTGCTAAGACTATATATATATATGAATGTTTGTGGGTTAGTTTGTCTATTATAGAAACGGGAAAGCGACCCGGAACGGACAGCGAGTGGGAGCGGGAATGCGACACGGAACGGACAGCGAGCGGGAGCGGGAATGCGACCGGCAGCGGGAAAACGACCGAAAACGGGAAAGCAAACAGGAGTGGGAAAGCAGGTGGGAAAGGAAACGGGAGAGAAAGAGACAAACCTCTAAAAAACCCGGGCAACGCCGGGTATCTCCGCTGGTGGCAGAGCGGTAGAGCGCTCGCCTGTCGATCATTAGGTCGGCAGTTCAAGCCTCACCGGCGTCACCAGCGTAACTCCCTTAAGCAAGGAGTTCACTCGCATTGCTAAAGGGGTAGGCGCCTATAAATGGCTGCCTCTGCAAAGAACCCTTCAGTGGCCTTGAAGTCCTTTAGGATTTACGCCACTCTAAATATTGTCAAACATTAGTACATACATAAACACAGACACAGACACACATACATGCACATACACATACATACATACGCACATACATATATATATAGTACCCGCTCGCTCACCCGCTCCGCTCCGCTCATTTTGTGACGGATTTCAAAAAATTTTTCTCTATATTTGATTCCCCTTGACTCTCAAGATTGTGTGAAAATTTCATTACGATCGGATGAATGGTGTAGCAATGCATAAACGCCATTAACATATATACATATATACAAACATTCATTTATATTTATATATATATATATATATATATGTCTCAACTTCAGACTCGAACCCACGACTGTCGGATCGGCAACACCGCCTCGCATCATGCCAACTACCTTACCATCTGCGCCACTTCCACCGCCAAAAAACAGTGGTTGTTAAGCGCTTTTGTTGGGGTATGTTGAACACAACACTCGACTATGAATGGGTACGAATCAATGCTCGATAGTATATATAAGTTGGACGGCTAACATTCCGTCACTAGCTAATTTAATAGCTATCGAAGATATATGTTGTATGATATATATTATAAGGAAACATAGCGTTGATATGTTTTTACGAGCCACATATATCAGAAACTTGGATGGCTTACAATCCACCACGAAATAACGCAAATATAAATGTCTCAACTTCAGACTCGAACCCACGACTGTCGGATCGGCAACACCGCCTCGCATCATATCAACGCTATGTTTCCTTATAATATATATATATATATATATATATATATATATATATATATATATATATATATATATATATATATATATATATATATATATATATATATATATATACTAGCAGTGCCCGTAGCGGCTTCGCTCGCATGAAATTAGAGAATTTGAACCGTGCATCCATAGTAGAGATCATTTTTTTAGGTCTCGGCTCGGCCCGTCGACAAATTAGCCCAGCCCGTTTTAAAAACCCAAACTCCTGGCCCGGCACAGCCCGTCTGAATTAGGCCCGGCCCATTTTTACAGGCTTAGAAGTTCTATATACTTGATGAAAAACTTCGGCCCGTCCCACCTTGACCTCAGGTTTGGCCCGGCCAAACTGAAGACCCTAAAATCACTAAAATATCTATATACTTGGTGAAAAACCTCGGCCCGTCCCACTTTGATTTAAGGTTTGGCCTGGCCCGTGTGAAGACTTTCAAATAACGGCTTGGCCCGGCCGATGATAAACTGGACTTAGCTACTTTTAACCGGCACAAAACTTCAAAATACTAATTTTTACATTTGTAGCACTTACAGTTTGTGAGTAGCAGTTATTTTGAAATCAAATAACCTTTATTTCCACCCCACATTTGAGGTCCTGGAAACCAAATTTTCAAAAAATGCTAAAACACGTATTTCATTATTTTTGGAGTAGAAACTAAATACTAATTTTTACTCCTGTAGCAGTAACAGTTTTTGAGTAGAAGCTACTTTAAAAACCAAATAACCCAATTTTCCAACCCACATTTGAGGTCCGGGAAACCAAATTTGTAAAAAATGGTGAAGCACGTATATCTTTATTTTTATAAAAGAAACTAAATAATAATTTTTACATCTGTGGTATTTACTGTTTTTGAGTAGCAGTTACTATAAAAGACAATTAGCCCTATTTTCCACCCCACATTTCATGTCCTGGAAACCAAATTTTCAAAAAATGCTAAAACACGTGTTTCATTATTTTTGGAGTAGAAACTAAATACTAATTTTTACTCCTGTAGCAGTAACAGTTTTTGAGTAGAAGCTACTTTGAAAACCAAATAACCCAATTTTCCAACCCACATTTGAGGTCCGGGAAACCGAATTTTCAAAAAATGGTGAAACACGTTTCTTATTATTTTTTAAAAAGATTCTATATACCAAATTTCAAAATCTCCTCATTTTTGGTTTTCGAGATATACATTGTTTTAGAAAAAAGTTTGTTTTCCAGTTTTTTCCCCTCAGGAGCAAAATTTTCAAAAATCCTTTCTTAGCGGATGTTTACGCTATAAAAGTAATATAAGTTCCAAATTTCACGTTCCTAGGATGAGGCGTTTGAGCTCGGCGTTGATTATCAGTCAGTCATCTGTCAGTCAGTCAGTCAGTCAGGACATGTTCTTTTATATATATATATATATATATATATATATATATATATATATATTGACGTACTTAGGTGTAATATATATATATATATATATATATATATATATATATATATATATATATATATATATATATATATATATATATATATATATATATATATATATATATATATATATATATATATATATATATATATATATATATATATATATATATATATATATATATATATATATATATATATATATATATATATATATATATATATATATATATATATATATATATATTTCGGACTCTACTAGGAATCGAACCCACGTGTCTACGGCAACACCGCCTTGCCTAAATGCAAGCGCTCTTACCAACTGAGCCACCGACCATCACCAAAAAATGATGGCTAGAAGTCTCAGTCTTTCGGAGCTACTTAACATTAGACTATGACTATGATATGTTCAGAACTCCTTACTTCGTCACGACAGCTAGTCTGCTGCCAGATAGATAATTTTTATGAAGTGAAACATTGCGTTGAAATGTTTCGAGAGCCTACAAAATAGGATGACTAACTGTCACCACAAATAACGCAAATTTATACGACTGTACTAGGAATCGAACCCACGTGTCTACGGCAACACCGCCTCGCCTAAATGCAAGCGCTCTTACCAACTGAGCCACCGACCATCACCAAAAAATGACGGCTAGAAGTCTCAATCTTTCGGAGCTACTTAACATTAGACTACGACTATGATAGGCTCAGAACTCCTTACTTCGGCTTGACAGCTAGTCTGCTGCCAGATAGATAATTTTTATGAAGTGAAACATTGCGTTGAAATGTTATATATAATATATATATATATATATATATATATATATATATATATATATATATATATATATATATATATATATATATATATATATATATATATATATATATATATATATATATATATATATATATATATATATATATATATATATATATATATATATATATATATATATATATATATATTGTAACGATTGTTACTAATTTTCATTAATTCGTAAATAGTTTTTTTTATTTTTTTTTATCTGGGATATTAATTTAAATATCTATTATTTTATTTTTATTTTCTATGCTATGTGACGATATGACGGACTTGCTGCTTTTAAAATAGAATAGATTGTTTTTGGTGCTTTGTGCCCTGCTGTGTGGTACTAAATTGTTGTTTCGTGCTCCTTGCCGTTTCTTCGTGTTAATAAGTTGTTATTGATTTGATTTCTCTGTGCGTTGTACCTTGGGCGCTAATACAGTTTGTTCGTACCTCCGATATATATATATACTAGCAGTGCCCGTAGCGGCTTCGCTCGCATGAAATTAGAGAATTTGAACCTTGCATCCATAGCGGTCGGCTCGGCACGTCGACAACTTGGCCCAGCCCGTTTCAAAACCAAAATTCCTGGGCCGGCACGGCCTGTCTAATTTGGGCCCGGCCCGTTTTTTACAGGCCTAGAAATTCTATATACTTGATGAAAAACTTCGCCCCGTCCCACCTTGACTTCAGGTTTGGCCCGGCCCGTCTGAAGACCCTAAAATCACTAAAATGTCTATATGCTTAGTGAAAAACCTCGGTTTTTTGGGAGCAGAAAGTAAAAGATGTTCTGCAGGGTGCGCAGATTTTGTGTTTTGTACTCAGGCGCAGAGGACCCTAAGTGGGCCCATAAAACATCTTTCCCCCCTAAGGTTTTGCTGAAATGACGTCCATGCGGGGGAGTAGGATTGCGAGAGACGTTCAATTGTGATTGATTGTCGTCTCCGAGGGACGAATGGTTGTTTTGGAGAGTATTTTCGGAACTATCGTCTGGTTGAAGGATGTCAACAAGAGACTGGTAGTGATCGTTTTCAGAGATTGGTACTATTTCGTTAGCGAGACTAGGTTTGGGCTCTCCTGTTCTGTAGCCAAAAGATAAAGGAACGTTAGTCTGCTCTTTTCTTGGAGTGAGTAAACTAGATGTTTGAAATTCGTGTTCGGAACTTTTGTCGAATGTAGAGATGGGGACAGAAGGTTGGGAAAGATCATCAGACGATAGGATCAGATCGCAAACAGGACTACATCTGGCAACAGTGTTGGCAACGTCAATCAAGCGATCAGAAGAATCGTTTACGAGATTAATGACGTGTTGTATAGTGGGGCAAGGGTTGTTTGCAAAATCGACATGAGGTACGGGTTGAACAATATTGATCTCGTTGTTGGAGGTTTGTACTTTTTCATGTTCTTTAGCGAGACTAGGTTTAGGCTTTCTTGTTCTGTAGCCAATTGATGAAGAAACATTAGTCTGCTCTGTACCTGAAGTGGGGAGACCGACAAGAACTTTCTGTCTTTGTGTGAAGTGGGTATGTCGGTCGCTGTGATCAAAGTGGTCATCCTGAATATTCATGCTGGGCCGGATTTTTAATATATATAGAGCTTCTAAAATTTTTAGTCGTATGGGATCAGTGGTAGAAGTCAACACACGAGTATTGACGTCAGTGATAGTTCTGGTGAGTGGAATTCCATGGTTGTTGAGGAAATGAGCGTGGATATTGCCACCTTGTACATGCATGGTTAGTCTCCTAGATAAAGTTGTTCTAGTGTGGCCAATGTATGTGGTGGGGTGTTCATGATCAAAAGGACAATGGAACTCGTAGACAACATTTGTTTTTTTTAAGAAAATCAGAACATAATAAGTTGTTTGGTGCGACGAGGTTATTTGTTTTCGAGGTTTTGTAGTAGATTAGGAATTGGAGTTGGTTAGTTTGGTTTACAGGTGAGACATGCGTTCGTATTATATTGCGAAGAATTGATTCTTCAGTTTTGTAATTTTCGATCATTTGGGCGCGATAATGCAGAGCAACAGTTGTTTGTTTGGGAGAATTAGAATCATTGATTGGGCGACATTTTTTATCAAGAAAAGTTTTCACGGTGCGGTCAACGAAGTTATTCAAAAAGTTGTTATTGATCAGTAGCTGTTTGATTTTTAGAAGTTCCTGGTGGAAGTGAGACCAGTCGTCAGTCACCTTGTATGCACGATGTAGATAAGATAATATTGTACTTTTTTATATTGTTCTGGACATAATACGTCGCTGTTCATTGTAGTGCCGGCAGAAGTCGGTTTTATATAGATGTCAAGGTGAAGTTTGTTTTCGAGTTGAGAAACGGGAACGTCGAGAAAGGGGAGTTGATGTTCCATTTTGAACTGTTCATAACTTTTTTAACACTTTTCCATCTCGACGTGAACGATCAAGCTTCCTAGTTTCTTTAGCATCTCTTTTTTCTTTTATTCTCTATGGACAGCCTACTCGTCCAGGCTATGAATAACGCTAACCATCCTTATAACCGGGTCGGCATTTTTTCTACATAAGGCCGCATCCTATAATTACAAAAGCTTCTGCTTTTCTCTTCTCAAATCTCACTAAAAACACCCAAAAAAATCCAATAGGGGCCCATATATAATAACTATTGGTTTACATAAAAGTCCGGAAGCCCAGTCCCCCTAAATGATGTCCCTGAGTTTTGAAAGTTACGGTCTGAAAGGTGCCCATATATTAACCATGACCCACTTGAAAGTCAAGAATCTACATAAAAGTCAGGGAGGGCTACTTAACAGTCATGGAAGGGCCAGTCAAAAATCAGGGAAAGGTCAGTTAAAAGTTAAGTGGGACCCACTTGAATGTCGGGGCCCACTTAAGTGCATGGGACCAATTTAGTGCCAGGAAACTTACTGAAAAATCAGGGAAGGGTCACTTAAGTCAGGAGGGGCCCACTTAGGTGCCGGGAGCCAACTTAAGTGCAGAGGCTCACGTAAGAAAGGAGCCCACTTCAGTGCCGGAGCCCCATGAGTGCGTTGGGCTCACTTCAGTGCCAGGCCCTTTTAAGTGCGTGGGACCCACTTCAATGCCGAGTGCCCCTTAAGTACGTGGGGCCCACTGAAAAGTTTGGAATGGGCTAATAAAAATCAGGAGGGGCCCACTAACTTAGGTGCCGGGGGCCCACTTAAGCGCAAGAGACCACTTAAGGGCGGGGGCCCACTTAAGTGCGTTGGGCCCATTTTACTGCGTGGGGCCCAATTTTAGTGCCGGGGCCCCCTAAGTACGTGGGCCCACTTTAGTGCCGGGAGCCCACTGAAAAGTCCGGGAATGGCCACTTAAAAATCAAGAGGGGCCCACTAACGTAAGTGCATGGGGCCCACTTTAGTGATGAGGTTCACTTAACTGCGTGGGGCCCATTTTAGTGATGGGGCCCACTTAACTGCGTGGGGCCCACTTTAGTGCGTTGGGCTCACTTCAATGCCAGGCCCTTTTAAGTGCGTGGGACCCACTTCAATGCCGAGTGCCCCTTTAGTACGTGGGGCCCACTGAAAAGTTTGGAATGGGCTAATAAAAATCAGGAGGGGCCCACTAACTTAGGTGCCGGGGGCCCACTTAAGCGCAAGAGACCACTTAAGGGCGGGGGCCCACTTAAGTACGTTGGGCCCATTTTACTGCGTGGGGCCCAATTTTAGTGCCGGGGCCCCCTAAGTACGTGGGCCCACTTTAGTGCCGGGAGCCCACTGAAAAGTCCGGGAATGGCCACTTAAAAATCAGGAGGGACCCACTAACGTAAGTGCATGGGGCCCACTTTAGTGATGAGGTTCACTTAACTGCGTGGGGCCCATTTTAGTGATGAGGCCCACTTAACTGCGTGGGGCCCACTTTAGTGCCGGGGGCCCACTGAGAACTCAGGGGGGGCGATGGCCCCCCTGCCCCCCTAATTGACGTCCCTGCACAAAAAGATGCAATGCTTTAGAAGACAAAATTGACCGCTAATAATTATGTATGTAGCGGCAGCCGAACACATTGGAAACATCTAAAATTCGTTGATATCACTTTTTTTAAGTTAGAGTTGATTTGTCATTAATCTAAAAAATTAATTTTCAATAGATCTTCCAGAAGACTTAGTTATTCCGGTGGACAGTAAGGAAAAATTTGCTTTCTTAGAATCTTCTTTAGTCATTGAGAAGAATCGAAAACAAGTGGTTTGGTTTTCCTGATAAAAATTTTAAGTTAAGTTAACTTATACTACTATTAAGTTTTTCAATTTACAGGATAATTATTTAAAGTCCATTGTGAGGGTCAATCTTACAAGAACCGTTTGCTCCATAATGAGCTTCTTTTTGACAAATGAATTTGTCTAGGACTTCAATTGGATAGGAGCTAATATGAAAAGAAGCTTCAAATCTTGCTAGAGTTATTTCTCATTTAGTCAAACTATTTTTTTTAAGTTGTCGTTTACAGGATAATTTTTTAAAGTCCATTATGAGGGTCAATCTTTTTAGTCTTAGCTAAACTTGACCATTAATTTCTTACAGAAGCAATTTTAAACAAGTAAATTAAAAACGAATTTTTAAAACCCAATGCTTTTATATGTAATTAAAACACAAATTTTGCAAACACTTATACATAAATTCCTAGATAAAAAATATAATAAACACACACACGTACACATATACATAAATATATATAAATTAATTAAAATTAACTAAATTAATTGTATGCAAAATTTGAAAAAAATCTATCATCAGGAAGTGACTCAAAAATTGATTGCAAGATTTGAAACAGACAGAGAAACAGACAGACAGAGAAACAGAGACGACGAGTTAATAAAAGCATTGGTAAAAATGGAATTGAAGATTTGCAGGAAATGAGGGCTTGGATAAGACAGGCACTTGATAGGGATGGTAGAAGACGAAAAATAGCTAACCTTATAATGCCTAAATATATTTTACATCTCATTTTTTATAATTTTTTCGCAATTTTTTGTCATTTTCAATAAAAGTTTTTTTAACTCTTTTTGTAGTTTTTAAAAGATATATAAAGAGGGTAAGCAACATGGGGTTTTGAGGAAGTTTCACATATGGTACTTGTGGGGCCCATGCGTGAAACGTCAGAATGCCTCATGTGGCTGAGACGTGGGGGTGATGTGGCGCTAAGGTACATTCCGTGCGGTAAACTTCAAAATGGAACTATTGCGCGACAGCGAACTATATACCGCCTGTTGGCCCTAGCAGTGGCCCACGCCTTTTTTTACTCAGGCGACCCACACCTAAATTGCTATCTGGGATGACGTTTTCTCTGACCGATGAAAATAAATAAAATAATGCTTTAGTATGAATTTTTGGTTTTGCAAGAGTTTCTTTCATGTTAAGGTGCCGGAGCTGGAGCTTTCAAAAGCATATAAGCACAAAAATCGCGTAAGGCATTTTTGCCGAATGTTGGATGCCCTTGCTTAACTGCCGGTGAACAAAGTAGCTTGTGTAATGCTAACCCTAACGAAGTAACTAGCGCGATGCTAACCCCAATCCTAGCCCTAACTAAGTAACTAGTGGGATGCTAACCCTAACCATAACGAAGTAACTAGCGGGATGCTAGCCCTAAACGAAGTAACTATAATGGGATGCTAACCCTGACGAAGTAACGTGGAATGCTAGCCCTAACCCTTTTTTCTCTTACGGCTGCACGCCAAACACTCTATTCAATTATATATAAACAATAAATGTTAAGTCTTTTAAACATAGGTTTGTTTGTTAAAAAAAACCTAAACTCTAACTCTACCCCGGGGGAGGGCAATGTCCGTTAGTCCGTTCCCCGCCGATACAGCAGCAATTGTCCCGCTTATTTCCCTGTCAAACTGCCAGTAGGAACACATCTAAATTATTTTATGTCGTAAACAAAGATGATGATAAAGAAGTTTAAATAAGATCAGAAGTATAAATTCCCTAATGAAACAAGTGAGTAAGAACGCTGGTTATTTCAGTACCGATCTCCTCTACACACGGTTTTCTAAATCTTCTTCTTCCCCTCCTCCTTTATGCCACCATTGGTCCTTTATTTTTATTCAACGCTCCCAAATTAACCCGAGGCTTCTATCGCCCCTGATTGTTTAGCACCTCAAAAAAACCGGTATCACCCACTTTTATAATCACTGCTTTAAGATTTTCTTCTAAAACAGCCAAACAGGTCTTTTGTTTGGTCGTAATTGTAAAGTCATTAGGCAATCAGTATGTAAAACTGGGAGAAGCTATTCAATTGTTCTGAATCAGTGTGTAAAACTGGGAGAAGCTATTCAATTGTTCCCATTGTTTTGACCAGTCTTATGATATCACCAGGCTAATTTTACAATATTTGCTCAAATACTCGAGGCAAAAGACGATTTAAAATACCGATTTATTAAGCGAAATTTATTGTAGCTACAACATGCAATAAATTTTTAAGACAATTCTATTAGCAACAAATAATCTAATTATTGAAAATCATCTACAATAATCTGAATCCATAGAGCTTGATTCAACTCTATTTTGTATTCAGTGATGACTGATGAAGTGAAGATGTGTCTTCTCTTAGCAACTCTCTAAGGGCCATGGTAGCATACGATGATGCAGGTAATTTTAATTCAAGTTTCAATCCTTTGTATGCACTGTCTGTCAAATTATTAAAAAAATTAGTAAAAAAGTTTTGTAAAAAGGTACAAAAAGCAAGGGTTTATAAAATGGTGTTCCACAGGCAAAAAAGCCAATCAACAACGTTACTAATAAGATTCGCAGTAGTCCATGGACATCTGCATATAGACTATTATAGACGTTCAATGTCGAGCTTTGCGTGCGCTGTGTACGGTAGCACATACCGACCAGACATACAGAAAAATTCGTTTTTAAATCCTTTATATTAACTAGCTTGAGCCATACATTGGAACCCTATACCATTTAAAAAACAACTTCCTGTTATCCAATCAAGTTGAAATTTAATGGGTCTATTTGTCACTGTGGACTTTACATTCTATAAAATTGTCAGATTGATTTGACAAAATATAAGTGAATTCTAGAATAAAATCAATAAAACCTTTAAAAATGCTGGGTAAATTACTAGTAAAATAATAAAATAACGTGTATATTGAGTTAAAACCACACTATTTGTTTACTAAAGAATTCGAGTTTGCCAGCGTATTTTGCGCAAATCCAAAAACGCCAAAACGATGACAACAAATGAAAGCAGGTGTGGAATTATAATAATAATTTATATTAGAGGCGCTGGTAGAGCGTTCGCCTGTCGATCGCTAGGTCGGCAGTTCAAGCCTCACCGGCGTCACCAGCGTAACTCCCTTAAGCAAGGAGTTCACTCGGTAGGCGCCTTTAAATGGCTGCCTCTACAAAGAACCCTTTCTTCAGTGGCCTTGAAGTCCTTTAGGAACTAACGCCACTTTCCGTCAATTATTATTATTATTATTATTATTATTATTATTATTATTATTATTATTATTATTATAGAGTCAGGAAAGTCTGAAGCACTTACTAAGGTTCCTTCAGAAAACAAGTTTTGAAATAATAAGTTTTAAGTTTGGATTTAAAAATATTGATGTTTGGAGAGTCCCTGATATCCGGAGGAAGGGAGTTCCAAACGACTGGGGCAGTGTTGCGGAAGCCACGCCTTGAGATGTTGTTGATTGTACTTTTTTATATTAGATGAAGGGGGATGTAGAGCGAAGTTGTTTAAAAAAAATATATATAAACGAATGTTTGTTTGTTTGTTTTTCTAAATATATATGTACATATGTGAATATATATTAGGGAGTAACCAACTTTTGGTCCGGAAGTGTATGTACACATTTTCTAGAAAACCACAAAGACAAAACATCCCACCAATTGTTGAAAGAACAAACAGAGATTGTTACATTTAAATCCAATCCACAAAGACTGAGGATTAAAGAGGCTTTACTCATTATTCAACACAGGCCATCTATAAACATCCAAGATTATAGATTTGACCACACACTTCGTCTCTTCGGAGCTGCTGTCTCGGCGCATGTCCCAGAGGCCGTTAACCCGTCAATAGTATTTTTATTTTATTATTTTTTACTTATGTTCTGCTTATTTTAACGTTCATCGTCCTGATTTTAATTATTATTATTTACTGTATGTATTAACTTTTAGTTACATTGAGATAATCAAAACAACCCTGATGATGGCCGCAATGGCTGAAACTTGTAAGTTGGTTGCTAATAAAACGTTTGATTTTAGATTTAGTAAAAGTGTTTTCACTCACTTAAAATATTTTAAGCATTTAATTGACAAAACCGTGTCTTCTAAATGGCATGTATACAGAGCATGTTTGAATGAACATTTAGTGCCGAAATATTGTAAATATTTAGGTTATATATATATCTATATATATAAAAATGAATGTTTGTATGTATGTATGTATGTATATATATATGTTATTTATGCATTGCTACACCATTCATCCGATCGTAATGAAATTTTCACACAACCTTGAGAGTCAAGGGGAATCAAATATAGAGAGAAAAAAAAAAAAAATTGAAATCCGATACAAAATGAGCGGAGCGGGAACTATATATATATATATATATATATATATATATATATATATATATATATATATATATATATATATATATATTCTTTTAGGCAAACTCGATTGAAAAAAGTGGCGCACTTGGCTGAATCGATTTTATTTTTAATTTTTTCCAATACTCTAAATCGGTTTAAAAATAATTTATTCCTAAACACAAACTCCATAATCTTATAGGCTAATAGATCTATTTCGGCAATTTTTTGCCATCATCAGAGCCGTTTAACTTTTTAAAATAAAATGCAGTGACTAAATGGTAAAAGATACAACTAATTGAAAGGAATTAAAATACAATTTAAATAAAATTTAAATTCATTATATACAAATGTAACAACATAAAAAATATTTAAATTAAAATAATTATAATAATAACAGTAATAACTAAATAATTAAGATCAGTTAGTAAAGCCTTTAACAACGGAATTACAGTCAACTTCAAGGACGTGACTGGATATATATATATATATATATATACGCGGAAAAGCGACGGGAACTGGAAAGCGGAGAAGGAAACGGGGGGCGAGAGAGACAAACATTAGAAAAACCTCTAAAATCCCCGGGCAACGCCGGGTGCCCCCGCTAGTATATATATATATATATATATATATATATATATATATATATATCCATCTGTTGCATTTTCCTATAAAAAGGACACAGGGATTATTTAGTTTCAACTCCGCCTTGCTTTTGCAAGCCAGTCCCAAGCCTGGAGAAAGGAGGAGGGGAAAGTTAAAAAGATCAAATTAAGATCCACGACAGGAATAACTTAGGTGTTTCCAACATACAGCCATTTTAGTCTTAAAACACCTGGTGTAAAGGACTATAAACTATTACAATAAATATTTAGTTTCAAAAATAATTTTAGTTTCACTTTCAGTTTCGTTTTGTGTCTAAAATTATTGTTTCTAATTTTTAATAATTATAGTTTTTGTTGCGATTTTAGTTAATATTGATTAATAATGTTTGTTCTGAAACTTATTTCAAACCAAAAAATCCTTAGATTTCAATCGTTATATTCTCAATTCAATTTAAAAGTTTGCAAGCTTTTTTAACCATATTTTTATTTATAATGGCATTATATTTAAAATAACGCCAAACCTAACCAAACATTCGCGTTTACGAACCACACATAACTTCAACAAGCTTACACAAGTATTCGACATTTCTCACAAAATAATGACAAACGACAAGACAAAAGGGAACGCGACGAAACAACGTTACCTATGACGGAACTCAAAAAAAGACAAAACTAGCGCAGATATGAAAGCATGTAAAAATACTACAATGTATAAAAGTATTTTTTAAAACAACGCTTGTATACTAATGTACTAAAATGTTAAAAATAATATTAAAGTGTACATATTAACATTTTTTGAAGTAAACATTTCGTTAGGAAGATTAAAGCGTTGGGCGATAGTAGGTTATAGATAATGTCATAGACTTATAATATAATAAGTATATCATATTATAATATAATATACTTATTTTATAGTATTATAAGTAATTATATTATTTTATATAATTATATTAAAAACAAAAAGTTTAGTTCAAATAATGTTAATATGTACACTTCAATATTATTTTTAACATTTTAATACATTAGTATACGATCGTTGTTTTAAAAAAAATATTTTTTGTACTTTAAATTATTTTCAATTTGTTAGTGTGTATTTTTTTTATTAATCTAAATATTATTTATATTTTTTAATATTTCTCATTTTTTACTGGTAATTACAAACTTTTACTTAGGTTACAATTTCTCTTTGTGTGTGTGTGTGTGGTTTCTCTGTACACAAATCTTGCAAGTAAAATTTAACCAGCTTTTTGACTAGCTAAGAATCTGAAACTTTCAGTATAGTCATATTGGATGACTATACATGATTCAATTAGAAAAAAAACAACTTAATTTGAATATCTTTCGTATTTATTGTTTATTCATGTGTATGTGCAGTGTGCAAGTGTAGATACGATACAACATGGGGATCGTTCAGGAGTGACTGATTGAGTGAGTGAAGCTGGAAGATTATATAAGTAGATAGGCCACAAACCGTTTATATAAAAACTAGAGATAGCCCGTCATAAATGACGGATTTTTTAAATTTCATAAGTTATTTTTCGATTGTATCGTCACCCATGGATCCCTGCATACTAACTATGCAAGGCTCCATGCGCCACCTCTTTTGATTTTTAGGACTTACAGTGTACAATTGCGTAATAACTTTTATTACACGCCTGCGCGCCCTAATTTTAGCAACTGCTGACAATACTGACCACCGCGGTCGCCGCGTTGTGCGAAATTGTTAACATACATACATACATACAAACATAGGTTTTGCCCATCCCAAGGACGGATGTTTTAAAAGTAAGATGTACAAAAACAAAATGACATTTAATAACCATAAAATGTTTTTTGTATATATATAAGCAAATTTAATTAAATTTTTTATTGTGTTTAAATTTTCAATTTACTAACGTATTTCATATAAATTCAAAGGATGTGAAAATTAAAGAGTGCAATAATTATTTATTAAAGAATTTCAGTATACACGACATTTCTTGTGAATTGATGCCATCGTTGAGAAGTGGTCCTTGCTTCTGAGATTTTTTTAAATCTCATTATATAATATTTTTCTATTGCAGCGCCACTTCTTTTGATCTCTAGGACTGAGAGTGTATATAGCATGGACTCCTAAATAAAAGCTTTTATTTAGGAGTCCATGGTATATAGGTACAATTGCATAATAACATTTATTACACGCCTGCGCGCAATAAATTCTTACGTGAACATCGATATCGTCTATACGACTAATTACGTAAGCGTGACAGAATCAGTGAGTGAGTGACGTGGGCTACTATAATATAGATGATTTCAAAATGTCAAAAGCAACAGATTGAAAATACCAACAACTTCCTGATGGAGTTTGCTTATTATTCTGCAACAAATCAAGATCAGACTGAAGAAGTGGAACTTGGTAATCATCGTAGTTGAATGTGTTCCAATTGCAAATGTTTGGAATAATAACAATTTTTCTATAACTTCCTGACAATGAGTAATCCCTAAAAACAAATTCAATAAATGTTTTTCTTTTAATATTATATTTTATGAACTTATTGATATACAGTGACTAACCTAATCTTGTGTTTAAAACTGAGCTCATCAACAGTATCAGCTTTTAAAATATCAGAATACCACTGTTTAATAATATTAGATGGATAAAGTATGTCAAATCCAGGTAATGGGTGAACAATGTCAGTTATTGTAATGTCTTTTATATTCTCTTCAGTCACAAAGCAAACTAGAAATAAAATAAAACGATAACTTTCAGTATTAGTCTAGCAGAAACATTGTTTCTGTTGAATGTATGTATCTCCAAAACCAAATTAATTTTACAACCTTCTTCAGGGATGTTAAATAACTAACCTCAGCGGTAAAATAATTAAAATTCACACATTTTGGACTCGTGAAAAATTTGCAAAAGACCCGTAGTGATCGAACATCCCTACTGCATGGGGGATATAATACAACAACCGACAATCAAAACCCTCCTTTTCGATTCTGGCTCGCATTGTTGTCATTACGATCCGTATAATCTTTATTCCAATCAAGTGCTTTGTGGTTCGGGCCGATAGAATAGAACCACCGTGTATCCTCCTATGCGTGTCGTAAAAGGCGACTAAAGGGAGGTTCGCAGGAAGGGCATCCGGGTAAAACTTTGCTCCAAATTCCATATGGGTAACAAAACAAAGAATTTCATTCCGGCTCGGACGTCGCCTGGTCAAACAAGGTCTACAAGGTCACCGCTTCCTTTTCTGGGCCTAGACGGAAGTGAAAAGTTAGCTATGGGCTTGAGGAAGAATTTATGAGCTCGGCCTGAAGTGACAGTCTGCCCTGGATTGTGACTTGTGGAGGGGCCTGATATGGAAAAAACGTCCAACCCTAGCATAGCGTGGAATAGGGACGTTTAAAAAATAAATGATGATGATGATGAAGAGATTAAATAAATTGTTTATCGTTCTCTTGTCTTGCTTGTTTACTGTTAAAAGAAGTACATGCAACATACTTCATTGGTGACACCGACATAGAAAATGGAATCATCACAAGCTGCGTCAATCTCCATAAAACCTTCAACCCAGCTGAGAAGTCCTTGAGCAAACCACGCTAAGCCAGAGCGAACTTTTTGAAAAGTTTCTGCAGAACCATCCTCTGACGGGCAGGCCTTCTCAACATTTACGGACCATGAAAAAGTTGGCACAGCAAGTTGGAGCGTCTGATGACTTGGTCTGACACAGGTTTCAGAAATCGTTGCCTGCAAACATTGTCCCAGGGATGTCAATAAGGGGAGGGAAGAAAATCTCCCCCTTACTTTTCAGTGGGCCCCAGTCACAAAAGTGGGCCACACTCACTTAAGTGGGCCACCAGAACATAAATGGGTTTCTCTTGATTTTGAAGTGGCCCTTTCCAGACTTTTCAGTGTGCCCCCGGCACTGAAGTGTGCACCACGCACTTGAGTGAGCCCCCAGCACTAAACTGGGCTCCACGCACTTAAGTTCAGCCAACCTTCATTACATCAGTAATTCTAGTAGCCTCTACCACAGTGATTCTCAATGGGTGTGCTGCAAGCCTATGCCAAGTGTGCCGCAAGAAGTTCATATAAAAATTAAAAAAATATTAACAAATAAACGTATATTTTTAAATTTTGTGCACTATCGGTGCGAAAACGAAATATAAACAAATTTTGGCTCCACCCTCAGCATTCTAAGCACCACCTACCTAAATAAATATATATACAATATATATATATATATATATATAAGTTAGTAATATTTTAATCATCGGTATGTAACTGCTATTTCCTTTAAAAATAACGTTACTGACAATGTTGTCGTGAAATTCATAAATTTCAATACAGTTATGTTGCTCATCTGAAATAATGGACAAATTTTTTGCCAAAACACCGAGATTGGAGTTTGAAAACATTAACAACATTTTGATGGCAATGAAAAAATGCCTGATACACCAAGTACACTAGCTTAATACCACTTAATTGTCCTGAACGTAACAAAACTACTAGAGTTCGTCGTCTGTAAAATGAGAGCTATTTAAGTTTTGGATTTACATGGAGTAGGGATAAGGACTGTCGTTTACCAGAATGCATTGTGTGCAGTGAAAAACTATCAAATGAAGCCATGGTTCCTAGCAAGCTGAAACGTCACTTCCAGTCAAAATATCAAAATCTTCAAGGTAAGAGCAGCGAATATTTCAAAAGATTGATTAATCAACAAACAAAGCAAGCTATACTGTTTAAGAAAAAGTATAAAGTTTCCGATAAAGCTCAGCTAGCAAGTTATAAAGTAGCCGAAATTATAGCAAAGCAAATGAAAGCCCACGCTATTGCAGAATCTCTTATTTTGCCTGCCTGCCTGGCAATTGTAAAAACAATGCTTGGTGAAGAGGCAGAGCTTGAAATTAAAAAAATACCTTTTTCTGATGACACGATCAAAAGGAGGATTCAAGATATGTCGAAAGATATCGAGGAAAATGTTATGCAAAAATTAAGAACTTGTGAGTTTGCAATTCAAGTTGATGAGTCTACTGATATTAGTGGCAAAGAACAACTACTAGGTTTCATTCGATTTGTAAATGATGATGAAATCATTGAGCAATTTTTGTGTTGTAAAGAACTGGAAACAACAACAAGAGGTCAAGATGTGTTTGATATATTGACAGAATATCTTGAACGTTTTGGTTTATTGTGGAAATCGGGTATACGAGATGAGAGAGATGCTTGCCTTTTTCATAAATGAAAAACTTACTGATTTTTGTGATTGTCTGGTGTGCTAAGCTGGCATATCTGGCAAATATATTTCAACATTTGAACGTTGTTAACTCCGGTCTGCAACGTCGTCATGAAAATCTCCTAAGTTCAACAGATAAACTTGTAGCTTTCCAACGCAAAATTAAAATATGGAAATCTAGAGTTACTAATAATAATAATAATAATGAATTTATATAGCGCCAGATAAGTCAATTTTGAAATGTTTCCTCTTGTTCCGGGAAAATTTAGCAATGAATTGACACCATTGATATATGATCACATCACCACTCTTGGAGAAAGGAATGATCATTATTTTCCTTCACTGTCATCAGAACAATATGATTGGGTGAGAAACCCATTTGTTCAAATTGCAGGCAACTCAAGCATATTAACCTTAAAAGAAGAAGAACTTGCCGGGTTGAGCTCTGATCGAACATTGAAACTAAAGCATGCTGAAATGTTCCTTGACGCTTTCTGGATAATGACAGAAAAGAATATCCGGTAATCTTTCCCACGAACTTGTGGCCCGTGTGGCGGATTAATACATAATTCTCAACTATAATTAACTATAAACACGATGAAAAGTAAACACTAGTTTAAACATTATGATAATTAGTATAAATAATCTATGTAAAATGGGAAAATGTTATATAAAATTATTTTAATTTATTAGATAATGTAATTATAATTTTAAAAATGTTAAATAGAAAAAATTAGAGTTTTAAGGAAAAGTGTAAACGAAGCAATCGCGTAACATGTTATATAACGTTATGACTATTACCATGGCGGTAGGCGCCGGTATGCGATCTTTGATTTGCTGTATCTTTATTAATTTTATTTTTTTTACACTATATGGTATATTCAAACTCAGAATTTGTACCTTTATTTAAAAATATTAGTGAAATTAAAAGAAATTAGGTATTTTGAAACTTTTTATGCGACTACCTAGGTTAGGGTTAGGGTTTAATTTTAATACGGGATTGCAATTTTACAGATTGCAATCACGGCAAACCGCCGGGGCAATAGCAGCGACCTTATATGAAGTGACTAGCAGGATTACTTCGTTATTTCTCTCGCCTTTTGTTCTTTATCGTTTTACGTAGAAAAAGTTTTAACATTTTAAATTAATTTTTTTTATAACTGATAGTTTGTTTCTTAAATAAAATTTTATTATAAACTATTTTTATTTCTTTTTTATTCATTTCACTCATATGATCATTGTACCTCACCACTCACAACTGCGATGTAAATAGTTCTTCGAAGGGTACTACTTACCGCTTTTCAAAGTCTCTCAAATAACGATAAAAAATTTTTTACATTCAATTTGGTATAAAATTTGTTTTTTATGGTATTTTAACAAAAAAAATCAAAATACGACTATTTTTTCAGCACGGGCCGTCTGTAGGAAAAATTACCGAATATCCAAATATTGCAAAGAGGGCTTTGCATATCCTTATGCAGTTCTCAACATCATACTTGTGTGAAATTGGATTTTCAACTCTTACAAATATTAAATGTAGCAAGAGAGAAAAGTTGATATGTGTTGAAGAAATGAGTTTGTTTATCTGGAATTCGTCCAAGAATTGAAGAAATTTGCAGAGTCCATCAATCTCAGATGTCACATTGACATTTTTATTTATGCAAGTCTCAAAAATTTAAAATATCTTAACAATAAAAAATCTGATTCATTGTTAAATTTTACATTGTTTTTCCAGTTTCAAATGCACAAATAGCCCAAAAACAGGTTCGATTTAATGTCAAACGTTACCAAATGCGTTGGCGGCTTTTCCCTGTTTTTATTTTTCAGCGCCCAAGTGTGCCTCGGTGCCAAAAAGGTTGAGAACCACTGCTCTACCACCTAGTGGCTGATGTATCTTCAATAGCCATTGGTGCATAAAAGGCAAGCCACAACCAATTGCATTTTATTCCAAGAGGTTGTCTACAACAGAATACTTGGCCTTTGACAGAGAGGTGAATGAAGTTAGCAACGAAGGGGGAAACGATGTCTATTTTCACTCCAAATCGCCACAAATTAATTGAATAAAAAATAGACTAAAATTGTCCGCCCCTTCAAACAACTGTTTTCTTGTAGAAAAATATCAGCTTGATTAAACAGTGTAAAAATTATTTTGAAATATTTATTGACACTTTATGAAAAATGCCTTCCACGACTTGACCTTACAAATATGTTACCGACACAGCCAATCAGAAACAAATTAATCAAAAAAATAAATAAAATTATCCGCCCCTTCAAACCAATGTATTCTTATAGCAAATTTAACGTAGAATTCAAATATCTAATTACATTTTACACTATCCTAGTGACAAAAAATAATAAACGTCATTTACAGAAATGCTTCCGCTTTCAATCGATCCGAATCGCCACAAATTAATTAAACAAAAAATACACTAAAATTGTCCGCCCCTTCAAACAACTGTTTTCTTGCAGGGAAATATAAGCTTGATTGAACAGTGCAAAAATTATTTTAAAATATTTATTGACACTTTGTGAAAAATGCCTTCCACGACTTGACCTTACAAATATGTTACCGACACAGCCAATCAGAAACAAATTAATCAAAAAAATAATAAAATTATCCGCCCCTTCAAACAAATGTATTCTTATAGCAAATTTAACATAGAATTCAAATATCTAATTACATTTTACACTTTCCTAGTGACAAATAATAATTGCCGAAAATCATTGCAAACTTCCTGGAGCTTTGACAAAGTACTTTTGGCGGCATATTTAGCTGTCATTCACAGGGGCGCAGCCAAGGTTTTTTTAGGGGGGGGGGCCGGGAGAAAAACTGTTAAGTAAGGAGTTTTCTGAAAGTTTACGACCCACAAAAGTCAAGGCTAAAAGAAAGTATAAGCAACAATTAATAATATCAAACTATAGGACATTTAGTTTGAACCAATTTATTACAATAACAAATTCAGTCGCCTTTTTTTGTGAAAAAATGTCAATGACGACTTCTTCATTAATGGGAAGGTCACGATTAATCGTCATCTGGGCAAACCCATTCAGCCTTGCCTGGCCCATTGTGGTGCGTAGATATGATTTATGTCTGCGCATAGTTGAGAAGGATCTCTCGGCTGTTGCGGAAGAAAGGGGCAACGTAATGAAGAGTTTCAGCAGCGTATTGATCTGGGGGTAAACGGGTTCCTCAGAATGTTGCAAAACATCAACTTCGGTATGTGGCCGCTCTGCCATTTGGTTTTCCAGCGCAAGTATTCCCCACGCACAGCAGATATGTGACCAAGGTCGCAGGCGTAATATTTGAGTGTCTCCTCTAAGGAAAGAAAGGATCCTTGAATCTGAATGCAGACTCGCTCATTTGGGGCAAATTGAATATATAAGGAAAGGGTAGATATGAAACTCTCTAACAAAGATTTCAAAACCAAATTAATAGATAATTAATCCTGAATTGTTTGTTTCAATAAATTCAACAAAGGTTAATCTATATATATAAAAGAACATGTCCTGACTGACTGATAATCAACGCCGAGCTCAAACGCCTCATCCTAGGAACGTGAAATTTGGAACTTATATTACTTTTATTGCGTAAGCATCCACTAAGAAAGGATTTTTGAAAATTGTGCTCCTGAGGGGAAGAAACTGGAAAACAAACTTTTTTTCTAAAACAATGTATATCTCGAAAACCAAAAATGAGGAGATTTTGAAATTTAGTATATGGATTCTTCTTGAAAAATAAAAAGATACGTGTTGCACCATTTTTTTAAAATTCGGTTTCCCGGACCTCAAATGTGGGTTGGAAAATTGGGTTATTTGGTCTTTAAAGTAGCTGCTACTCAAAAACTGTGAATGCTACAGGAGTAAAAATTAGTATTTTGAGGTTTTGTGCCGGTTAAAAGTAGATGAGTTCAGTTTATCACCGGACGGACGGGCCAAGCCGTTATTTTAGGGTCTTCATACGGCCCTGCCCAAACCTTAAATCAAAGTAGGTCGGGCCGAGATTTTTAACCAAGTATATAGACATTTTAGTGATTTTAGGGTGTTCAGACGGGCCGGCTAAACCTGAAGTCAAGGTAGGACGGGCCAAAGTTTTTCATCAAGTATATAGAACTTCTAGGCCTGTAAAAACGGGCCGTGCCGGGCCAGGAATTTCGGTTTTTGAAACGGGCTGGGCCAAGTTGTCGACGGGCCGAGCCGAGACCTAAAAAATTGATCCGTGCAGTACTTTACTATGTATGCACAGTTCAAATTCTCTAATTTCATGCGAGCGAAGCACTGCTAGTTAAATAATAGAGGAAAGAATTGGAAAACATCCCAAATTCACATGGTTTAATGGCTGCTTAGATTGTCAGAAAGTAGAGATTCATCATCACAACAAGAACATCCTATTGGGTTAGAAGGTTTGGAGTACCATTGTGTCTCATACTGACATCTTGAATCCACATGTGTTCTTTCACAAAGCCAATCCGTCTGCCGTCTGCTAAAGAACAAATTGAAGCCATCCAGCAGCTCAACAAGCACATGCGACAACTAGATTTCACTGTTTTATCCCAAGAGATACACCATGACAGGACCATCTGCCCTCAGTCAGTCACCTTGCAGGACATTATGTGTGGCTGCGGATCGACAAAGTTCGACAACCTTTAGAGGCCCCTATAAAGTTCTTGCCACAAAGCAAAACATTGTAAAAAATCGAACTTCCTGACGGTTCCACCAGTTGTGTTTCACTGAATTGCGTCAAACCTGCCAAACTACCAATCTCAATGCCAATGCAAAACACAGCCACTGCCACAATGTATCCTGTTGAGCAGTCAGCCAGTGCATCTTGAGATACCACTGGAGTCCACACGCACAAGATCAGAAAGGCGGGTGTACTTCAACCAGTGCCAGGACTTCATTTACAGCTGACTCTGTCTCCCTAGGGGGAAGCTCAATGTAGTGATTGCACAAATCAAATCAAATTTATTAAACGAATCTGAGGCGGGTGAACGTGAGAGGTGCTGACTAATCTAACTGGAAAAGATGAGTTTTTAAAGTACGTTTAAAGAGGGAAAGAGATGAAGCAGATTTGATATGGGAAGGAAGTGAGTTCCAAACCAGAGGAACTACTGCATGGGGGATATAAGACAACAACCGACAATCGAGACCCTCCTTTTCGATTCTGGCTAGCATGGTTGTCATTAAATTGTTTACTGTTATCTTGTCTTGCTTGTTTAATGTTAAAAGAAGTACATGCAATATACTTCAGGCTGCTTACATAACTCATAAAAAACAGACATTAATGCAGACAAAAATTTGTCTGTTGCAATAGCCACTCAATATTTTCCCCAATGAAAAATTGTATATGAGGACAAATGCAGATCATTAATAATAAACAATTTTTCCAATAAACATCTCATGAGAATTTTGCTAGAAATAATTCGAATTCTACAATAACTAAAACAGACCATTTCTATCTTTCTGATAAATATCTCCCATGAGAACTTTGTCACCAAAATTTTGAATTCTTAATGACACAACTTTGTTCCACACCAAACTCTGGTATGAATGAAGATACATAAGCCTCATGTTTCTTGGTATCTGTTCAGTTTTAGAGCAAAAGAAAATAAAATCAACTGAAAAATCTAAACCCATATTACAACTGCTTATTTCTAAACTACTTATTTGTGTCAGTGAGCTGAAAGCGAAACCGTAAATCTAAACATTTAAAAACACTTTAAAAAAAGCTTTATTCTTAAATTTAAATAGTTGCTTTGGAGAGCTATCATCCAGCACACTTTTGGAAACTTTTAAATTGCCTTGGTCGAGACACATCTCTATATAAATAAAAATAAAATTAAATGTGAACATGTTAAAACTCAAATTTGTATACTCAATCATGTCATGGAAACTGATCTTGTGAGCAAAACATTGGAAAAATTGAATAACAGGAAGGAATTCAAAATTTAGCAAATAAGCCTTGACAATATGATACACACACACAGGACGGACGTTTTAAAATTACAATGAACTTTGGATTATCAGGATCAGCAAAATTTACGGTTTTAAATCCTTCTCCATCAACAACTATATATGGCAACATGTCTAAAATAATAGTATTCATGATACTTTTATCAATTCGTTTAACGATAGGATTTTCACGTTGAGCAACTTTTAATTTTTTTGTAGGTTCGATTTCGTTTTATGCCGAAACCTAGCAGAAAATACATCGAAACTTTACCGAAACCAGAGCAGCCGAAATGATTTTAAGCCTGATTTCGGTGTCGAAACCGTAACCAAAACCGAGTTTCGGTCTAGCTCTAATATATATATGTATGTATATATATATATATATATATGTATGTATATATATATGTATATATATATATATATATATATATATGTATGTATATATATATATATATATATATATATATATATATATATATATATATATATATATATATGTATATATATATATATATGTATATATATATATATATATATATATATATTTTGCGAATAAACTGTGGAATCAATTTATCTTTGAGACACGCTCCAAGAAACACAACTCGACATTTGGCAGAAACAACTTTTCGAGCCAAATTCTCGACCTTTCGGCACAAAACTCTCTGTTCGAGACTACAATTAGCCAAAAACTTTTCCATTAAACTTTTATTGTCAGACCGACGGACCGTTTCAGCTATGTCAGCCATCCTCAGGGTCAAAAGTAAAACAAGAAAAGTAAACAAACAGAAAGAACCGAAATTGTCAAAGAATTAGCACACTAACAAAAGAAAAAACGAAAAAACACTCTACCTATCAAATCAAAAGAAAATTTATACTATTGGAAATCAATTTTTGCGCTTTCGCTGTGTTATATTAGAAGAGACAAGAATTTCCTCGAAAAGTTGTTTCTGCAAAATGGCGAGTTGTGTTTCTTGGAGCGTGTCTCAAAGATATATATATATATATATATATATATATATATATATATATATATATATATATATATATATATATATATATATATATATATATATAAAGATATATATATATAAAGATAGATATATATATATATATATATATATATATATATATATATATATATATATATATTCTTTTAGGCAAACTCGATTGAAAAAAGTGGCGCACTTGGCTGAATCGATTTTATTTTTTATTTTTTCCAATACTCTAAATCAGTTTAAAAATAATTTATTCCCAAACACAAACTCCATAATCTTATAGGCTAATAGATCTATTTCGGCAATTTTTTGCCATCATCAGAGCCGTTCAACTTTTTAAAATAAAATGCAGTGACTAAATGGTAAAAGATACAACTAATTGAAAGGAATAAAAATACAATTTAAATAAAGTTTAAATTCATTATATACAAATGTAACAACATAAAAAATATTTAAATTAAAATAATTATAATAATAACAGTAATAACTAAATAATTAAGATCAGTTAGTAAAGCCTTTAACAACGGAATTACAGTCAACTTCAAGGACGTGACTGGAAGAAGAATCACATACATTATCTATAACCTTTGAAACACAAACGTCTGGTACAAAACATTCATTCAACGAAGAAATACCTGAAGAAACATTGGCACTATTAACATGCATATTTTTAACAGAAGTTGTAAATGAGTTAAAACATTTATTATTATTATTATTATTAGTTTTATTACTATTTAGAGAACCAAAAAGTTTAAGAGTCACTGCATTTTATTTTAAAAAGTTAAACGGCTCTGATGATGGCAAAAAATTGCCGAAATAGATCTATTAGCCTATAAGATTATGGAGTTTGTGTTTGGGAATAAATTATTTTTAAACCGATTTAGAGTATTGGAAAAAATTAAAAATAAAATCGATTCAGCCAAGTGCGCCACTTTTTTCAATCGAGTTTGCCTAAAAGAACATATAGCGCCGAAGTATTCAAAATATATATATATATATATATATATCCTTGAGACATGCTCTAAGAAATACAACTCGCCATTTAGCAGAAACAACTTTTCGATGATGGCTGACATAGCTGAAACGGTCCGTCGGTCTGACAATAAAAGTTTAACGAAAAAGTTTTTGACTAATTGTAGTCTCGAACAGCGAGTTTTATACCGAAAAGTCGAGAATTTGGCTTGAAAAGTTGTTTCTGCTAAATGGCGAGTTGTATAGAAATACAACCCGCCATTTAGCATGTCTCAAAGATAAATTGATTCCACAGTTTATTCGCAATATATATATATATATATATATATATATATATATATATATATATATATATATAATGCGTTGTTAGTGGTGCGCTGTGAGCCGGTTGTCGCTGTTGAGTCTCTATTACTTTTTTCGATAACATTTCGTTTTTAGTAAACATATCTGGTAAAAATTTATATGACTGAACTTGTCTCAATACAAGCTAACTATTGGTACAAAATTTATCTGATTTTGATACCTGGTTTTGTCAAATACTGTTGAATAGTTTAGTGAGTTTAGTTCTGTTGTCGTTTGTTGCCACTCCTGTAAGTTGTACTACATACTGTGATGTCACGTAAAAGGCAAGAGGAGGTTCTGGACTTGTTAATGGAAGGTAAAACAATCGAAGCATTATCGGATAAGATTAAAGAAAAGATACTTCCCAGTCTGGAACATGGCATTAAAGAAATGATGAAGAACTTAATGTTGGAGACAGTGACAAAACTGATAAAGGACGAAATTAAGCCGCTGGTTGATAAAATAAAGTCCATAACGGAGGAAAACAAAACTCTACAGATTCGAGTTGACAGACTGGAGATGCAATTGAGAAGCAACGATCTCGTCATTCACGGAATCCCTGAATCGTCCTACGCTGAGGTGGCTTCGGGTGTGACTGCTGGAGAAGGTGATTCCTCTAAACATATGTCTCGGCAGGATACAATGAGTGCTGTCGTGGAGTGCTGCAGGACGAAGTTAGATCTCGACATATCTATGAAGGATATCACTGCCGGGTACAGAATACCTGGCATTAAAAACGCACCACGACCGATAGTTATAACTCTCGCTTCAAAGACAGTCAGAGACCGAATTTACTCTTCAAGACGTCTACTTCACAAACAAGAAGATAAACATAAAATTTATATCAACGAACATTTAACTAAGAGGTGCTCAGAAATCTTTTCGAGAGGCAGGAGACTACTCAAAGAAAAGAAAATCTCCTCCATCTGGACATGGAATGGCGTTGTTTTTGCAAAAAGAGTTGAATCTGACAAGCCAATTAAAATCCTAAGTCTCGAGGAGGTTGAAAAGTTACAGACTTGTTAAAATGGCTTATGATACGACGAACACTGAAGAAGAACGTTTAAGTTTACTGAAGTCTATAAGAAGCTGTTCTTTGTTTGATTATAACATTGATCCTGATGAAAATATCTTCCACCCAATCTATGATAATAGAAATGTTTATGTTACTTCTGATGAGTTAAACGAGTTAACCGGTCGATTAGCTTCTGATCATTTTTCATTTCTTCACGTCAATTGCAGAAGCTTAAAAAATAAATTGCATGACTTAGCAATATTACTTCACTGGAGTAGATCTAGGATTTTGGCGGTTACAGAGACCTGGCTGGATGACAATTCATCCTTGAGCGTGGAAATACCGGGCTTTGTTTTCGTATCCAGACATAGATCTATGAAAAAAGGTAGCGGAGTTGGTTTTTTTATTGACTCTGACTTAAAATATTCTGTTCTTGATGTTAGTTCCTGGAGTGTTGATATTACTTCATTTGAAATTCTCTTGATATCTGCGGAGTGTCGAGGAATTGGAAGTTTTACTGTTGGAGTAATCTATCGCCCACCGGATACCAATATACGTGTTTTTAATGCAGAGCTGAGTAACATCTTGGATTACGTTGACAGAAAAAATATGAAGATATTTCTACTGGGCGACTTCAACATTGATTTTCTCGACAAAGAATGGAACTCACTCACAGCTGAGTTTTTTAATTTACTAGCTTCCCACTGCCTTCTTCCAGCCTTTACAACGCCAACTAGAAAATGCCCCTCAACCGCCACCGCAATTGATAATATATTTACTAATTATCCACTACAGAAGACTCTCGCCAGGATTGTGCTCGATGATGTCTCGGACCACTTCCCTATTTTTCTCTCTGCCACATTATCGACACCTGATTGCGTCGGAAAAAATCATGTCTTTTCCTTAAGAAGGAGTTTCGTTAATAAAGAAATTTTTGAGCAAACGCTGCATGGAGCCGATTGGTCTAGAGTAATAGAGGTGGCCGAGTGTGGCGACGCGTCATCCGCCTATTCAATGTTTATCAATAGATACCTTGAGATATATAATAATTCCTTTCCTCTGGTGAGCTGCAGCGGCAAATCTAACGGACCTAACAAGTTTGATAAAGAATGGATGACACCTGAACTTATGAAAAGCTGCAAGAAAAAAAATGCGCTTTACCGAGCATACACCAGGAATCCATCTCCGTCTAACAAACAGAAATTTACTACATTTAGAAACCTCTTCAAATCAACTAAGGTAAAAACCATCAAACAATTCTACTCCGAAAAGTTTAAATTAAACAACAACAACATGAAAGGAACATGGAAGTTAATTGGGAACATTTTAAATAAAAAGACCAACATGGAACAATGCAAGACTTTCTGTACGGATGACGGTAGTCTATTGACATCTTCCTCTGTTATTGCTGAGTCATTTAATAATTACTTTTCTAATATTGGCTCCAACCTCGCAAGAAAGATATCCCCACCGGATACAACGTTTGAAAAATATCTTGGCAATCCTGTGACTCACTCTTTTTTTTTTGCACCCACTACGCCCGATGAGATTATCAAAATAGCTTCAGACTTAAAGATCTCTCACAGCTGCGGATCCGATGGAGTCGACCCATGCATCGCACGAAATTCAATTACGGCGATCGCTAGTCCTCTGTCTGCCATAATAAATTGCTCAATAACTTCAGGAGTATTCCCCGCTCAACTAAAAACAGCCAAAGTCATTCCAATTTACAAATCTGGGAAAAAAGAAAACTTTTCTAATTACCGGCCAATATCTGTCTTGTGCTATTTCTCAAAGTTTTTTGAAAGAGTGATGCACTCCAGACTTTATAATTATCTTGATAAATTTTCCATTATTACACCAAATCAGTTTGGATTTAGAAAAAATCACTCAACTTATATGCCACTGGTCATGTTACATTCAAAGATTGCCGAGGCCATGGACCGTGGGAAATATGTAGTTGGCATCTTCCTGGACCTAGCTAAAGCCTTCGATACGGTTGATCACGGCATTCTGGTGGAAAAATTGAGGTACTATGGAATCCGGGGAACTCCACTATCATGGTTCAGTGACTATCTTAGCTGCAGATCGCAATGCGTCCAGTACAGCAACTCTATCTCTTCGATGAAGCAGGTAACTTGTGGGGTGCCTCAAGGGTCGGTGCTGGGACCGCTTCTATTCCTCATCTATATTAACGACCTATGCTCAGTTTCAGATCGCCTTGAATTTGTTTTGTTTGCGGACGATACTAACCTCTTTGCGACTGGCGATAACTTAGAAAATTTATATTACGATACCAACAGTGAATTACTTTCTGTTTCTAAATGGTTCTCTGCTAGTAGACTTTCCTTAAATGTTAGCAAAACGAATTACATTTTATTTCACCATATAAACAAAAATACTTTCTGTAATTGTCAGCTGAAGATTGATGATATACCAATTTTGCGGGTTCCTTATTGCAAGTTCTTGGGCGTGTTGCTTGATGAACACCTTACATTAAAAACTCACATTGAACATGTTACATCTAAGGTTGCAAAAAATTGTGGAGTGCTATCTCGTATACATCAGTTTGTTGATGCCAATATTTCTATGATGTTATACTATGCACTTATATTTCCGTACTTATCATACTGCAATATTGTCTGGGCCTCAAATTATTCAACTCGTTTAAAGCCTCTTCATATTTTGCAAAAGCGAATTATTCGAATTATTTTTCACATGCCTCCCACATCGTCTTGTAAAATTCAAATGGCTGACAACAACATTCTTAATATTTATCAGATTAATTTCTTCCAAACTGGCATTTTCATGTATAAATATGATAATTTTATATTACCCTCATCATTCGATAACATGTTTGTAAAATTATCTGATGTTCATTCCTATGATCTGCGCCCCGGTCGCTGTTTTCGAACGGATTTTGCTCGGACAACTCTTAAAACATTCTCTATTAAATGCTCTGGCCCTCGTATTTATTCAATCATTCCAATATCTGTCTCCTCCTTGAAACGTATTTCGCTATTTAAGCAAGCTCTGAAATCTTACTTATTATTGTCTCACTCATAACTACTCAATACCTATTACCTTAGCATACCAATTTCAGTCTCTTCCTTGATAAGTTTATTGAACTACTATTTGAAATGTCTTAACTCAACCAGCTCATTTGTTTTTTTTTGTAAAGGTTGTCCATTAAGCGGGAAGGAATTCCCTTCGGACGAACCTTTTGGGCACCTTATTTCTTTCTCAAACAATCGATTTTTTTTTTTTTTCTGAAATTTTGGTTCTATATTTTTTCTTGTCGTTTTGGTTATTTTCTTTTGTTTACGTTTAATACTTATGTTGGTGCTCAATAAATGAAATGAATGAATGAATGCGTTCCACTTCTCTAAATTGTGGAATGAGTTCAGCCTCAAACAAACTATTATAATTCATAATAAGAAGTATTTTTATTTCAATTAATGCCGACGCGTTTCGGAGAGACTCTCCATTTTCAAGGCAAAGTAAGCAAAGTGAACACAACGGAGAACCAAACGCACGAAAAAAAACGGAAATGTTGCTCAAATATTCGAAAAGCGAAAGGAGAAAAATAAATAATACAAATAAATAAATATAATAGAAACGAAATCTTAATGGTTCATTTGTTTAGGTTTCATGTTTGAAAGGCAAAGGCTACTGTATTATTTATTTGATTACAGTTATATGATATCATTTGCAGTTTATGAAAGCAAAAATTAAGATCTAACCATAGAAAATGCAGCAACATAATTCCTGGCTGAGTATTTTTCAAGACCTTCTAACAGCTTTCTTTCAACACAAGAATAATTTTTCAGTGCATTCAAAGCCTTTGATGGGTCTCGACTTTCTACCCATATCTTTCTACAACTGACTAGAAAGTCATTTGCTGCAGGTAAATTATAAATAAGTAAATAATAAATATGTAACAATAGATTATTAAAAAAAAAGAGACTGTATTACTAAGTGACACAACATATTTAAAACGCACTAGACAAAAACACTATTTTATCGTCTCTCTATCCAGTGATGGGCAAAAGTTGACTAAAAAGTTACTAAGTATTAGTTCAATTATTTTTTAGTTAAAAGCAAGTCAAAAAAGTTTAGTTGAAATGGTAGTTTAACTACTTTTATTTAGCTGCTAATTAAAAAAATTAGTTTCCTTCCAAATTTAAAAAGCCCAATGAAACTTTAAGTTTGTCACTTCTTGGGTTTAAAACTAACTATGTTTTTACAATTATTTCATTTCAACTTTCGAATGTGCCGGCATATTAGTGTTGTAAATGATTAGCAATTAGTACAGAATGTATGTGAGTGCACATAAAATGGCCTATTTAGATGTTACATAATTAATTATATTGAACCCAAAACCCTTCACATCTCCTATTGCTTTGTATGTCAAAGGTTTATTAAAATACATTGATTAAAGATTCTCATACAGGAATTGCGATCAATAAAAGAGTGTGACAGACAATGCAGCTAATTTTTCTAAAATGTTCAGTTAGTTCAAATCAATCGACAGTGACGAACATTATACAATTGACACAATAAATAGTGTTAATGTTGATGATTGCCTGCAAGAAATTGATGGAGATCATGATGAGGCATTAGCACTTCCTCCTCGAAGCGTTTAAGAAAAATAGTGAAACTTTTTCAAGTCCTGTTGTTCAAAGACTTTTTAGTGCTGTTTGACAGGTGTTGGATGCTCAAATATGCAGAATGGTTGATGAAACCATTGATATGCTGGTTTTTCTGTGATCAAGATTGAAATCACAACCCAATTTCAGCTGATAAGTCAAACACGTATTTTTCTACAGATCATTTTTAGTCTCTTGCGATTTTTTGAAATATATTCTGTGGAAGTTGAAAAGCTATGCTCGCAAAAATAACAGCTTCCAAATAGCAACAAAAATTCTATGACTTTTCTACTCAATCGTAGAAATCTGTTGCATCCAGAACTAGGATTCTTTTAAAAAATAAATCATTTTGTAAATTGTATATATCTTTACCACGCTTCACGTGTGTTTGTTTGTAAGAAAAACTTGTAATCAATTTTTTGACCACTTTCTATTCATTTTTAACTTTAAATTTTGCTCATAAACACACTATAAAGACAATACATGAATCCAGGTGCGTCATTTGGAGGGGCCCTTTATGGAAAAATAAAAATGGAAGTTCTAGAACATTTTTGGAATGAATCCAAGGACATCATTTTTACATCATAAAAATTCATTTTTTAAAAACGTTTTTCTTGCGCCCGAAAAGTATAAAATAATATTCCTATGATTCTAGCAGAATTTCTGAATAACTTGGTCACATTATGGTAACATACTTTATAACAGTTTCTAATTCATCTATCTATATATAGAAAAATGAGATTATGTATATTAGTCCTTTATGCATTGCTACACCATTCCTCCAATTCTAATTAAATTTTTACACAACCTCGAGAGTCATTGGGAGACAATTAAAGTGAAGAAAAAATTGAAATCGGACACAAAATGAGCGGAGCGGGAGAGCGAGCGGAAACGGGAAATAGAAAATGACCGGAAACGGGAACTAGAAAATAAGCAGAAAAGGGAAAGCAAGAGGGAACGAAAAAGCAACTGAGAGCGTAAAAGCGAGCGAGAAAGATAAAGCGACCATGAGCGGAAAAGCATCAGGGATCAGGAAAGCGACCGGGAGCTGGAAAGACACCGAGAGCGAGAGAGCAAGCGGGGAAGGAAACGGGAGGGAGAGAGACAAACATTAGAAAAACCTCTAAAAATCCCGGGCAACGCCGGGTACCCCGCTAGTATATATATAAGAAAACTAGCGGGGTTACCCGGTGTTCCTCAGGGTTTTCAGAGGTTTTTTATCGTTTTTCTCTCTTGCTCCCGTTTCCTTCCCCGCTTCCGGTCGCTTTCCCGTTCCCGGTCGCTTTCCAGTTCCCTTTTCAGTTCCCGTTTGCTCTCCCGTTCCCGTTAATTTCTTCTTTTCCACTCCTTCCTAACTTCTTTTAGTCCATAAAACGTAAAAGAGATTTGCTAAACGTTGCTTGAAGTCTTCAAACGTTGTTATGTAAACTAAATTTGAATTTTATTACGCAATTACCTTTTATGGTTGTACATAGGCACATTTGGCCTGGAAAGGTTTTTTAGCCCCCCTGAGCAGGGGGATGGGAATCCAAACCTTTTTAACTCTCTTCCCTGTATGAGAACTACCTCTTTGCCAAATTTCATCAAGATCGCTCCAGGGGTTCAGATTTCTATAAAGGACAGACCCACTCACAGACTCGTTTTTCTCTCTTGTTCCCATTCCCGCTTGCGCTAATTTTCTCTTTTTCCAACTTTCCTAACCTCTTTTAGTCCATAAAACATAAAATAGATTTGGTAAAAGTTGCTTGAAGCCTTCAAACGTTGTTACGTAAACTAAATTTGAATTTTATTACACAACTACCTTTGATGTTCGTACATAGGCACTTTTGACCTGGAAAGGGTTTTTTGAACCCATTGAGCCGGGGGATGGGAGTAGGTAGTCCAAACCTTTTTAACTTTCTTCCCCTGTATGAGAACTACCTCCTTACCAAATTTTATCACGATCGCTCCTGCAGTTCAGATTTCTATAAAGGACAGACCCCACACAGACTCACAAACATTCATTTATATATATATATATATATATATATATATATATATATATATATATATATATATATATATATATATATATATATATATATATATATATATAGATGAATGTTTGTTTGTTTGTCCTTCATATAAATCTGAACCGCTGGAGCGATCTTGATGGCAATCACTGTTTATTTCTTATAAACTAAATCAAACAGATATAAGAAAACTACCTTCTTGACGTGGCTTTAAAACATTTTCAATGGCAGATGACCAGTCACTTTTTAAGATGCATCTACCCAAAAAAATAAATTTCAAAGTGAGCATGGGAATAAAAAAGTATTGCAGAAAAGCTTCACCTACCATGTGATGCAAAATGGAGCAGTTAGATAATTAGATAAGTAAAAACTTAAATGTTCTACATGATACTGATTTATTTGAAACTTAAAAATTGGGATTTTTCTATCATTTTTTGAATTGTGTATATACAGCTTGTATAATAAAAAATAGATAAAGAGATTTACATCACATATTAGGGCATAGTTGGGTTTAAAATTCCGTTCCGGGTCCGAGTCTTCAGAGCCAATACCCGGAAATTCTGAGTCCGGGTGCTAGGTAGTAAGCTATAGTTGTATAGTCGGAGACCATCATTCTTGTTTAGTTGTTCATAAGTTTTTTAATACGCAAAAATCTGTTTTAATAATTACTATATATATTCTATCAATATTAATCTATAACATATCCAAATTTGATTACAATATGTTTGGGCTGAGAGGTTCTAATGAAGTTTAAAATGAATCAGTACTAAGAGAAAATTTTGCAATTCGACGTCGCATGATTCCCTGGGAAAGCCGTTATGTATTGATCAGTTTGTTTATTTAACATTCTACAGGTCGCTAGAAATCTAGATTTGCTTTAATAATAAGGAGTCAGTTTTTCATTATTAGCTAGCACTGAGACCATCGTAAATTTGTATCGTCATATCGACATTTTATTTCTTTACTAGCCCATGCGGCTTCATTAGAAATATGCTGCCGGTTCCCAGATTAAAAATAGTAAATATCCAGGGGATACAGGCTGTTAGGAAAACAGAATTTAAAGTGGGGATAATAATGGTTAAATAGTTATAAACTTCAGTCAATAAAATAGATAGATTAATTAATCAATGTTGATGAATCAATTGCTAATATTCACAGTTGTGACAATTATTAATTAAATATGTAAGACTTTCGTTATTTATTGAAAAATATTTTTTTTAAATCTCGGAATTTGTTTCAAGACTTTTATACAAGAACAAACTTTAAGTCTCACTATTTTATTTCGATACGAGACTTCTGCACAGGCTGTATCGTTTTAATAACGATGATCCCGTATCGTTTTGAAATCCATATTGATATCGAGATAACGATTATGGGACGCAGATGCTTAATAGATTTTTATTTATTTATTTCTCTTTCACAACGCCTTTTCCAAGAGAAGTCTTGTTCGAAGGCGAGAAAGGGTACTTGCAGAGGCAGCCATTTATAGGTGCCTACCCTTTTAGCAATGCGAGTGAACTCCTTGCTTAAGGGAGTTACGCTGGTGACGCCTGCGAGGTTCGAACTGGCGACCTAACGATTGACAGGCGAACGCTCTACCTCTCTGCCACTAGCGCCTCTCAATAGATATACTCAAACACATATATACATAGTTATATGCCGACCAATTAGAATACAGGTATATATATATATATATATATATATATATATATATATAGACCAATCAGGATACACACACACATATATATATATATAATTACGTGATAGATCCGTAGACTCTCATACCTCGGTTCTACCACTTACAAAAGTCAGTTGTTGTATCTCTCGTGGTGACAGACCCATCACCCTCTCTACAACTGAAAACGAGTCTGATGTGGACGATCAAGTCTTCATGATGGCTCTGGATGGCACAGAATTGTCCCTCGTTTCTTGCGTTTCTGTCGGCCGTGACAGCGGATCTCATTCGCTGAGCGCTGGCATTCAAAGGCGCCACACTTCAGTTCATTCTTTTGGATCGAGCGGTCTGCCTGATTCCGGAA
This sequence comes from Erpobdella octoculata, assembly GCA_963978895.1. NCBI lineage: Eukaryota > Metazoa > Annelida > Clitellata > Hirudinida > Erpobdellidae > Erpobdella > Erpobdella octoculata. The sequence goes on from OZ022245.1 coordinate 19,800,996, forward strand.
GAAATGTTGATCTTCATGAAATGGCCCACTGTGCTTCAGCTCGGGACGTTACACATGGAGATGGCCAAACACTGTTTGGCGATAACTTCGTTTTCCCCACCAGCTTAATCTCGTCTTCAGTCGATGGTGCTGCAGGCAACTTCGAAGAAAGTAATCTTCTATTGTTGTCTCATGGCTTGCTCGGCGATGAAGACAATACTTTGACCTTTGCGCAAATTGACGCTTGCGTCCCAGTTGAACTTCATGATGTTCAGCCTGGATGCGAGGATGGTGCAGGGCTCAGTGGTTCGAATACTACTTTTGAGCATCTCACTTACAATGATAATATTAATAAGCGGCGACGGCGCTAATTGCCATCCGACCGTATACAATTGCCTTGTCTTACTTTATGTTACTGCCAATATTTTTGTGCCCGTGCTTGTCGTTCTTTGTGTTGTTCACAAGTCGTACAACGCCGCTCTGTATGGTTACGTTTTTCACCTATCGAGCGTTTAACATGTTTTAGCTTGTTTTTCCTGTGTTTTAATTACTTATTTAGTTCTAAATTATTGAAAAAATATCATCAATTTGTTGGGCTACTTTTCGGCGGACTCTATTTAATTTCAAAGTGAGTTTCGCTCTTTGTAGCTCATTTGATGTGGTCGCTTTTTTCCTTCTATTGTTTTAACTTAAATTTCAATGTGTTTCATCTATCAATAGCCTTAATAATTTATTAACTGAAAACTGATTCAGCTTAGCTCTAATTCAATGTCTCCATCTAAGCCTAAGTATTTCTGATTTTTAACTCTTCCCTTTCAACTTTTATAATATTTAATTTATTGCTTAACATAGGGTTATGAAGATGGCTTTTTATAGCTGAAACTGGCCAGTTAACCCTGATCGTTTTATTACTCATCAATTTTAACCAATAAATTCTTCAATTATTTGTCTCGTCATTTCAAATGGATCAAAAGGGCCTTAAAAAGATGACTAATGTTAAGTGGTCAATTGTATTTAATAGAGCCTGTTTAAAAGAATAATATTATTCCAAAATATGTTAAAAATTACTTAAGCTTTAAGAAGGCACTCCTAGACCATGCCCCTCAGTCTGCAGATGAATTTATTAGCGCTGAGCTAAAAAATGCAGAAGAGAAGTTAGCTGAAATGAACCGAGAATATGACCTATACTTACAACAGTTAATGACGAAGAAATGATTCATCGGCTTGAATCATTCAACTCAAAATATAACACAAAAAAGAGAAACGTTATTGTTGAAAAGTTGTCTCGACTTTACGGTGGACAATATCTCATGAAAAGTGATGGTTCTCATTACGTTAATATGTCAAAACACGTACTGACTAAAGACCAGATAGAATTCTTGCAAATGGGCTTTAATCGCCACGTCGGTGGTCGATATGATCGTCTTCAAAAGCAGACAGAATTTGAAATTCTATACGACCAGATCACACGTTTAAGCACAAATCAACAAGTACTTGTTAAAGAAGGCTTAAAAGCGTCTTTAATTGCTGAGAGTTACATTCATAGAAATAAAAAAAGAACATTTCTTCCACAACATTTAGCTGTAGCTGCTAAAGCACTTAAAACCAAAAATGAAATCGTTTTGCGAAAGGCGGACAAGTCGTCGACATACGTTATATTAGACAAAGCCGATTACTATAATAAGTTAGATACAATTCTTTCTGACGAAACCAAATTTTCAAAGATAAAAAAAGATCCGACTATCTTAATAAAAAAAGAAGCAAATAAACTCATTGCAACTCTCAACTCCGGTCTGAAAAACAATAAATTCAAGCAAATAGTAGGCGACTACTCACCAGCTTATCTTTACGGCAATGTTAAACTCCATAAATCAAACTGCCCAGTGCGACCAATAATATCTCAACGACAAGCACCTACATTTCAGCTAGCAAAATCAATCAATCGAATGATTGTTCCATATCTGCCCAGTCGATATTCTCTTCAATCTACTACTGATTTTGTCGGATGCATGAGAACCGTCGATAACACCAATGGACTTATGGTAAAATTAGACGCAGAAAGTCTATTTACAAACGTCCCGGTCAACGACACTATTGATATCATCCTCGATTGTGTTTTCAAAAATAAATCACTCAAGCCTCCTCCTGTCAAACAAAATGTTGTTAAAGAAATTCTTCGATTATGTACTCTCAACACTCCATTTCTTCATCTGAATGGATGTAAAGGTCAATCCAAACAGATGGAGTCGCTATGGGTTTGCCGAGTTCTATATGAGTTACAAAGTTTTCATTTCAATAAAGCCACCAAAATTATATGCAAGATACATAGACGATATTTTCGTTCTATGTCACAATATGTCAGAAGCTGAGAACATAAAAACTCAACTTCAGATAAATTCAGTTTTAAACTTCACAATCGAGATTAGCAGCTTTGACAAGCAGCTTCCGTATCTCGACCTCTTAATAACTCTTAAGTACTTAGCCTCAACACCAGATGGCTCAATAATCGCAAGAAAAATTTACTATTGCGTAGTACCTTCTGGTAGAGGGCTACTGTCAAAATTTCAGCCAAATCGAACTCGTAGTTTTTTTTTATCGCGTGCGGAAGTGATGTTTCAAAAATCCACGATCTCGTATTGGCAGATCGCCAATTGGAGGTGTGCGAGATAGCTGAGACAGTAGGCATTTCAAAAAACTGCATGTGTTATATCCTGCAAAAAATTTTGGGCATGAGAAAGCTGTCTGCACAATGGGTGCCGCGTTTGCTCACTCCGGACAACAAGAGAAACCGTGAAACCACTTCAGAGCAGTGTTTGACGTTGTTTAATCACAAAGAATTTTCGTAGTGTTGAAAGAAGTTTTCAAAAACTTGTATCGTGTAAGTATGCGGTGACTTTCAATAAAGAATGTATAAAAATTTACTTGTTGCCAAAATACATTTTATATATATAATCTTTATTAAACAACACAGCATATTTTGCAGAAACCAACTTGTTAAAACTTTTTTCAGGGAGCTTGAAAATAGTTTTAACAAGTTGGTTTCTGCGAAATATGAAATATGCTGTGTTGTCTAATAAAGAATGCATCAAAAATCACTTGCTACCCAAATATGTTATATATATATATATATATATATATATATATATATATATATATTCATTTGTATTTGTCAACCTCATTAAAGGACACCGGCAGTTGCAAGGCGTTCTTGCTTCTCTTGACGTCACCAGTCTGTTTACGTCTGTTCCAGTTGACCACAATTAATATAATTCTTCAACGGGTATACCATAACAATATTCCACATACACTTATGATTCCAGAGGGAACTTTAGCACAGTTGCTTCGACTGTGTACAAAGGAATTACCTTTTCAAGATCCTACAGGTCAACTTTTTGTCCAGATTGATGGGGTTGCAATGGGTTCTCCTCTTGGTCCACTTTTCGCCAACTTTTATATGGGGCATCTGGAAGAAATAACTTTCGGTATAATAGAAAAGCCTCCATTATACGTTCGATACGTCGATGACATTTTTCTTGTCTGCCGTGATACGACTCAGTTGGATGAGGTAAAGGATACGCTCCATAAAAACTCTGTGTTGAACTTCACTGTTGAGCTGAGTGACTTTCAGCAATGCCTTGCGTTTCTAGACGTTCTTGTCACGCAAACTTCATCAGGTCTTGCACATGAGGTCTTTGTCAAACCTTCCAAAGAAGACACATCTATGAATGGCGCTAGTTTCTGTCCTGACAGATACAAGAGGAGTGTCGTCTTTAATTTCATATCTAGAGCTTATGAGATCTCAGCTACGTGGGAGATGTTTCATGCCGATATTAAATGCATTAAAGCTCTCCTCGTCAATAATAACTACACAACCACTATGTTTGACGACATTTTAAAGGCTTTCCTAGACAGGAAGGTTTCCAATGCACACCCTTCGGATGCTGGCGAGAATACTTGTTGTATTGCGCCCAAATGCATGACCGCTATAAACTGGATGAAGACATCATTCGATCAATTATCACAGAAAATGTAAAAGTTGCGGATGCCATTAAAAACAAATTTAACTTCAACGTTTATTACAAGAATAAAAAATCCCATAACATGATCATTCGCAACAGCTGTCGATGTCCCGATTTCTTACATCTTACCAATGTTATCTATCAATTTACATGCCCATATCATCATAGTACACCAGAAGTTTACATAAGGCAGACACAAACAACATTATCTAGGCGTCTCACAATGCATATTCAAGGCGGAAATATTGCTTCTCACTTTCTAAAGGTTCATAAGATATGGTTGTCCAGAAAAACCTTACTTGACAATACAATTGTCATTGATCATAAAAATGATGCTAGTCGTCTAAAGATTCGCGAAGCCCTCCATATTATCTCCAAACGACCTACACTTAATATACAAGATGACTGTTTTGGACGTACTTTACATTTGTTTGGAAGTGGCTTGATGAGAAAAACACCAGCCTGTTTACAACACATTCGTACCCCTTCCAAAATTGATATGCATCCCGCTATTTTAGGGCATGTGTCGCGTTTACCAGCCAATGATGAATATCCTGAAACGGGTGATTGTAATCTACCAAACTCTGACGGTACAACAGATGCGGGGTCCTCTTCGGTGGTGGCATCTAATCCTTGTGTTAAAAGTTTGAAACTCAAAGTCTCATCGGATAAAAATAAACGTAGTCAAAGCCTGTGTATAGCAAGAAAATCCAGTACAGCAAATGAGAGATACTCTCCAGTAACAACATCTGTTCTCTGTGTTAAGAGTTCTAAACCTGAGGTCTCTTCAGAAATGCGTACGCGTTGTCAAAGCACGTGCTCGGCGGCCAGGTCTTGTATCCCTCCACAGTTTGTCCTAAAAGATAAAGACATACCAAGAACAGGTGGTACCGCTGTCTTCTCTACCAAAGATCTCACAGAAGTGGTTATTTCAACGGAGGAAAATCTGATGTCACCGGTGGGAGTTTCAGTTCTTCGGATTCGAAGTTCGGCGGAGGAAAATCTGGCGTCGCCGGTGGAAGTTTCAGTTCTTCCGATTCAGAATTCAACCGTTGAATTTCCGCGGAGCTCAGAAAATCTTGATAATGATCGTCATCAGCAGGCTAAAAAACTTAAGCCTTCGCATATCACTGTTGATTCTGATGATTTTGGTGATGATGATAGCGTTAATTGTGCTTATGTTGATTGTCTTGATGGTCGTGAGTGTGGTGATGAGGAGGGGGAGATGGAGATGCAGGCTGTGGTATTGTTGTAGACAATGCTTCTTATGATTGTTGAGTTGCTGAGGCTGATGATGTCTTTGAAGGGGTTGCGAGACTTGAGGTTGATGTTGGTGATTTTTGTATTAACCGCCATGATGAGGTTTCTGTGGATGTTGATTGTTTTTTACCTAAGAAATACCATGTTTCTTCTCGTGATGATGAAGAAGTGGCTGTCACACATTTGTTGTATGAATCTAGACCTGAGATATAGTTAATTCGGGAAGAAAATTTAGACGGTTTGTAGCAGTAGTAAAGAAATGGTGTTGTAGAAAATGGGCCGTAGCATTTAATAGAGCGTGTTTATGCGAGAATTTGATACCCAAATACTGTCAATATATATATATAAATATCTATATATATAAAAATGAATGATTGCTACACCATTCATCCGATCGTAATGAAATTTTCACACAACCTTGAGAGTCAAGGGGAATCGAATATAGAGAAAAAAAATTTGAAATCCGACACAAAATGAGCGGAGCGGAGTGGGAACTATATATATATATATATATATATATATATATATATATATATATATATATATATATATATATATATATATATATATATATATATATATATATATACGCGGAAAAGTGACCGGAACGCGACGGGAAAGCGGAGAAGGAAACGGGAGCGAGAGAGAGACAAACATTAGAAAAACCTCTAAATTCCCCGGTGCCCCCGATAGTATATATATATATATATATATATATATATATATATCTTATATATAAAAATGAAATGTTTGTTTGTTTGTTCGGACATAAAATGTAAACGGCCGAACAGATTTAATTGAAATTTGGCACACTTATGTATCTTATTCAAGCGGTGGTTCCTGTAAAATTTTAAATAAATTGGTTTCTCCGTTGATGTTTTATGGACAAAAAACGTTTTGGTCAGCGGTAGTAAGTTGGAGTAAATTTTTTTTCTACAAAATAAAATTAATTTATAGTTAAATTATACAAAATATTTTTAATTTTTTTTTTAAGTTTTAAAGGTTTTAAATATAAATATTAAATTAAATAAATATGTGTGTTGTTTAGTGCCGCCCATAGATATCTATGGTGCCGCCGGATACCTTTGTTTTGATTTCATAGAGCTCATTGAGGCTCATTCTCTTCCGAACCTCCGATACGACAGCTCTGCTATCGGTAAACTTTATATTTGATTTTAGCAACTTATTTTTTAAATCTAGATAACTTTGGATTTCAGGACTAATCAATAAATTGCAGGTGGAATTTCTTCTATTTAGAGATATTTTGTGCTTCACAAAAAGAGTTCCAGACTTAACAAATTAAATCAAATTAGAAATTCATTGTTCATATCTCCCATTCAAAAGTAAGTGGCAAAGCTTTGGTAATTTGTTTTTAGTTTTTAAAATCATGATTTACTGTGTATCTTTCAATTTGTTTCGTTTGTTTCATTGCACGTGTTTAATTATGTTATATTATTATTAATTATTATAAGATTATCATTATGCTCTAACATTTTGTGTTTTACAAAAAGGAGTTGCAGATTGGAAAAATAAATTTAAATTCATTGTTCATATTTATCATTCAAGGCTTCTGACTTCAATTGTTCCTCATCTAATATTGTTGAGCGACGAGCTTGCTATCAGCCTATCGGTAAATGAGAAATTTTTTTGGGCAGGTAAGTTTTTTTTTATGTGATGGCATTACAACCATTATTATTCACGAGTAGTTATGACTATAAGATTATGAATTAATTTATCGGTCTTATTTTATTTTTTACTTTTCAGAGGAAATTAGAAAATTACATTTTAAAGAAAATCTTACATGCAACACCAATTTATTGTAAAAGTTTCACTGATATATGAGGTGCATGAAATTTGAAAGAAATGAAAGCAAGTGCAGTATTTTTGTGTTTCAACAAAATCATGAACAAAGTTCTCAATCCAGCCTATCAATCTGCTGCTGTTTTGTTCAATTTATAATTGCATCATTTCCTAAATAAAAGTGGTACTCTTCGATTGTTCCAAATTGATGATCTCAGAAAACTCTCGGAAAATTCATTAAGTTAATGCTTTGAAGGTTTTTAATATTATTATTACTTCATGTTTTATTTCAATCTGTGTTTTATAACACATTTTTCAAAGCCACGGGTCAACATTTATTAACATGCCACATGTAGCGTTATATGCTTTCTGTAGACATGACACTTAAAAACTAAGAACAACTCAAAAACTAAGACTAGCGATTTTACGAAAAGCAGCTGTTGAACAGTGTGTGATAAATCTATTGTAAGCATTTATAATCTTACAAGTATTTAAAATAAATATAACCTGTTGAGATATATGAGCATATTTTAACATTATTGCAGCCGTTAACTAATAAATTCTTTTTTTTTCAGCTTCAGTCAATCATAATAAGCCTTTGCAGAAGATCACACTTGCAGAGTGGAACCAATACATTAAAGAACACCAATTAAAATTGAGGAAGTTCAGACGTAACTAACTAAACGAGCAAACCAAACAACAAAGTGTTAACGAGAGAACAGATCAATTTTGATGACTGTGCACAGCATTCTGCTACAGCCCATCTAAGCCACATTGGGAAGGCTCTAAAATTTAATGGAGGAACAGAAGAGCGAAAAGAAGAGCAAGCTGGAGCGGTAAAGCGTAAAAGCAACCGGGATCGGGAAAAGTAAAAGAGACCGGGGCCGGAAAAGCGACCGTGAGCAGAAATGCGACCAGGAGTGAGAAAGCGACATGGAACGGGAAAGCAAGCGGTTAAGGAAACGGGAGCCAGAGAGAAAACGATAAAAAGCCTTTAAAATCCCCGGGCAACGCGGGGTAACCCAGCTAGTATATATATATAATAACTCTTGTATAATAACTGTATATGTGTATATATATATATATATATATATATATATATATATATATATATATATATATATATATATATACATACATACATACCTACATTAGAGGTGTGCACGGTATTGGGGACGGCGGGAATACCGCTGATTTTGCGTAATTCCGCGAAATGGGGACGAATGAGGTGGGGATACCGCGGTATTGGGGACGACTTTGCGGGGTTACTGCAGGGATGGAAATAACGTTGCGGGACTACCGCGGGGATGGGGACGAGTTTTTGCGGTATCACCACAAAAATACAATAATTTTATTTTATAAAAAATAATTATTTTTTTACTTTACCGAAAATGTATCAAGTAATAATTATCATTGTTAACGTTTTTTAATCTTTGCAACGCGGCGTTGTTTATCGCTGATAATGAATTAGCGAAAGTTTTCAAGTCGTAGGTTGCATTATTTGTTTAATTTTCGAAATCGTAGTTCGAATTTCAAGTTAAATATGGAAAAGGCTGACATTCAAAAATTAGTTAACTCCAACAGTGATCGTGTCAGTACATACGAATGTGACAAAGGAAAGAGTGTTGTTTGGAAGTCATTCAAGCTAGTCAGAGTCGATAACTAAGCATCTGCGTCCCGATATCGTTATCTCGAATTCAATCGAGATTTCAAAACGATACGGGCGCCATTGAAACGATACAGCCTGCGGAAGAAGTCTCGTATCAATATAATTAGCGATTCTTAAAATTTCATTCCCGATAAAAATCCCGAAAAAATATCGGGATTTTTTAAAAATATTTTCCAATAAATAACAAAAGTCATACATATTTAATTAACGATTGTCACAACTGTGAATATTTGCAATTGATTCATCAACATTGATTAATTAATCTACCTATTGACAGAAGTTTATAACTATTATCATCCCCACTTTAAATTCGGTTTTCCAGACAGCCTGTAGCCCCATTATTTACTATTTTTAGTCTGGGAACCGGCAGCAAAAAAGCCACGCTCCTCTTAGGCTGCTAGTCGAGCTCTGCATACTACTGATACTACAAGCCCTACAAGGCAATCGTACTCGCTGACATCGATGACTATTATTATTAATGAGAATAATGAGTAATGTAATAGTAATGATCATTCTATGTTTATGTTTTGGTTTAGTCTGTTTCATAAACTTATTTTTTCAAATTTGTAACATAGAATTGGAATGATTATTTTAGTGTTTCGATATCCGTAATTGACCGTAATAGTAGCTCATCTAAGATATATCTTTATAATCTCGATGATATTCTTGGTTGTGTGTGAGTATGTGTGTGCCACCTGTAGTGTGCACGACAGTGCCGTAGCCCGTATCGTCTGCAGCTGGAATTCGAAACTTTCTCAGCTTCTTTCTTGCTATTGCTAACCGCATTCGCCATCGCCTATAAATAAACACGCTGGGTTTTTTTCACTTTCTTAATTCTTGCATAGAGGCACTTTCTCGTGTTTGTCATCATTATCATACCCCGTCACCGGGGTCAAATCTGGGAGTACTTTGAGGAAGAGACGGTCACGCAGAAAGTCAATGACAAGGATGTAGAAGTAAATCTTGCCAGATGCAAAGACTGCGGGAAACAGTATCATTTTAATTTAATCTTAGTAATCTAGTAATCTCAATCTCAGTAATCTGCAATCTATTTCTATCTCCTTGGTTTTTCCACTTTCACTATTGAATTGCCTAAAAATGTCGTTCTTTTGGTGTGCTAGAAGGTTTTCTACTTTTCAATTACTTGAAAAAATAGTTTTAATTTTTTTTCATCGGCAAGTAAAATTATTTAATTAAATTGATCGAGATCCCGATACCGTATCGTTATTGTTCAAGGCGTCTCGTATCGTATCGTTTAATTCGAGGCAAATTTCAGAAATCGTATCGTATCGTATCGTTCCAAAAAAATAACGGGACGCAGAAGCTTATCGATAACGTGCCAGTGGCATTCGTTAAATGTGAAAAATGCAACTCAATTCTGAAGTGGAAATCTCACGATGGTACCAGTGGTTTAAGCACACACATCGATTTTTGTATGTCACAATCACCAGTGCCACAGAAAAGTCTGTTGTCATATAAAGGGTTTTCAGCAGGCGTGACGTCGACCACAGTTCCACCAGCCATAAAAACTGAGTTGGCCGACTCTATTGTGGATATGTGTGCCAAGGATATCAGGTTGGTTTTGTTCAGAAAATATAATTAAGTTTAATCCACATCTAACAATTTTTTATTTAAACATTATATTAAAACTTTACAGGCCTTTTTCAATAGTTGAAGGTGAGGCGTCAAAAAACTCATAAACGTTGGAGCCAAATATGGCCAAGTAGAGGATATCGATAATATTTTGCCTGACCGTACAACTATTTCTCGACGTCTAGAAAGTGTTGTGAGGCAAGCAAAGCAAGAACTTGTCCAGCAGTTAGCAAACATCAAGGCATTTGGTGTCACAACAGATTTGCGGACACATCAGAGAACCAATGATAGTTATTTGGCAGTGACTGTTCAGTTTGTGGTTGATGACGGTTGTTGGAAAGTGTGCTCAAATATTCTTTCAACGAGAGTTGTAAATGAAAAACACACAAGAACCAATATTCACAATACGGTGAAAGAAATTTTAATCGAGTTTAATGCATTAAGATCAGAAAACGTCTATGTTACTGACAATGCAAGTAACATGGTAGCTGCATTTCGAGGCAAAACATCAACTTAGTATTGTCGCAGTTTGCGATCAACATCCGATAATAGAAGCGACTTAGCAACAATGCCAGAAGATGTTCTAAAACATATTGAATTATGCAAAGATTTGGTAACGCTGGCTAAAAGAACAAAGCTGAATAGCCATCTTGATACAACGCTGAAACAATGTGTTCCAACAATATGGAACAGTGTTCTAACGATGTTAAATTCTATTGTAAAAATTTTTTCTTGTATTCATAACTTGGTTGGAAATGATGATCAGCTAATGAAGAAATTTTCTCCACTGATCTATGAAATGAAAACGAATCTTTTAAAATCTGTAATTGAAGTTTTAGAGCCATTCGAAGTGGCTACAAAACACCTTTCATCAGACAAAGACCCAACGCTGCACTTAGTGGTACCAACGAAATTGCAGCTATCAAATAAATTACTCTCAACTGCAACAGACTGCTCCACAATTGCACAGATGAAAAAGTGTCTTCATTGGCATCTTGAAAAGTACTTAGTTGTTGCACCTTTACATTTCATTGCTACTTTGTTGCACCCCGGGTTAAAAGATAATCCCGATGTTCTTCCAAAAGTAATGCGAGAAACTGCTATTGAAGGTTTAATTAATTTGTTTCACATTATTAGGTTTTACATATAATATTTGAACTTTTTTCATTTTTGTTACAGATCTACAAAAGCTCGTAGATGACATAACAGTAAATTCTGAGCCACAAGATGACTTTTCAGAACAACAACCCGTCAAAAAAAGAAAACTTGAGGACGACTTTTATGCCAAGCTTGTACACCACAACGTCAACAAGTTCATTTTCGAATGAAGTAAGTTTTATTATTAAATTATCTCTATATTAAAAGCAAGAAAGTTTTTATTTAGACTGGTTCATTGTAATTAATTACTTTTGCTTACATGAGTAACTACTTTCACAATGTTAATTATTTTTATAAGGTGCTGACTATTTGGCATTAAAGGTAGAAGGTGTAAAAGGTGATTTGCTCAGTTTTTGGGAAAAAACTCAAAGAAATGGCCAAAACTATCCCAAGTCGCAAAAAATATTTTGAGTGTGCCAGCAGCAAGCACATCCTCTGAAAGAGTATTTTCAATGGGTGGACTAACAATAAATGATAGACGAACTCAACTAAGTGAAAAAAACGTTGATGGACTTTTATTTATTCATGGTCTCAAATAAATAAATTGTATTGATTCCTATTACAGTGTAATTACAATTTTATATATTTAATATATATATATATATATATATATATATATATATATATATATATATATATATATATATATATATATATATATATATATATATATATATATATATATATAAACACTTAAGTTAAAAATAATGACTAGTACAGGATTGAATAAAAATTGGGAATAAACGGTGCGGGGGACGGATGGGGATGAAAGATTTATGAACTGCGGGGACGGTTGGGGATGGGGATGAAACACTGCGGGGACGGTTGGGAATGGGGACGATAATGGCGGGGATGGATGGGGATGACACTCACGGGGACGGTTGGGGATGGGGACAAAAAGTCGTCCCCGCGCACACCTCTAACCTACATACATACCTACATACATACATACACAAGTAACACACACATAATACACTAATTAACATAATAAAAGGCAATAAAATAAGCTATTTACCCAAATATACACAAGATGTGACATCTACATCTTACACTACCTGTGCTAAACAAACAAAAGAGATCGGCAACCAACCAAAGCTATTTGTAAAGCTTGTATATATTACCAAATATTTTTATTTTAATTTTAGAGCCCAAGAAAGAACATGGCAAAAATACCTACTCTAGCAGTGATACCCCATCTTACCCTATAGCAAACAGGAATTGAATTTCTCCACACAACAAATCAAACATCTATTGTTGTTTTTTTTGTTCTAAAACTGTATTTGATTTGTAATGCTTGGTCACACTTACCCAGAAAAACGGAACAAAAATTTTACCTTCCAATCTCAGAATTGCATACTTCAGTTGTACCAAATCTTTGCATTCCAAAATAATTTATGAAGCCAATTTTTCTTAACAAATTAAGGGAATAATTAATTTCTTCATCAGAATTTTTCACATTCCTTGATATAAAAAAAATTAATAATTTAGGCAAAAAGATTTGACAAAAAATAATTTGAATATGAACTTTTTTATCTTGTTAAGTTGATATAAAAAGCAAAATATGCTAAAAACGAAATTTAGGTTCACTAATAAAACAAGTAACATCGCTTATAAACTATGTAGGAAGGCTCTTGTTGAACTTTTAAAAGATGTAGCTGAGTGTTGGTGGATTCCGTCAGATTCTTTGGGGTTGTCAGATATGCGAGGAGTTTTGTGCAGAAGACGTCTCAAATGTGGACGGAGGAGTTTGCTTGGGAAAATTCCTGTTCCGGAGGTTTTTAAACAGCGGCAATCTTTGTGGCAGTGACTAGAGTAAGGATGGCACTTGTGATGCGAGATCTTCTAGAGTCTCAGCATGCTTAGCTAGGTTTGTTTACTTGCCATAAATAGAGTTAAATAAATCTGTTGAAGAGACTATTATTCTGGATGTTGCAGAAAGTGTTGAGAAAATACATAACAGTGATGCTAACAGATGCTATAACATGGATGTCATTTGAGAATTCCCCAACTGATGCTGGTGGGGCTATGGAGAGTTTGGAACATTTGAGTAAAGCTGAAATCCAGAATGGTTTGACCAAGAATCTCAGTGGCAACACAACAGAGAGGAGTTGATATTCAGTGAAGTCTTGCTGTCGTTTGCAGTTATCAGTCGAAGCCACAAGTGAAAATGAACGTTCTCTGTATTCATCACCTTGCCGAGTATTTCAGAGGCTACAAAGCAGTTTGTTCGAACAGGATTAAATAGGGAATAGCTTTATAATATCTGTTCTCTGTTAGCTAAAGTCATAAAGTAAAAAATGAATTAATGGATATATAAAAGGTGTGGTTTTCTTAGTTTAATTATTATTTCGCAATTACGTAAGTGTTTAATAAGACTCATTTCAATTACAGTTATTATTGAAGCTCATAGTCTAGTAAAGTGCTTATTATCCTCTAATAAACTCTAGAACCATTCTAAAGAACCCTTATATTATAGGCAATATCTTAAACAATATTTTTTACATTTTTAGTTCCCAAGTAAAAATTACATAACTTTTAAAGATATATTAGTTTATAAACTTCAGTGTTTAATAGAAAATATTTATGAATCTAAAAAAACACATCACAATTTGCAAACCAAAACATTATAGGTCAAAAGTGTTACATTGCACATTAAAATCAATATCAATATAAGTGTAGTAGTTAACCTCAAAATTATCTGAAAGAAGTTACCATTTAAATCACCCAGCTTCAAAGGAGAATCACAGCATCTGAAATATTATAAAACAGTCTTCATTACACACTTTACTAATTTTCAGTTAACCAGATAACAAAACCAGCCTAAAATTTCCCAGGGTGACATTCTTCAGCACCTTATTTAAATCTTCCAATCTCTTGGGATGTATTCTTAAAAAATTGAATTACAATTAAAAAGATAATATTGAAGATAAAAATAAAATACATACTTGTAAACAGTGACTTCCTGAGAAGTTATTGCTCTTTTATCTTTAGTACCGGCATAAGAGAACATATTATGCTTAACTCTGAGTAGTTTTGAAATATACTCAATTGCTTCCATGGTACTTTTGTTCTCTTTGTAAAGAACAAACTTGCAATACATGATACCACTATTAACATACCCTATAAAAAGCAACAATGGTCAGGAATTAAATTCACTATAATAATTATAGATTTTCTTCTTAGTAAAAAACTAGCTGTGCCAGGCCACATGTTGCTGTGTCCTTGATAAAAAAATGAAAAAAAAGCGCATGTTCCTAATATATAACTCCGCTCGGAGTTTTTAGATGTTTTTCTATCGTGTTTCTCCCTCCCGCTCCTGCTTCCCCCTGCTTGCTCTCATGCTCGTTCTCGCTCTCCTGCATCCTCTCTTTTTCCCACTTTTTAAAAGTAGTTAAACTATCAACTAACTAACTTTTATCAAAAGAGTTTAACTTTTAACTAAAACTTTTTTTTTAGTTTAACTTCTTTGAACAAACTTTTTTATTTAAATGAATTTTAGGAATCATAATTTTGAATAAAAATAAATTATTTAAAAGTTTAATGAACAATAAATAAATAAATTAATGAAAATATCAATATTATTCACATTTATCATATTTTTACAATGTTAAAATTATCCAAAGTTTTTAACAATAACAACATTCAAACTATTTTTTTAATTTAAATCTAAGAAAAAACTGATTCATCAAATAGGTCATCGAACACTTCTAGAGGTTAAAGTCTTTCAATGGCTGCACTACTGGGAAGTGTTGGATTGTATCTGCAAAATGCAGCAGCCAATCGCAGATACGCAAGCAATGTGGAATTTTCCATAGAAGGGTTTCCTAAATAAAGTTCTACTTTGCTGACAACTTCGACTGTATTTGCTGGTTATCAATCTTAATGCATGTAACTGTATAAATCATCTTGTACATCTATGCATATGTTCCATCTTGAGTTTCCATTGGCTCTAGTTCGGAGGTTGTCATGTGCTGTACAGTCTGTATAAGTAGTTCTTTGTTTGCGAATCTCTCATTTGGGTCTAGATAATTTAATTTAAACTTTGGTATGAGCATAGTTGCTAAATTGTAACCATCAGATTTAAAAACTTCTTGGAAACGTGTTTGTAAACCATTTATAAGCACATTAATTAATGGCACCATTAATTATTCTTTCATGCACTTCAACTTGTATATAACTCCCTTAATAAATGGAATAACCATACCAATAAAACTGTCATTTTCGCTTTGCAGCATATCCATTGCCATTGTCACTTGTCTCGTAACTCGCACATATGCTTCTAAAAAGATCATATCATCTTCTGAAATTGGTTCTCAAAACATTT
Organism: Erpobdella octoculata; assembly: GCA_963978895.1. Taxonomy (NCBI): domain Eukaryota; kingdom Metazoa; phylum Annelida; class Clitellata; order Hirudinida; family Erpobdellidae; genus Erpobdella; species Erpobdella octoculata. The sequence goes on from OZ022245.1 coordinate 19,816,798, forward strand.
TGTGTTGACACTGACGAACTCTATCAATTCCAACATCAACAATATGTTGCACCAAATGGAACTCCAACGTGTACAGGTTGGATTCAAAAATGTGAGGCCAGCTTCCTCTTCATTCAAAATCAGCAATTTTTGTTTTTGTACTGCAATGCACAGCATTAGAAATAGCTTGTACTTTACTCATTCCTACATCATACATTCTTTTATATTTGATATTCTCTCGAGCTGCTACAAGATTAAAAGTGCGGTTGGCACATCTCTCTTGTTGTAACAATGTATTTAAAATAGACTTAGGTAATTCATCTTCCGTCAAGTCAAGTCATTATCATTATAAGTGTAGTGTAGATACATTCAATATATCGACATTATTTTCTTCATCAATTTGTGAAATTTCATAATCCAAACATTTTTCAGGTAGTAGATAGACTTTTTTAGTTATAACTAAAAAATGTAGTTAAACTGATGATTTAACTAAAACTTTTTAAAAAAAGTTAAATCTCCTATTTAACTTTTTTTTAAAGTTTAACTGAAAGTTAATTGCATTTTAGTTAAAACTTTGTATCTTTTGCCCATCACTGACATTTGCTAAAAGTTGCTTTGTTACATAAACTAAACATGAACTTTGTTATTCACTAACCTTTGATGTTCGTACATAAACACTTTTGGCCTGGAAAATTCATTCAGCATAAAAAACGATTTTTTTAAATATATAACTACATTTCTTTTAATGAAGACTTAGTTGTGTTAAAATTTCAAAGCAATCAGTTTATTAGTTTTTGAGATCATTGTACTCAAACATAGAACAGTTACATTTTCATTTATATAGATGAAGATAATAAAGAGATTAAGATTTATTGGCATATGTACAGGGAACTTCAAAAAAGAATCTGTGAAGAAAAATTCTTTAGAGCCATATGAAATCCAGCTGGTCTGAAAGAATCAATGATGAAGCCTGACCAACCCTTTTTCAGTTATTTTGCTTAGTTTCTTGATTATGCTTTAACCAGATTTCTTCATCTTAATCAGTCCACTATATGCTTTTATGATTCTGACATGGTCACTGGTTTCATCTCTACTTCTCCCTCAATCAACTTGCAGGTCACTTGCTAAGTCACTTAATTATTGTAACTCTACAACAATTGGGCGCCTTCAGTAAGTGGTTAATGCAGCGGCACAGAGTTGTGACTGAGGGTAATGTTATGATCATAACACTCAAACTTAATTGTCTGACAGTTGATTTTAAGCTGGCTTTATTATTTTTCAAGTGCCTCTAACAGTTGACTCTACTATATCTAATGCAAATAAGGAATAAATAATCTGCAATCACTGTTACCATCTCTGCTCTCCATCCCCCTAATCATCTAAAAATGAATTGATAGATGTTCTGCTGTAGCAGCTGCCAGTCTCGAACAAAGCCCCACACAGGTCAAGAAAAATTGACCAATTTCATAGGCACAAAATTCCAAGGCTCGCCACAAAAGCCTTGGCCCATGCTGAGAGGCCTGACTTGTCTTGAAAGCCCTGCCCTAGATTCATCATTCCTCAAACAGCAGCACCAATTGTTAAAATTAAAAGAATTCTAATACATATATTCTGAATTGACAAAAAAATTTATTGAATTTTCACTTTTTTCTGAGAGTTTTTGCATGTGAGTTTGAAGTCTTTTGATTTATGCCACTTAAAATTTGCCAAATAAATAAATTGAAAATATGGATACAAGGTTCTCAGAGGGTAAACACTATTTCTTTGCCAATAAAGGCTAGCAGTGACAGATCCAGGAACTTGCTAAGGGGGCACAAACATTTCTTTTAGTTTTTTTTTAATTTTAATTTAATTTAATTTTAGCGAAATATTAGGAATTTCTGTTATTCAATAAAACCAAACAAAAGAAATTGAAATTTTTTTATTCACCAAGCAGCTGGGTTACCCTCTTTCTTACTGTCTTTCTCCTTTTCAGCCTCTTTTTTCTCTTCTCCTTTTTCTCTCACCTTCTTGCTATATTTTTTCTTTCTTTCCCTAACAATGTCAACACAAAACACCTCTTTTCCATCGTGCTGCAGGGTTAGGTCATCAGACACTTTTTAGCTGCATTATTAAATAATAGGTTTTGTCTCAATCAGATGCAAAATGTTATCACTTATCACAGATGACTAAAAGACCATTTTTTCTCAATAGAATAGCTTTTTATGTTCTTTGCGAGACAATTTTGTGGGAGTGACTAAGCGATACTCTTCTATGTGTTAACCTCCGAGCTTCAACTTGTACAACTCTACTACTTCCATGACTTTGGGCAACGAGATTCTACATATGGCTACAAGGATAACTTTTAGCAGTTGTGCTTATTTTGAAAAATCGTCCGCCAGTCAAGTTTAGGTGGCAGTTGATGCAGTGTATTCAATAAGATTTTTAGTACATGATGTGTGCTTTAAACCCTAATGCCTAATAATTATAGCTGTAGGACCCTATTGTTAGGACCCTAAGCCGTCTGAGTGTAGTTAGAACAAGGAGAGTGTCATTTTCAATGTTCTTGTTAAAATATTATTTGAAATATATTTCGATTAAATTGGCTGGCAGCTGTACAATCGCCACATTGCCATATGATACTTTTTCTCTCTGTTAAAAATTAAAACTATATAATATATATTATTATATACACACTAAAACACGGCGCATGGACTCTGTGAAAAATGACTCCAAAACTCGGTGCTCGGCCCTAAATTTGCCGCTCGGTCCATCCGAAATGATGTTGAAAGGTAAGTAAAAAATAAACTTCAAATTTTTTTCCAAAACTTCATTGATTTGCTACTGAAGGCTAGTTGCACCCCAAATATGTAAAAAAAACTACTATAAGAAACACAAAAATCTATTTACTTTTAGCATGGTTCCTGCTGACCAAGATATGTTTTGAGCCTTCAATTTCTAATGTTGTACTGGTTAGAGAAGGATAATTTTTTTTTATGAACTCGTGAATTTTTCTTCTCTCTACTTTATCATTATTGACCTGAAATTATTTAATGCAAATATTGTAAATAAAAAATTACAAAAGTCGTAGTATATCGAAGGGACTTCAGCGCTTTTTTTGGATAATTAATTAAAGTGCTTAACTTTCTTTTATTTTATTAAATTAAAAATAAATAAATAAATACAAATAAAAAATTAATTCAGTAATTTTTCAATTTATATTTTTTCAACTAAAATAAACTATAATTTTTCTTAAACATTTTTTGGCATCCAAACATTGTTGTTTACATTGGGCTAAATGCAAACTAGATCTCAAATAACTTTTTAAATAGTCGTTATTAATCGCATTAAACAGTAGCTAAGAGGTGACAATATTTTTCGTATGTGGAAATTTCACTTATGAAATAAATAATCGCAAATGGGAGAAATAAAAAAATCGCCTTCGGAATAACTTTTTAGCACAAATCTAATGGAAAAAACTCAAAGTCTCTCTATTATCTAGTTTTGGAGACTATTTTCTTGACCAGCCAGCCACCTATCCAGCTGGCCAAAGAGTTTTATTAAACACCCTTTTTTATCCGCGACATTTTGTCCTGGAGCCGTAATAACATGGTCACTAGGAGCCCTACTTTTAAAAAAGGCATCGTAGTGTTGGAGAAGGTACAAAGGAGGGCTCAAAGTTGATTAAGCATTTAAGCCAGTTACCTTACAATGAAAGCTTTTTAAAAAACAAGAAAATACTATAAAAAAGGCTTTATTAGTTCTAGAGTGGTAAATATATGGAATAACTTGGACGATGATACCGTAGCATCTGAGACTAACACATCTTTCAAAGAAGCGTTTTTTCCAGGCATGAAAACTGTCCTCACCATAAAAACAAAGCAAGATATTATAGCTAATGTAGAGAGTGGAGAGAAGGCGGCTGATGTTGCGAGACAGTATGGTTTGAATAGGTCTACAGTATGCACAATCTTAGCTAAGAAAGATATCATCAAGAAGACTCAAGCAGCTAAAGGAGTAACAAAAATCACTTCTGCAAAGCAATGAGGCGCAATTCATGAAAAAATGGAGAGAAATTGAAACAACAAATTCCAATTTCGTCATCCGAGGAGTTAGTATTCACGGCTACTACTGGCTGGTTTGCAAACTTTAAAAGGAAGTCTGGAATTAAACACGTAATAACGCATGTTAAACCAAAATTGAAAAGGCCTGAATAATATGCAAAACTATATAAATATGTAATATTTTTCCTAATAAACGTACTAAGAAATCATACATAATTTGTTTTTAATTTTATTTTTAAGGGTCTCCGGAACGAATTAATCGGTTAACGAACAATTCGGATAGCAAACACAGTCTTGGAACGGATTATGTTCGTTAACCGATCACCCACTGTACTTTATTTATTATTATTTTTTTTATTTTGTGGTTGGCTATAGGCGTAGTCTTCTAAACCACTATAATAAACGTTATGTTAATTATGGCCATTAAATAGTATACCATAATTTAGACAACTTTATGGAACTAAAAAGCATGAAGCTTTAGTGATCTTTTTAATCTGATAACGGGATTTAGCATAAGGCATTTGGCACATTATAATGTAATGCTTTTGAAAAGTAAGTATCAAACAACAAAATCTGCAGCCAGTGGTGTCAAAAGTGACCCTGTTACCAAGGAAAGTACCAAATGTTCTTCAAAACTCAGCTGAAGAAGGATTAATGCCATCACAATCAAGAATTTGGCATCGAGTGATGAAGATATGAAAACATTGCTGAAAAAACTTATCACAATAGAAGAATTCTGCTCAAAAAATTGATAGAAAAAATTAACAGATGGTCCACAAAACTCACAAATTTGGCGTTTCGGCTTGTGACAGCAGATCAGTTTAGAACAATCTTTATTCCACTGCAAACCCTACAGGATGAATACAATGTGTGAAGGAGTGTCAAAATGATTATTTCTGACACCACAGAAATCAATTCAGCTCATCAAAATAGTGTTCTTGCTAAACATTCTCAACTTAGTTCTTCGACACTTGTTAGATTCCTTGTTCCCAACAGATTCACAATCACCTAACACCAACTCTGGCAGGTTATAAAAACTTTATATAAATCCTTTATTCTGGCTAAGAAAAAATTCCAGCACGTGAAAACCCACTATAAAGCGACAATTTCAGTTCTCTCTTCTTTAACTCTGTGAAACATATAGGTTATTCCAGAAAGGAAAAATAGGCTCAACTTCAATTGCAAAAGTTGCTCTAATTTCATTGTGCTAAGTAGAATTCACAAGAAGCCTGGGCATGGATTGCATTTTGTTTCCTTTTGAAATGAAGTACATGTGACTTCATTGCAACTTCATGGTCAAGAGCATTGTTTTCATAATAGAACTATACGTGGAATTCATAGCTGCAATCTCCAAATTGGAGGCTTTAAGATGTTTCCACCCACTGGATAAAAGAACGATCAGAGCTTAATGCTCCTCTCCTAAGTATGGTCACCAAGTCTGCTGTCAAGCTGATGGAAGAGTACATCACTTGCAAAAATGACAAATATTTCAACAGTTCATAAACTTTAAAACCACTATAGTAAGTGACTTAATGCTATGTTGACAGTATTTGTAATGAATGACTTTTAAACAGCGAATATTCTTATGATGATTCAGTGTATTACACCTCATTAAGCTGAGTTTTGTCAAAATTGAACACAATGAAAATTATAGGCAGAAGTTCATTGTTTACAACCCCAGACTTCTAAATTTGAAAAAGGTCATAACTTTAATGGTCACTTTGAGTGTCATGTCACAGAACTTTTGATAACATCATCTAAGCTTAAAATGTCAAAAAAATTAGCTGTTTTATTTATAACATTTACGAGCAGATTGACATTCATGGCATTAGTGCTAAGTTTTATATCAGTGCTTTAATGCAACCAGCTTTTATGTTTTTTACCTTACTATTAATATCTAATGGCATCAGTGCATGCTTTATTATTTAAACGCTGCTGTAAACTAATGAAAACAAAAGACATTCACAAAGCTAACTTACATCCAGTTTGCAGTCCAGAACTTGTTTATCTTCTACTTGCTTGATTTTTTCCATTTGTTCTTTAGTTAGCACATGTGAAGTATCTTCAATACTGTTTGTATCTTTTATCTATATATATATATATATGAAACAAAGTTGATTTCAGCATTTTGCTCGATGGCTGGCTAGATGAAAAGTTTTGAAAACATGTATCATGAGTATCATGTATTAAATGTAAATGTATAACAGATTTATTAAGCGCCCATTAATCGAGTCACATAGGCGATTTCCTGTCGGTACTGGATTTTTGATGTCATGGGGAAGAGAGTTCCACACGGCAGGTCCAGAGACACAAAAACTTATCGGCCCAAAACCTATAAATAAACACTAAATTGGAAAAACCAAACCCATCCCATTTGGACCCACTTCTTTCACTAATCTATAATCGGCCCCTGTTAAAACTGACAATTATAAAAACTATTGTATTGTATTGTATTTCAACTGTAAAGTTCTAACCACTCAATTAGGTATAAAACATGTTTGTTCAGGTTGAGAAACACCCGCAAGGCGAGGCTGGATCCCATTTGCATTTTCTTTCCACCATTGGCATCCCCTTATACAGAAAAATAACATATGCTTTAGAAACTGGAGCCAAAAAAGTCTTCTGCCCGCAACAACAATCGTGGATATGTGGCTCTCTCCATCCAAAATAGCAACCCATTGCCTATCTGAAAATGTCCCAGGTTCTAATACCAGATTAATACCCTAGATAATTTAAAATCCAATTTTAACTACCAAGGAGTTTCTCGGCTACTCATAGTTGCCAAGCTACAGTATCGAACAGATTAATTGAAACAAGATGAATTTTTTTTATAAACTCTTTTATCTGTCATTATTAAATCCCTCAACCAATCACAAAACACGTGCTACACATTGCGCAACGCTCGCTAGACTGCGTTAAGAAGTAAAAAACTGACAGTGTTGCTATTACAAATAATAAAAATTTTACCAAAGCAAGAAATGCAAAAAAAAATTGTTGTTTCAATTAATCTGTTCGATACTGTAAATTACAGTATACTCAAAATTCTACAAATTTTCGTAATTGTTGTAATTTTTTAGGTACTTGAGCTACCCCTAAATATAAGAATTTATTTCTCAAACTTTTTACACAGGCTTTTTTACCATAAGGAAAATATTAGTAGGGTAAGACTTTCAAAAATAATAATTTAAATTTTTTTATTTTATAAGCTCCACCCAATTAGTCACACACTCTTAAAAAAAGACTAGCAGTCTAAAGAATCATTATGATTCCCCTGGGACAGCATTTATTTATCAACTGACTAGATAAACAAGTAAGAAGAGACATGTCACAAGATTATAAGAAAGATAGATTGATGGTAAAGTACGTTGATGTAGACTTAAAATGTTGTAAGTCGTGATGTAGACTTCCCGTTCCCATTTTCGCTCATTTATGTATGTATATATATGTCATATATATATACACATATATATACACACATATATATATGTGTGTATATATATATGTGTATATATATATATATATATATATATATATATATATATATATATATATATATATATATATATATATGTATATAGTTCCCGCTCATTTTGTGACGGATTTCAAATTTTTTTCACTATATTTGATTCCCCTTGACTCTCAAGGTTGTGTGAAAATTTCATTACGATCAGATGAATAGTGTAGCAATGCATAAAGGACATACATACATACATACATACATACATACATACATACATACATACATACATACATACAAACATTCATTTTTATATATATAGATAATTGTTATATATATAGTATATCTTTTAAATTTTATGAATCAAGGGATCCCAATATTCAATCCCAAGATTGCAATATCACTAAAATAGCTAAATCCCCAAAATATAATCCCTAATTTTAATGGATAAACCACACCATGTGGTCAGGTACAGCTAACATGGCCTTGTTTCATGCAAGCCAGTCTGGATAAAGAAACCTCGATAAAGGAGAAATACAAAATCAGATCAAATAATGATTTAGACTATAAGACTTGTCTTGGAGAAGCAAATTGACAAAGAAGCATAATTTTAAAAAATGTATGTAAAAGCAGCCCAACCTTTATCTCTTCATAATGAACTGTGGTCAGCTTTACAATTTGGTCATTTGTATCAATTTCGTTTACCATGAAATCAGAGTACCTAAAAAAATTAATTTAGAAATTCTTTTACAGTTTCAGCCTTTATTTAATTGTTGAAACAAAGAACAAAAATTAGCAACATCATTTAAACTTGTTTTATATTTTCATGCCTTTGAGAACAAATAAATAAAATCTTTCTATTCTTTGTAATTTTTGTAAACATTTAACATGGAGGTTTATCGTTCAGTTTTATTATGGTACAAATGTAATCACCAATATTTTGTTCCAAACCTTCAGCTTTAATTAGGCTTCCAAAAAAATTTGTTTATATATATATATATATATATATATATATATATATATATATATATATATATATATAAAACTTTATAACTATAAAGGAGGAATAAAGAGGTATTAGCATTTCAGTAGTATTTTGTCAACAAACTACCATGCCTATGTTATTTCATAAAATACCAACCTTTGTTTAATGATTCCTCTAATTCCCTGGTGAAGAGACAAAAACTCCGTAATCCCAACTCCAATTTCCATAATTTCCTGTAAAAATTTTCCTTATTAAATTTTATTTCATGTAAGTAAGTATTAGAAAACCTCATTTAGAAATATAACATACTATGTATTAAGGACTAAAACCAACTTCGTTTCGACCCGAAGTTTAGATATTTGAAATTATTCTTACTTCGGCTTTAAACAGAGACCCAGTGTTGTGTAAAATCATTTTTGAAAAGATTTGAAATCAAAATCATCAGAAAAAATTTGATTTCAAATCAAATTCACTTTTAAAAAGTATTTCAAATCATCAAATCAAAATCACTTTTAAAAAGTATTTCAAATCATCAAATCTAAATCACTTTTAAAAAGTATTTCAAATCATCAAATCAAAATTATTTTTTTATAATTTATTAATACAGTCACAGAATTTAAAAAAATTCCCATCAACAATCCAAGTTTGGCATCAGCAGGTATGTTTATTCCAAGCATTCGTTTGTTGTCATTATTTTTAGAAAACCTAGCTAATCCTGGTGATAATTTTGGAATCAGTAAGATGAGATTGCAGATGTTGATGGATTTGAAGGTAAGATATGTTGATATAGACAACAGCTGGATTTTCAAAGAGACATTGACATGTCACACTCAGATTTCATAATCAGTTGAGGTGACAGATCATTCAGGTTGCAGAGGTAAATGAACCTCGGGCAACAGATACCGCTATTAAACCCGCACTTCATAATTATTGGCAGGAGCTAGCTCATGAACGTTATTTCTGTGGTGGATTGTAAGCCATTCAAATTTCATATACATGTGGCTCTTAAAGCATATCAACGCTGTTTCCTTTCTATCTATATATATATATATATATATATATCTATATATATATATATATATCTATATATATATATATCTATATATATATATATATATATATATATATATATATATATATATATATATATATATATATATATATATATAAAGGAAACAGCATTGATATGCTTTAAGAGCCACATGTAAATGAAATTTGAATGGCTTACAATCCACCACAGAAATAACGTAATGCAAACTCCATTGAATATAATTGCCCATTTTGTATTTGTTAATTTTTTCGCCAAAGACTCAAAACGTTGCAGGGAAGCCAGTTGTTGGGAAGATAGACTATTAACGAATTCCTTGTTTGCAGCCGTATTTACGTTTATTTGTAAAAAATTTAAAAATGCAATTATGTTATAAAATAAACTAAAAGGTTTATGTTATAAATAAAAATAAAAGGTCTACCTAAATTATAATATTTATCTTTCGAAAATGACATGTTAATTTATTTTACTGTAGGGAGATATTAAGAAAATAAATTATACAATAAAACTGTTATACATTTAAAAATACGGTCAAAAAGCAAAATCTATTAATTGTAAAACGACAGATCTACGTCACATCTCGCGCAACCATGACATTGTTAAAACGGAAACCATCTCTGAAGAATTGCCAAAATTAAATTAATTAATTAAAATGCCACGTTATTTTACACAAAACGTTATCGTCGATGTCGCATAGTTATATTGTCCCAATGCAGAACTGCGGCCATTCTTGCCAAAAGAACATTTTCATCATTAACTGCTTCATTAATCGAAACAATCTCATCAGGCACAGCTGAAACAGCACGGTTGTCACACAATGTCGCATCTACCGAAACCCGATCGCACATAGATGATGAGTTGTCACGCACCTGCTGGCCAACGCTTTCGTATCAAGAGCCGTCACCGCTCTCACCGCCGCCACTTTCAGGGTCCACGAAATGATCCATAGCAGATGTTGACATGGACAAGGGGCTGATATCTAAGTTATCTTCGACATGATCACCACACTGCTCCTCGCATGGCTCGGAAGAAGAAAATGAAGTGTCCGCATCAAAAAAGATATCAGTGGCAGGACTTGGAACGAGACGACTGGAAACGGGCTCACCACTGTAGCCACTGTGTAATTCAAAATCAGTCGCACCACCTGTAACTCCACCAACAATCTTAGGAACCTGGGTACAGAAGTTAATTTTACCAAAGAATTGTTAAGTTTGGGCTTTACGTTTTTGACCTCACAAGCTAGAGTTTTATAATCTCCAAATAGTTGTAATGTGAGATTGAAGGCTTCTCGCTGAATGTTCATGATAGGTGCTTCTCTATGTATATAGAAGGCCTCCTGTATTTTTAACCGCAATATATCATTAGAAGAAGATAGTATTGTAGTATTTTCATTCAATATTGATCTTGTAAGAGGAATGGCTTTGTGTTCACGTAGGAAGTGAGCACGGATACCTCCGCCCTGAACGTGCATCGGCAATCTTCTAGCCAGAGTTGTTTCTGCCAAATGGTGAGTTGTGTTTCTTGGAGCGTGTCTCAAAGATAAATTGATTCCACAGTTTATTCGCAATATATATATATATATATATCTTTGAGACACGCTCCAAGAAACACAACTCGCCATTTGGCAGAAACAACTTTTCGAGCCAAATTCTCGACCTTTCGACACAAAACTCTGTTCGAGACTACAATTAGCCAAAAACTTTTCCATTAAACTAAATTAACAAATTTGAAATGTTTTAATATTTTACAAACGTCACAACAGCAACAGCCTTCAATCAAATGATAGCGTGCGCGCACATCACCACAAAAAATCTTTAATGAATTGTTTTCGTTTTGTTTACCTGTAAAACTCTGTTTTTGGTTACACTGTTATTTTTGGACTTTATTTTATTTTATTCAAAATTTCTTAAATTACATTAAAAAATAATACAATTATGTTCCAAATACACAATCGAGATGAAAGTTGTAATAAAAAAAAATGCGCTTCAAGATTTGAGTGTTTATATTCTTATAAAATAATTACAATTTTTTAAATTGCATATTATTTTGTTAACTTTATAGTAAAAAAATTTTAACTCCGTGAAATAATTTTATCAAGCATTTAAAATTAAATTTTTGCTGCGCCAAAAACAAAACGACCACTTTGTTATTAGTCAATTTTAAATGTATATTTAAAATTGACTAATAACAAAGTGGTCGGTTTTATTATCTAACAATTGTCATATAAGTAGAGTAGATAAACTAATAAAGTGTAAGTATAAACAGTTAAAAATGTTTCAGTCAAAAGTTTGCGCAAGTTTTTCTCGTGTGACACCCCCTTATAGGGAGCGGTGTCTACCTGAGTTGCCGACGTCCGTTTTGCCGACCGCAATGACGTATCAACTTGCCGACCGATGTTTTTTAAGATCGTACTAAGTTGCCGACCTCGTCAAAAAATTTTCTATTTTATTTTTAGCTAATAGAATCGTTCAAAAATAACGAATCATTTAAATAATCCAACTGAGACTAAAAAGAATCGTTCAATCTTATTTGGTTCATTTACATACTTTATTCTACTAGCATAATAGAGTTAAATATGCAAATAATGGATAAATAAATAAACTTAACTATTGCGCAGCGAACCAGTAAGAATCATTTTTATTGTTAAGAAAAACCTTTTTAATTAATACTAAAAATAATTATTGTTAAAAAAAATTTAATGAAGAATAAAAATATTATTTTTTATTTAAATTGACACTGTACTGAACAGTACGCAACAGTCTGTACGTATCAATTTTACCAGCCACATGCTGGGAGTGTGCCTTTGAAATTCTTTCCTCCAGTCGGATATATTTCGGCTTTCTTCTCGGAGGAGATGCACCAGCTTCAGATTTGCTTATGTCTTTCTCCGCAGAGGCTTGACAAATCTTGATTGCGTGAATGTAAATAAATATATTGGGATGGACAGGCAAACATTTATTCAGTCCAGAGTGCCAACCCTCCATGGCATTGTTGGTTCGGTGTCGATGATCCATGCCATACTTATTCCACATGGTGATTGAAAATAATCCATCCAACCACGTGGAACGGAAGTAGGCAATGAAACACCGCAGGATGTCCTCGTTTCCAGCTTTTAATGCAGTTTCCATTTTTTCAATATATATATATATATATATATATATATATATATATATATATATAACATATATATATAACAAATTGTTCATTCTTATTTAGTTTATTAACTTAATTGACATGGAGGCGGAGCTTACCGAACTTGCCAGCCAATGTCAAAGAGCCTCAAGTTTAGTTTATTTACATTAACTCATTCTTTTAACAAAAATATTATTGTTGTAGTATAAATGAATTGTATTATTATTATTGTTTAAATACAAAATAACAAAGAGTTGTTTTTATTTTCTTGGTGGTCGGCAACTTCATACGCTTTGATAAAGATAAAACGCTGGTCGGCAACTCGGTACGGCACCTAGGGAGCCGGAGCCACAAAAAAATGGCGTCTCCGCAAGCCTGCTACTTACTGTTTTTAAAAGTCTCTAAAATTACGAAAAATGTTTTTTTACTTCAATTTAGTATGACTTTTGTTTTTTTATATTAATGTAACGAAATAGGACTATTTTATGGAAAAAATCGGGTCCATCCGAGGTGAATGAAGTTAGCAACGAAGCGGGAAACGATGTCTATTTTCACTCCAAATCGCCACAAATTAATTGAATAAAAAATAAACTAAAATTTTCCGACCTTTCAAACAAATGTTTTCTTGTAGAGAAATATCAGCTTGATTAAACAGTTTAAAAACTATTTTGAAATATTTAGTGAAACTTTATGAAAAATGCATTCCACGAATTGACCTTACAAATATGTTTCCGTCACAGCCAATCAGAAACAACTTAATAAAAAATAAAAAAAAATTATCCGACACTTTAAACAAATGTATTCTTATAGCAAATTTAACGTAGAATTCAAATATCCAATTACATTCTACACTTTCCTAGTGAAAAATAATAATAAACGTCATTTACAGAAATGCTTCCGCTTTTAATCCATCAAAGCCCAAACGAAAATATATCGATTAAAAATTCAATTTACATTTCCGCTTAAACTGCTAATGGAATTCTTGTAGAGAAATATCAGCTTGATTAAACAGTTTAAAAACTATTTTGAAATATTTAGTGAAACTTTATGAAAAATGCATTCCACGAATTGACCTTACAAATATGTTTCCGTCACAGCCAATCAGAAACAACTTAATAAAAAATAAAAAAAAATTATCCGACACTTTAAACAAATGTATTCTTATAGCAAATTTAACGTGGAATTCAAATATCCAATTACATTCTACACTTTCCTAGTGAAAAATAATAATAAACGTCATTTACAGAAATGCTTCCGCTTTTAATCCATCAAAGCCCAAACGAAAATATATCGATTAAAAATTCAATTTACATTTCCGCTTAAACTGCTAATGGAATTCTTGTAGAGAAATATCAGCTTGATTAAACAGTTTAAAAACTATTTTGAAATATTTAGTGAAACTTTATGAAAAATGCATTCCACGAATTGACCTTACAAATATGTTTCCGTCACAGCCAATCAGAAACAACTTAATAAAAAATAAAAAAAAATTATCCGACACTTTAAACAAATGTATTCTTATAGCAAATTTAACGTAGAATTCAAATATCCAATTACATTCTACACTTTCCTAGTGAAAAATAATAATAAACGTCATTTACAGAAATGCTTCCGCTTTTAATCCATCAAAGCCCAAACGAAAATATATCGATTAAAAATTCAATTTACATTTCCGCTTAAACTGCTAATGGAATTCTTGTTGAACATTTGCGACAGTCTATTATTTGCAGCACGTCTTCTCCGAATGTTTTTTTCAACAAAGGTTACGGAGAATTAGTATTAAAAAAATATGTTGCCTACCTACCATTTTGGACAGTTTTCACAAATCCGGATGGGAAAAGGTTCGGCAATAACATCGTTTTTTTAAAGTATGGCAAACTTCATTAAATGTTATATCTATTCTAAGGTTAAGCAACAGCCTTATCGAAAATTCTTTTCGATACGTGAAACACAACGTTCTTAACGGGAAAACAAACTGGAAAGGTTATTACACCCATTCCATAATATTTGTTAAAAAAGTAGAATTTTCACTTGAAGTTAACATTCTTGACATAAATTTATTCAACATCTATAGGTGGACGCTTTCTGGACTTGCAGTACACTGTCGTTTTAGGATCCACAAGAGAAGTTCTGCTAGCCATCCCACCAACTCGAAGGAAGCGTCGATTGGCGGATGACAACTTATTGGCAGTCAGCACATGGGACAAACGGAACAAAAAGAATCGTTCTTATTTCAATTCCTTGGCGACAGTGAAAATTCCTTTGCCAGTCCAAAGATGCCAACCGACGACGACCAAGAAAAGAACGCCAGATGAGCTTATCCTTTTTTCTAATTCGACCGTTTCAAATAATAATTATTATTTAAAATATAATTTAAACAAAAATATGATTATAAGTAAAAAACATAATCTAGAACTACATCTTGAAGATTTTTTATCCTTGCAGCCTGGAGAGTTGCTAACTACAACTCTTATAGACTACATTGGATTAACAACTTTAAAAAATTCTAATTATGTTAATTGTGACCTATCTTCAACTGTTTTAAATCAACATATTCTATCTACATCACCTATATATGACATGGAAATATTTAAAAAAAAACAAACTTTTTTTCCAATTTTAGAGAATACACATTACACTCTATTAATAGTTAATTGCAATACAAACACTCTACAATATTATAATTCCTTAGGTTCCAATTTATCCGAAGGGGTAAAAAGGAAAAAAAGTTTTTTAGATTTTTACGACAGGTGGTGCAATCGAACGGGACAGTCGAAAAATGTTTGGACGTTTTCAGAAGGTCCACAAGCTCCAAGACAAAGAGACAGTTGGAATTGTGGGATGTTTATTCTGAATCTGATGAAGGTAAATGGTTGAGATGTTATTTTTTTATATGGAGAATTTTAATTTATTTTGCTTCTTCAGAACATTGACGAAGGGAAAGCAATTGATGAGGTATACGATCCCGATACGGATCGGCAGGTCATCCAAAACGGCATTCTACAGTCATCTGACGATATGTCAGATGACTGTATATATTGTAATTTCGAAGGAGCGGACGAATTTTGGGTGCAGTGCGAGAAATGTTTACGATGGGTTCACAGATCGTGTACGGGATTAAATCCACCAAACTGGGGGGATGTCTCGTACAGCTGTGAACTATGCGAAAACTTCTTTCAATAAAATGTAAGTTCAATGACGTTACTAGAGTTTCAAGGAAATATAGATATTTTTATCAATTTCAAAAATGTTAATGTATTTCAATGAAACATAACCTGTAGACACACTGTTCTTAAAATCCTGGTCAGCTTAAATTTGAATTATTTTAGGAAGGACGGACACCCTCTAATTTTTGTAAATATATTTACCACACACCGGTCAGTTTACTTTTTTTTTATAATTTTAAAGAATATTGGAGTTACATTTTTCAAAGATTTTAATTATAAGCTGTTTTTATATTCTAGATATTTGGAACTCTTAAAACGTTTACTATCATTTTCAACAAGGAAACTGTGAAAACTCATTTGATATTTGACTTGTACATAATTATTGTCGTGCGCTTAGATTGATTGACAGCTGTTAAGTTAATATATGTGACTTGTCGTTTCTATTTACTGTAAATTAATTTCTACATAATTGAATTTTATTTAAATCTCTTGATTTTTTTTGTGGCCAAGTGATGATTGTACAATATCACAATGGGAATAGTACCTATCTCTGATTTTGTGATGAGAAATCGTAATCTGATTGGCAAGAATTGATTTGAAATCGATTGGATTTATTGATGATGTTATTAAAGTTTTCTATCAAATATTATAATTTGAGAAGAAATGTATATTGAATTTGTAATGATTTTTTTGTCGTGCGCTTAGATTGATTGACAGCGAAAGCTACTGTAAATGGCGTTTATTATTACTTTATAAATTCTAAAAACGTCTTTCAAAAGATATTTTTTAAATTAATTTAATTAATTTTTTTATAATA
Source organism: Erpobdella octoculata (assembly GCA_963978895.1). Lineage (NCBI taxonomy): Eukaryota > Metazoa > Annelida > Clitellata > Hirudinida > Erpobdellidae > Erpobdella > Erpobdella octoculata. Next base: position 19,833,426 of record OZ022245.1, read on the forward strand.
AATTTTTGTACATTGGCTAAAATTTTTAGTTTATTTTTAATTCACTTGTAACTTTAACGCAGCACACCCTGTTTTAAATGTTTATTCGTGTATATTTTTATTTCGTACTTTGTTTCATCGCCATTCAAAATTTTAAACTCAACAGTGAATTATCTTTAAATTAAAGTTATTTTTGACATTGATTATGCTTTATTTTTGAACAAAAACAATAGTGGTCCGATTCGTTGCTAACTTCATTCGGCGTTGCCGAAAATCGTTGCCCGAAGCGTTGCTAACTTCCTGGAGCTTCCATCCGCTAATGTGAAAGATAACCGAAAATTGCATGAAAAGTACTAGCAAAATCGAAAACATCAGTAAAAAAATAAATTATGCAAGTTATTAAATTTCTAGAAATTACAAATAAAAATTATTTAATAACACCCACGTCTGAGCCTCGTATCAGAAGATCCAGAAGTTTAACACACGTTTCCACTTGTTTACCATAAACTAAATAGTATCAAAAAAACCTAAACTAAGAGTATCAATAACCGCGATATTTCTTCGTAGGTGGATATTCTTCCCAGCATTGAAAACGAAGCGATCTAGTCAGACTAAGTTAACCGCAGTGAATAAAAATAGCAAAAATTTTATTTCACGCATTTTCGAAATTCCGCAAAGCATTTCACATCCTTGTTTCCATGAAAGTAAGAAATGAAGCGCATCAATGTTTTAGAAGAATAAGAACATGCTAATATTAGAATTATGACAGTAAATGGAAAATAATACTAAAAAAAAAAGAAAACCACGTTTCTCTTACGCATTGAATTACAGACAAAATTAATTTTCTGGCTATATAGATGATTTACCAAGTTTCTTATATTTAATCTTTGTGTCTTTATGCGCGCCTCTACTAACTCTACTTCTCTCACAGCTTTCCGGCGTGGACTTAAAACACATCTGTTTCATAAGTTCATGACCGAGCGCTATTGAACACCGCGGAAATAGCGCTATATAAACACGAATTGATTGATTGATTGTGTTAAATGCTTGGTTCAGATGTCGTCCAATGTATACTTTTTTAATTTAACATTTTTCTGTTTTTCTGCCTTTACCGCTACGATTGTTTATTCTTTTTCTATTGTATTTGTGTTTTGATTTGTCATTATTTATTGAGTCAGAAATGTCGAAAGCTGGCGTTGGTTTGTCAAAAATGTTTGCTGGTCGTAAACGCTAAAGTTTAGTTTGGAATTATTTAAATATGATGTCACTACGAAGAAAAGTGTTTGTCTAGCGACTATAGCGAAATAAGATATTAGTAACATCGATGGTGCTTTGAAACTATAAAGCAGTGCAGTTTTCAACTGGTCGGTAAAAAGTTCAAAAGCGCAGTATTACAAATTTGCTTGCCAGTATTATAACTATTATACCGAACACCATTCATCCGATCGTAATGAAATGTTCACACAACCTTGAGAGTCAAGGGGAATCAAATATAGAGAAAAAAAATTTGAAATCCGTCACAAAATGAGCGTAACATATTGCACATCGCTAGTAGGCCTAGGTTTTTTTAGTATCTTTGGGGGAAGCGCATGCTTCCTTTCTTTCCTTTTGTGCTTGCTTGTTTGGACTCGACTATAACGTATTCGTATTTGTTCGTACTTAGTGTTTCAATAAACAACTTGTTTTAACACGTTGTTACATGGCGCAGTCGACAGGGCCATGCTTTTAACGACAATCGGCGACGATGCCGTCAAAATCTACGAGACGTTCAAATACGAAGAAGACGAGTCTGCGGAGTCGTTCGATGACGTTCTCTTAAAGTTCAGGGACTATTTTACACCGCTCCGTAACGTGGTCTACGAGCGGTACGTATTTTGGCAGCACATCCTCTCCATAGGTGAGTCAATCGACCAGTACGTCACTCGCCAGCGTCATCTGGCGAAGAACTGCGATTTTAAGGAGGAGGACAACATGATACGTGATCACATTGTTTTTACGTGCCCAGACGCTCGCTTAAAAGAACGATTACTGCGTGAAACCGACCTGACGTTGGCTAAAACAATCGCCATCTGTCGAGCTGCAGAGGCGACAAAAGAGCAAATCAAAACCTTCAACGTGGAACAAAGAACAATGGCACCGGTATCGACTTCCAATGTATGCGCGGTGCAGCGACAAGGCAAGTTGAAACATCACAACCATCCTGCACAGCTCACAACATCGGCATACAACAACACCAAGTCGTCCTGTCGCAACTGCGGCCGCTCACATGCGTCCGGTGAGTGTCGCGCGAAGAATGTCGAGTGCCGCGCATGCCATAAACTAGGACACTTTGAGAAGTACTGTATCACAACGGGACGGCAGCTGCGGTCAAGATCGAAGTCAACACAACGTAAACAACGAGCCATCCACGAAGTCTACGAACAGCCATCACCAGTCGAGTCGTCTGGCAACATCTACATCAACAGTGTTCAGGTACATTCAACAACAAGGACCTGGATGAAAATGCTTAAAATAAACTCTACAGACTTAAACTGCAAGCTCGACTCGGGAGCAGAAGCAAACTGCATGTCCTTCAGCACGTACACATCGCTTCGATATCTCAGCGATATCCGCCCAACATCCGAACTACTCTCCGGATACACTGATGCTCCTCCAGCCCAACCGCGAGGCGTCGCTACGCTGAAGATCACATACAAGGGCCAATTTTTCAACACCGACTTCTACATTGTCAACCATGAAGCGCCCGTCATCGTCGGTCTGCCCACCTGTATAAAGCTAGATTTAATCAAGCGCATCGACTATGTCAGCTCGGTCACACCATCTAAAAGCGCCGATTCAGATCTATTGACGGAGTTTGCTGATATTTTTTCTGGCATCGGAGAATTTCCAGGTAAACATCACATCACGGTAGATAAATCAGCACAATCGGTCATTCATCCACCTCGTCGCGTTGCACTCTCCTTGCAACCAAAACTGAAACAACTGCTCGATCAGATGGTCGAGAAAGGCGTTCTTATCAAGCGTGATGAACCAACCGACTGGGTGAGCTCTCTTTTGGTGGTTCAGAAGTCAAACGGTCAACTTCGAATCTGCTTGGACCCGAAAGATCTGAACCGGGCAATCAAACGGGAGCACTTCATTATTCCGACGTTTTCCGACATAGCACCAAAGCTGCATGGAAAACGAATCTTCAGCGTCATCGACATGAAGGACGGATTCTGGCACATTCGTCTAGATGAGGAGAGTTCCAAATTGTGTACGTTTAATTCAATTTTCGGTCGTTATTCGTACACCCGCCTTCCATTTGGAATTTCTAGTGCACCAGAAGTGTTCCAGAAAAAAGCAAACGAAATTTTTGGTGACATTCCAGACGTATTCATCATATTTGACGACTTACTCATCGCTGCCGAATCGGATGAACAACACAAACAAACACTGCGTATGGTGTTCGAACGAGCGCGGATGAAGGGTGTTCGTTTTAACAAAAACAAAATCCAGCTGCGTGTTCAAGAGTGCAAGTACATAGGCCATGTGCTCACACCTGAAGGCGTCCGACCCGATGAAGAGAAAGTCAAGGCAATCTCTGACATGCGCACACCAGCTGATGCCAAAGAACTACATCGACTCCAAGGTATGGTGACGTATCTGTCCAAGTTCGTTCCGCATCTTACTGATCTAACCGCTCCTCTACGTCAGTTGCTTCGTAAGGATTAAGCTGGACATGGACGTCACACCACGAACGAGCGTTCAACACAATTAAGCAAGCCGTCACATCAGCCCCTGTTCTACAATTCTTCGATCCTTCAATGCCTGTCGTTGTTCAAACAGATGCTTCATCTACAGGTCTGGGATCTTGTTTGATGCAGAACGGCAAGCCAATAGAATTTGCGTCACGGGCATTGACAGATGCAGAGACGCGCTATGCTCAAATAGAGAAAGAGCTACTGGCAATTGTGTTCGCCTGCATCAAGTTTCATCAATACATCTACGGTCGCCGTGTAGTCGTTCAGAGCGACCACAAGCCACTCGAGGCTATCTTTCAGAAATCGATTGCGGCAACAACATCTCGACTACAGAGAATGCTTCTTCGTCTGCTCGAGTACAACATCAACGTACAGTACACACCGGGAAAAGACATGTTCATCGCCGACACTTTGTCGCGCAGCTACCTAAATAAAGAGCCTCCATCGACAGTAGAGAGAGAGATAGCAGAGGATACAGTCGTCTCAATCAACACCATCATCGCAGATGCTCCAGTCAGCAACTCCAGGCTTGACAAGATCCGTACAGAGTGTGCACGGGACGAAGAAATGCAATTGCTTCGTAAGCATATTCAAAGTGGTTTTCCATCGGATGACTCTAAACTGTCGGCCAACCTGCGTCAGTTTCGTGCTCTCGCGAGTGAGTTGTACGAACAAAACGGACTGATTCTATACACCAACAGATTGGTCATCCCAACTGGAATGCGGAAGGACATTCTGTTTCGCATTCACGAAGGGCATTTGGGGATGGATAAATGCAAAGCCCTTGCACGTGCTGCTGTGTTCTGGCCAGGTATCAATCGGGACATTGAAAACACTGTGGGCCGATGTCCGACATGCAACACTTACCGAAATCGTCAGGCTTCCGAGCCTACGATTGCGCACCCGGTTCCACAGAGACCATACCAGAAAGTTGGCGTTGACATCTTCACGCTGCACGGTAAAGACTACTTGCTAGTGGTTGACTACTTCACCAAGTTTCCAGAATTCATTCAAATAGCCAGCAAGTCAGCAGACTGTGTAATAAAGCACTGGCACAATCTCCAGCCAGAATTGACAGGCCACCTGTACTGACGCCATTAAGGTCGTGCCTAAGAACATCGTCGAGTCGAACTATCAGGCCACCTGCCAGATTTAAAGATTATGTCACTGGTTAACGTTTTCTCCTCAAAAGGGGAGGTGTAACATATTGCACATCGCTAGTAGGCCTAGGTTTTTTTAGTATCTTTGGGGGAAGCGCATGCTTCCTTTCTTTCCTTTTGTGCTTGCTTGTTTGGACTCGACTATAACGTATTCGTATTTGTTCGTACTTAGTGTTTCAATAAACAACTTGTTTTAACACGTTGTTACAGCGGGAACTACATATATATATAAATATAAATATAAATATATATATATATATATATATATATATATATATATATATATATATATATATATATATATATATATATACTAGCTGGGTTACCCGGCGTTGCCCGGGGATTTAAAGGCTTTTTATCGTTTTCTCTCTGGCTCCCGTTTCCTTAACTGCTTGCTTTCCTGTTCCAGGTCGCTTTCTCACTCCTGGTCGCATTTCTGCTCACGGTCGCTTTTCCGGCCTCGGTCTCTTTTACTTTTCCCAATCCCGGTTGCTTTTACGCTCCAGCTTGCTCTTCTTTTCGCTCTTCCGTTCCTCCATTAAATTTTAGAGCCTACCCAATGTGGCTTTAGATGGGCTGTAGCGGAATGCTGTGCAGTCATCAAAATTGATATGTTCTCTCGTTAACACTTTGTTAATAGGTTTGCTCGTTTAGTTACGTCTGAACTTCCTCAATTTTAATTAGAGTTCTTTAATGTATTGGTTCCACTCTGCAAGTGTGATCTTCTGCAAAGGCTTATTATGATTGACTAAAGCTGAAAAAAAAGAATTTATTAGTTAACGGCTGCAATAATGTTAAAATCCGCTCATATATCTCAACAGGTATATATATATATAAATATATATATATATATATAAATATATATATATATATATATATATAAATATATATATATATATATATATATATATATATATATATAAATAAATAAATATATATATATATATATATATATATATATATATATATATATATATATATATATATATATATATATATATATATATATATATATATATTCTTTAAGACAAGCTCGATTAAAAATGAGTCTCCATTTAGCCGCTATGAGTTTTATAGATACTTTCTCAATATTTCGGAACAACGTTTTTTGTCTACTGCAACACGTATTAAGAAAAGTATTAACAATTAAAACCTTCTTTATTTCAGATTTACGGACCGTTTCGGCTTTTGCCATCTTCAGGGTCTGTAAATACAATTGCGTAAAAGGAGGCAAAAGATAAGAAAACATGTAATAACTAAATATACAAATAAACTAATATCCTCATGGAATTATCTTAATAGAAGGACATTAATAAAAATAATAAAATTTAGACACTGTAATTAAATTAACATACATAAAATAAAGTGGAGTTATGAGGATAAAATGAGTATAATTAAAAACGTTTAATTAAAGGATAAAATAATAGTAACAGTAATAATAATAATAATAATAATAATAATAATAATAATAATAATAATAATAATAACAATAATAATAATAATAATAATAATAATAACAATAACAATAATAATAATAATAATAATAATAATAATAATAATAATAATAATAAATGTTTTAACTCATTTGTTAAAAATATGCATGTTATTTATTTTAATTTAAATATTTTTTATGTTGTTACATTTGTACTTAATGAATTTAAACTTTATTTAAATTGTATTTTAATTCCTCTCAATTAGTTGTACCTTTTAGTCACTGCATTTAATTTTTAAAAAAGTTAAACGGCTCTGAAGATGGCAAAAATTGCCGAAATAGATCTATAAGCCTATAAGATTATGGAGTTTGTGTTTTATAATAAATTATTTCTAAACCGATTTAGACTATTGGAAAAATAAAAAATAAAATCGATTCAGCCAAGTGTGCCACTTTTTTCAATCGAGTGAAACACTGCGTTGAAATAGGATGACTAACTGTCACCACAAGTAACGCAAATATTTATAAGACTCTACTAGGAATCGAACCCACGTGTCTACGGCAACACCGCCTCGCCTAAATGCAAGCGCTCTTACCAACTGAGCCACCGACCATCACCAAAAAATGATGGCTAGAAGTCTCAGTCTTTCGGAGCTACTTAACATTAGACTACGACTATGATAGGCTCGGAACTCCTTACTTCGGCTCGACTCGACAGCTAGTCTGCTGCCAGATAGGTAATTTTTTGCGAAGTTAAACACTGCGTTGAAATGTTTCAAGAGCCTACAAATAAAAAACGAATGGCAAATAATTGTGAATTAGTCAATTATTCTACTCATCTACATGCATAATTTCTTATGTATGTATGTCTGTCTGTATGTATGTATGTATGTATGTATGTGTGTGTTATAACTCTTTGCGAGCTTTCGTCGCCGAAGGTCTTCAAAAGAAGAACCTCTCATTTTTAGCGTTTCGGCCCTTAAACTTCTTGACGCTTTTAAGAGAGGTGGGCCCACGTCCGTTGATCAGGCGGACGCCCTTCGGCGAGAAAAATTTCGAAATTCCTAACTTGAAACACGAAAATTCAAAGATCAGCAGAAAACTGTTCGAAACAAAACTTGAAATCGCCGGAACGATTATCGCCCAATGTAAACAAGGCTAAACCATTTCGTGTGCATCTTGTAGCGCTCTCTTTTTTCTATTAGCGAAAATCCAAAAAGATGCAGCTTCAGCTGTCTGGGAGATCTCCTTGATGGCTCGAGTTTTTTCTCGGTTTGAAAAACCAAGAGCTTTCAGCAGTTTTAACATTGAGCTGCTAACCAACCCTCGAACGCCAACCTCGACTGCAAAAATTTCAGTCCTGAACCCTTTGGCATTCAAATCACATGCTAAATCCCTATATCTCTCCTCTTTGAAAATATTGCTAGATTCCATGTTACTTTCCCATGGCACAGAGAGTTCAATCAGGAGCATTGTCTTGGCCAAGTCAGAATATATAATTATATCCGGCTTTAAACCGCTAGATCTCACAGCTTCTGGAAATTTTCTTTCGCCATCCAAATCAGCCGAAACCGACCAATCGTCGGCAGCACCCATCACACATTCAAAGTCTCTAGTATATCTGAACCTGTGGAACTTCAGATTGCCTTCTCTCAAAAAGTAGATTTTCCTTTTCTGCTGTATTCCTCTTGTTTTTGCTTTCTTACACGCTTCTTTGACGAAGTCAAGCAATTTTCGGAGTACTTGGTTATGGCGCCAAGTGTACCTCCCGTGTGAAAGTGAAAACGAACAACAGGAAAGAACGTGAATGAGAGTCTCCGATTGCCCACATAACATGCACGAATCATCGTTTTTCAACTTCCATCTTCGAAGATTGCTGGATGACGGCAGTTGATCATAAACAGATCTAATCAAAAAAGACAAACGTAGTGGTGTTTATTGCCAAATGTCTTTCCAAGAAAGCGAACGCTGAACAGCATTTTCCCATGTCGTCCAATCTCCTTGTTGAGATAACTGAACAAATTTAATCATTCTCTGGGACTCAATAGCTTTCTTTCTTTCCTGAATGACCAGACTTGTTCGTTCACTGGTGCTGGCTTTTGACCACCAAATTCGATGGGTTGACCCGAGACCCCGTTTGTCCTGTTGAACTGCCCCAACTCTTTCTGTCCAACGTAAAGAGGCTTCAGCTTCTGCAATCTCCTTTCTGGCTACCCATTTCTTTCCGGACTTTACAAGAGGTCCCATCTCCACAATTCTTTGATCCGAAGAGTTATCCAGCATTAGTTGCGTACGGATCTTGTTTATCTTAAACTCCTCAACCAAAGACTTCAGTGGCAACCTCAGTTTGGCAGTCTTGCTGTACAAAGCTACCGAAGTAAATCCCGGAGGCAGACCCAACCATTTCCTTGTAAATTTATTCATCCTCCTTTCTAGCTTTTCCACCAATGGTAAGCTCATCTCATACATTGATAGAGGCCACAGCAATCTCGGCAACAGAACAAACTGAAGCAACCACAATTTGAACCTGCTCTGGAGTGGGGCCGCATCAATTTTCTTCATATCTTCAAATGCCGATCGGAGAACTTCGGAACACCGTCCAGTGTCGTTAAGCGAATCGTCATACCACCTTCCCAGGCTCTTAACCGGTTCTTCTCTCAATGTTGGGATCCTGTTGCCAGCAACTGAAAACGTCACGTTGTCGTCGATCTTGCCTCGTCGCAGAGATAAGCTTCTTGACTTGGTTGCCTTGAAACTCATGCCGCACCATGATAGCAGCCCGCTGAATGCATCAAGAGCTCGTCGCATTGAGATACATTTGTTTAGAACCAAAGTTGTATCATCCATGAAGGCCTTCACCGATGGCATCAAGATACCCTTGCCAACGTAAGCTTCCTCCACGCGAGAACCCACTGCATTCAGAAGCAGCTGCATCGCTAATACGAAGAGAATGGGTGAAATTGAGCAACCCATTGCTATACCAACTTCTAACTGGAACCATTCTGTTGAACATGAAGACGTTGACAACCTCAATTTGAAATGTCTGAAATACAGTTGCAACATTTCTATCACAAAATTTGGAACATGATGCGATCTGAGAGTTTTCCACAACATTTGGTGACGAACAGCTCCATAGGCATTGGCAAAGTCTAACCAGACAATGTGCAAGCTGAGACGACTGTCTTTAGCTCTTTTCAATGCTTCCCAGATCACTGACGAATGTTCGATGCATCCTGGTACTCCTGGCACTCCTCCCTTCTGAACAGACCTGTCGATGTAATTGTTTTGAATTACATAGCTTGTCAGTCTCCGAGCAAGGACAGCAAAAAATATCTTTCCCTCGACGTTTAACAATGAAATTGGGCGAAACTGATGTATTGCTTTCGAGTCTTTTTCTTTCAGAATAAAGATACCCTCTGCTCTTTGCCATTCGCTTTCAATTCTTCTTCTTTCCCAAGAGCCCACGAGTAGAGAATGCAATAATCTCAATACTTCTGGGCATTTTTTGTAGACGAGATATGGCACCCCATTTGGTCCAGGAGCAGATCTGTTTCTTGTTCTGTAGAGAAATTGAGTAACTTCAAGTAACGAAATCATGCCTTCTCTGAAAGAAAAGTTTGGAAATGGGATTTCAGGAAGATCGGTTCTTTCTTCTAACTGCTGATCTCCACGCGGGTCACGGAATGCGGACCGAAAATATTCATCGAGCGTTGCTTTGTCTGCTTGAAGCGTTCCTGACTTGGGTGAGTCCAGTAAATTTCTTCCATATTTGAATGGGTCTTTGATGAACTGAAACCTGGCATTTCTCTGATCTCTTTTCTTTATCCGAAAACGCTCGGTCTTCATTAGGGCAGACAAACGACGCCCCAAACTCTGCCGCAGCTCTGCGAGACCAGCTTTTTCATTTTCCTGGGCTCTTTTCCACCGCTTTCGTAACAGTTTCTTTTCTCTCTTCAGCTGATTGATTTCTCTTTGTCGTCTAGAAATCATGCCTTCATTGTTTCGAACCTGACGTTTTTGTTTCACACCAAACAATTCAGTGCTTTTTTCGTAAATAACATCAGTGAAATCTTTCATACTGAAATTTGATGAATTTCTTGAACGTGTTTTGAGAAGTTTTGAGAGTGTTTCGTCCAACTTTTTCCATGCAATTGTATCTCCTGCTGCAGGAAAATCAATTCTTGGCCTAGGTTGACTGATTTCTACTTCCGGATTCACATCTTGAACTGCGTCGGGGCTGTGGTTGGCCTCCGGCCCGGCAATGTTCGACGTTTTACCTGCATTAATATCTGATGCAGGACGTTGACGGAATTCGGTTAAGCAGCCCATTTTCGTTCTGTGTACTTTCATTCCACGGATCGTCTTGAAACTCCTACCGCAAACACACTCGTGAGGCATACCCCCATTAGGGTCCGTTGAAGAAGCAGGGTCGTTGTCCAAAGGTCCGAATGTGAGTTCATCATTCTCCCCCTCCTTTCGGTTGGAACTCTGGGGGCATTTCGTAGTATAAGATGAAGCGGCATTTGAACGGATTGTACTTCGGCTAAGCCAGGCCTGATACCCGTGAAGTTCTCGTCTTTCCGAGATGTCACTTGTCTTTCCAAGTGTCAACGGTCTTTCTCAGTTGCCAACGGTCTTTCCCAGTTGTCACCGGTCTTTCCCGGTTGCCAAATGGCTTAATGCCTCATAAATGTGTTATAACTCTTTGCGAGCTTTCGTCGCCGAAGGTCTTCAGAAAAAGAACCTCTCATTTTTAGCGTTTCGGCCCTTAAACTTCTTGACGCTTTTAAGAGAGGTGGGCCCACGTCCGTTGATCAGGCGGACGCCCTTCGGCGAGAAAAATTTCCAAATTCCTAACTTGAAACACGAAAAGTTCAGCAGAAAACTGTTCGAAACAAAACTTTAAATCGCCGGAACGATTATCGCTCAATGTAAACAAGGCTAAACCATTTCGTGTGCATCTTGTAGCGCTTTCTTTTTTCTATTAGCGAAAATCCAAAAAGATGCAGCTTCAGCTGTTTGGGAGATCTCCTTGATGGCTCGATGTATGTATGTATATATGTATGTATGTATGTATGTATGTATGTATGTATGTATGTATGTATGTATGTATGTATGTATGTATGTATGTATGTGTGTGTGTGCACTCCTGAAGAGCTTTTCTGTGGAGGTCATCAGAAGAAAACCCCCCCTCGAGCAAACGTTTCGGCTCTTTAATTTCTTGACGTTCTAAGGGGGGCGAGCCACGTTCGACGGACGAACGTCCTCCGGCAGAAAATGTCTTCTTCCACAAACACATTCAGTTCCTCCGTCGAAAGCAATCTGTGGAATATGGATGGGTTCTGGAACTTCTTGAGCCGACGAAACTGAGCCCGCATTGAGAGATAATGGGCGGCGAACAGAAGCGGGAAGACATCCCATTTTTGTTCTGTGAACTTACATTCCTCGGACTGTCTTAAAGCTTTTTCCACACCAACACAACACGGGCAAACCCCCATCAGGGTTCCTTAGAAAAGCCGGTTCATCATCCTGTAGTCCATTGATGAGCTCATCATTCTCCCCCCCCCCTTTCGGTAAGAGATCAGGGGGCATAATTCTTTTGTTGTAGACGTAGCATGCGAAGACGGAAATGTGCCCCGGCTAGCCAGGCCAAGACACCCGTAGTTCTTGTCTCTCCAAGATGTCTCCGGTCTTTCCCGGTGCTACTCGGTCTTCCCCGAGCGACACTCAGTCTTTCCTGAGTGTCCGATGGCTAATGCCCATAAAATGAATGTGAAAACTCTTCTTCGGGCAAGTTCGTCAGAGGTCTTCAGAGGAAGACCCTCCCAGCGTTTCGGCCCTTTTCCTGACGCTACAACGGGAGGGCGGGCCCGACCGTTGATCAGACGGCCGCCCCCTGACAAAATTTGTGTATCACATGCCGTTTCCGACCAGAACCAGATAACCGGCAAATCTTCAAAGTACCAGAACCAAGAAGTCATTTTGAAACCGTCAAGCAACTGTCTTTCAAACGCCGGAACTTGAGCATGTAGTAACTGTAGTATCCACCAAACCGCCAGATTCCGAGACCGAAAGAAACATTCACCTCCGGAACATCGAGCCATCCCACCACTTTCACCAAACGAGAAACACCACAAACCATAATGGCAGGAAACTCTATACCCCGCACGCTCCAAATCTTGGGCAAGGATTCTGTAACGTTCTTCCTTCAAGATATTTGAGGCTTCCATGTTGCTTTCCCATGGCACTGTTAGTTCGATGAACAGCACCGTCTTGGCCAAACTGGAAAAAATGACAAATGCTTGTTTCATTTTGGCGTTGTATGTATGTATGTACGTATGCGTAAAATAATATATAATTAGATTTAAACAAATCCGTCATTTTTGACGGGCTATTTCTAGTAATATTTACTATTTACTAATATTATACATATTAGTCAAAAAAGAAATTTTAAAAAAATGTTTTTCTTTGCCTCTTTATCTGAGTCAATGAAATAAAATATTTAAATCTTAAACAATCGAAAAGTGGGTGATATTTCGTTTCTAAGATTTGATCACACCAGACAAACAAACAAACAAACAGAGAGACGAGTGAAGTTAAATAAAAGCATTTAAAGAATATTTGATTAAGTTACTATATAGTTGTAACTCTCAGTTCTTTGGTTTGGTACTCTAGGCCTAGAGTCTAGGCTGCATGCCGATAACAATAAAAACAGCTTTTCGGTCGCTTTTCTGTTCCCGCTTGCTTTTCAGTTTCCGTTCCCCTCGTTTTCCAGTTCCCGTTACCGCTCGCTCTCCCGCTCCCGCTCCGCTTATTTTGTGACCGAATTTATTTTTTTTCCCAAACACCTTTTTTTATTAACTCTCAAGGTTGTGTGAAAATTTTATTACGATCGGATAAATGGTGTAGCAATGCATAAAGGATAGGATGCGGAAAGTTTGTCCCCGGCTTTTCGCCCCCGTTTTTTTGCATCCGTCTTGTCCCCGTTTCATAAAATATTAAAAAAAAATCTTTTTAAAATACCACGATTTTGTGAACTAAGAACAAGAAAGTAAAATTCCTCTGGGCTGGGTGAAAAATGTCTTGATGGAGGCGTGCATTAATTGTGGACATTCGTATAACGAACAAGCCATAATTTTTTAAAACTTTAAACGCCTTTTATATTTTGTTTTCATTTTTTCAAAAACCGGGTTCGGGTTTTGGATTTTTATAATTTCGCGTTCGGATTCGGGTCCAGGTTTCAAAATTAATAACTTTCGGGCTCGGGTTGGGTTTGGGTCGAGTTTGGGTAGTACAAGTTTCATAATTTAAAACTTATAAAATGTATTAAAATTTTGTTGTAATATGTAGCAGTAAAAACACTTTTTACGAACTAGTATTAATATATATTTATTTATTTCTCTAAAAATCGAAAATATTTAATTATTATAAATCTAGCCATGGGAAAAATCTATAAAAATTTAAACAAAAATACTATCACCGAAATTGAACATGGGTGCAAAATTTCAGAATGATTGGATAACGGGAAGTGGTTCAAAATTGGGAAATTAAACATATTCCGATTCATGGGTCCGATTAACCTCACGAAGCAGCAAATATAAGACTAGTAAAGAGATAAAGGTCGGAAGACTTAGGGCGTGAAATATATATAACTCAACACTCATTTATTGACCAGTTAATAATGAAAGACTGAGTGGACCTGATTGAATATGAGTTAGTCAGTTCCTTGTTCAAGAAAACTAATTCACCAAACTTTAGCTAATTTTTCTGACATTGGTGAACATAACTAAACACTATTTATCTACCCATTAACCAGCGTTCTATCTAAGTAACTGTTGAGAGGCGCTACTTATATATTGATTGAATCATACTGCCGAAAAAATGTTGTTCGTGAAACCAAATGCCTAAAAGTGATTTTTAATACTAGATTAGATGTATTAAGTTTTGAAAACTCAGGGATTGTTTTAAAATTTTTAAAGCTCTGGGTTCGGGTTTTAATATTTTAAACACCGGGTTCAGCTCGGGTTCGAGTTTTTCATTTTCAAAATTTCTGGTTCGGGTTTCTCTTTTTCAAAAATTCGGGTTCGGGTTTTAATTTTTAGAATGTTCGGGTTCGGGTTTCACGTTTTCAAAAGTTCGGGTCCGGTTTCGGGCTTGGGTCGGTTACACGTGACATCCCTAATATATATATATATATATATATATATGTGATATATATATATATATATATATATATATATATATATATATATATGTGATATATATATATATATATATATATATATGTGATATATATATATATATATATATATATATATATATATATATATATATATATATATATATATCTATATATATATATATATATATATATATATATATATATATATATATCTATATATATATATATATATATATATATATGTGTGTGTGTGTGTGTGTGTGTGTGTTTGTGTGTGTGTGTGTGTGTGCTTACGTTATAAAAATAATTACTTTATAAAAATAAATATCTGAATTTCCGTTCCTAGGATGAGGTGTTTCATTTTGGCGTTGATTATCAGTCAGTCAGTTCGTCAGATAGTCAGTCAAGACACGTTATTTTATATTTATATACTAGCGGGGTTACCCGGCGTTGCTCGGGGTTTTCAGAGGTTTTTTTTTTATCAATTTCTCTCTTGCTCCCGTTTCCTTTCCCGCTTGCTCTCCCGTTTCCTTTCCCGGTTGTTCTCCCGTTTCCGTTCCCGCTTGCTCTCCCGTTTCCGTTCTCGCTCGCGCTCTTTTTTTCTTTTCCACTCTTTCATAACTTATTTTAGCCCATAAAACGCAAAATAGATTTGCTTAAAGTTGCTTGAAGCCTTCAAACGTTTTATTACGTAATTACCTTCGATGGTCGTACATAGAAACTTTTGGCTTCCCAGTCTTGCATAAAGCTACAATTCAAAGATAATAGGATATCGATAAAATTGAGGGTTTAATTAAAAGTTGAAAATGATCAACATCTACGTATAGTAATATTGCAGTTATCGATCAAATGCGGACACATCGCACCGGTCCCATCACCATCACGCAGGTCAGCAGTCTCGAGGCCTCGAGGGGGTTGGCTCATGGCTGACAAACCGGTGGAGCACTGTTCGAATGCGTCCAACGCTTCAATATGGTTGGTAGATGGAGGAAAGGAAACAGGACCACAAACTGGGCCGTTGTCGTATTGGTCGCAAAGATGATCATAACTGTGATAAGATACATTTGTAGTCTTGGTTGGCGAACTCCTAGTACGGAGTTCAGATAAATCAGAAAAGGAGAGGCGAGGTGTGACAAAAGGAGAATGCGGGAAAACAGTGAACAGCGGGAGAACAGTGAACAGCGGGGTCTTTGGCTACACCATTCATCCGATCGTAATGAAATTTTCACACAACCTTGAGAGTCAAGGGGAATAAAATATAGAGAAAAAAATTTTGAAATCCGTCACAAAATGAGCGGAGCGGAGCGGGTCAGGGAGCGGGAACTATATACATATATCTAATGTTTGTCTCTTTCTCTCCCGTTTCCTTTCCCACTCCTGCTCGCTTTCCCGTTTTCGGTCGTTTTCCCACTGCCGGTCGCTTTCCCGCTGCCGGTCGCTTTCCCGCTGCCGGTCGCTTTCCCGCTGCCGGTCGCTTTCCCGCTGCCGGTCGCTTTCCCGCTTCCGGTCGTTTTCCCGTTCCCGGTCGCGGTTCCGTTCCCGCTCACGTTTGCTCTCCCATTCCCGCTCACGTTTGCTTTTCCGTTCCCGCTCGCTGTCCGTTCCGGGTCGCTTTCCCGTTTCTATAATAGACAAACTAACCCACAAACATTCCTATATATATAGTCTTAGCAAATATATTTTACGTTTTATAGGCTAAAAGAAGTTATGAAAGAATGGAAAAGAGAAAATGAGCGTGAACGGGAACGGGAGAGCAACCGTGACCGGGAACGGCAGAGCAAGCGTGAGCGGGAACGGGAAAGCGACCGGGAACGGGAAAGTGATTGGGAACGGGAAAGCGACCGGGAACGGGAAAGCGACCGGGAACGCGGAAAGCGGCTGGAAGCGGGAGAGCAAGCTTGAAAGGAAACGCGAGCAAGAGAGAAAATCGATAACAAAACTTCTGAGCGGGAAAGCGACCGGGAGCTGGAAAACGACCGAGAGCGGAAAAGCGACCGGGAACGCGACGAAAACGGGAAAGTGGAGAAGGAAACGGGAGCGAGAGAGACAAACATTAGAAAAACCTCTAAAAACCCCGGGCAACGCCGGGTAACCCCGCTAGTTATCCTATATTTTATAATTTTGCTTTATTTTTTAAGGAGACAACAGCCCCTTTGTCCTTGCCGGCGGGTGCCTATTGACTAACCAGACTATTATTAAAATTATAGGTACCATTTTCTACATTCAGATTTAGAATAATGATTATTATCCTATATTTTATAATTTTGCTTTACTTTTTCAAAGAGACAACAGCCCCTTTGCCCTTGCCTGCGGGCGCCTATTGGCTAACCAGATTATTATTAAAATTATAGGTACCATTTTCTATATTCAGATTTAGAATAATTATTATTATCTTATATTTTATAATTCTGCTTTACTTTTTTAAGGAGACAACAGCCCCTTTGTCCTTGCCTGCGGACGCCTATGCAAGGTATAACGGGTTTTATCGAAACAATCAATAGCCGTGCAAAACAGCTAACAACAGCGCTGCGGTTGCTTTTCGTTTAAAGGAAAGAAAAGAAATTGAAAAAACTAAGGAACGAAAACTGTAAAAACTATGTTATGGCGTGATATACTTGTTATTGGTCAGAAACGCAACTGCAATTTGTAAAATTATTAATAAACAATGAGTTTTTTTAAAAAGCTGTTTGCATTAAAATTGTCTAGCACACATTCGCTGGATTCATTTTCTTCAGAAGAACAACAGAAACAATCACATTCAAAGAAGCAAAAAGTTCAAGAGTTTTCAAAAACCGAAGGTTATGAATCTTTTGACACTCTGAGTTTAGAAAACGTTTTTAATCGGGGTCATTCACGCACCGAAGATAAAAACGATTTCCCAAAAACTAGAAGAAGTCAAACAGTTTTATTCCCCGAATCTTCCGGTTCAATTTATAGATGTTGTTCTTCAGGAAGCTCATCAATGTGCCTATCATATGCCACCGTTGTTCATTCAATATACAAAAAGAAACTCAATC
The DNA here is from genome assembly GCA_963978895.1 of Erpobdella octoculata. Taxonomy (NCBI): domain Eukaryota; kingdom Metazoa; phylum Annelida; class Clitellata; order Hirudinida; family Erpobdellidae; genus Erpobdella; species Erpobdella octoculata. The sequence goes on from OZ022245.1 coordinate 19,850,939, forward strand.
ATAAGAATATTAAAACAACAGATAAACAAGAGAGTTTAAAAAAAGGAAAGGTCGTTACATCTGTGAAAGAAATTCGAATGTCATCTCACAAGCACATAGCTGAAGTTCTACCTCGGCTGTACATAGGTAAAATTTTAAATGTATGTAATTATAACCGTTTTAATTCAGCTATTTGTTTTCAAATATAATGTGCTGATGTGAATACTGGGGATGGTGTGTAGCTCAATTGGTTTATTAAGCTTATGCACGAGGTGAGGCGGTGTTGCCGGTAACTGACAGATAGTTAGGTATCGCGTAGCGTGTTTCAGACAGTTGACGATTATTCTATATATCTTGTTGATTAATACGTCTAACATTTATTATTACTTTCTAAATAAACTTCCTAACGATCTGTGGTCTTTTGTGTCAAATTTAAGCCAATGACCTTGAAGCGCGGTCGATTGACAATAACCAAAAATGATATCTAGATGTTTATGGTGGTCCTTAGTTTTCAAAATGGATTTTTGCAATGGGGCACCCATCAAATTTATTTATAGGCAACATAAAAAATGCTCCAAAAACTC